>JAANYP010002649.1:0-155148 GCA_020465985.1 Centrapalus pauciflorus
ACGCCATGACTCTCAAGCTCTGTCAGCAGATGATAAAAGCGGGTGATAGTGTCATCCAGCTTTTCATCCTTCAAAGCCTTGAAAATCGCAAACTGCTGCTTCAACATTTCCATACGCTTTCTCCGAACCCTCGGATTACCCTCACACCTCTTTTCGAGCGTCTCCCAAAGCTCCTTAGAAGTCTTCTGATTGCAGAATGTGTGTAGTATATCCTGAGGCAAAGCCATTCAAATAATCGAGAATGCTCTGTTCTCGGCTTCATATAGTTTCTTATCACCCTCCTTCATCATTTGATATGATAAGACTCTTTGACTGCCTTCAACTTCTGAGATAGGTGGAATGTATCCTTCATCGATACATACCCACATTCGCATGTCCTTGAAACGCACAAAATCGGCAAACCGATCTTTCCACCAATAATAGTCTTCAAGTTTCATCAGCTTAGGCGGAGTATTGGCTTTCCCGACCTCATGATCCATTTCCAGAAACCTTTGTAAATTTGTCATTGTTTCAAGAGAAATTGAATTTTAACTTAATAAATTTAATTCGAAATTAATTTAAGTTAATTCGTTCGAATTTAGGTGAATTCGAATATAATTAAGTTTAAACCTATTTGTGACAGATTCGAAAGGCTCCAAACTCGAAGGTCAGGACAAACTCGAATACCCAGCAAAATCGAATCCCTGTTCGACTATAGTCCAAACTCGAAGGTCAAGGCAGATTCGAATATCCAGCAAATTCGAATCTTTGTTCGACTATAGTCCAAACTCGAAGCAAAGTCGAATCAATTAAACTCGAATTCTCTTTTAATCAAACTCGAAAGGAGCGGAATTTGGTTAGACTCGAGACTAAGAAAAACCCTAATCACTCCTCACAGATTCGAGCGTCGCAAACTCGAAAAACGGTTAATACTTGGATTTTTTAACGTTTTTCAGATTAAATCAATATTTTTACAAAGAAAAATATTGATTTCTATCAAAAACGTGAAAAACACAAAAGTATTTCCCGTATCCCAATTTGATAAGCTCGAACAACACGAAAAATACGAAAACTTGAGAGAAAAACCGTCCAAAAGCGTCAAGAAACCTAGGATGAACACGAAGAACACCCCGTAGGCTCTGATACCACTTGTAAGGTCTACACACTACGGATCTATCTAGACGCGAGACCGTCAACGAGTGCGGAATCCTCGTTAACGGGTTGACGGAAACAACTCTCACACGGAACACGGAGACTATCAACGAGCTGTACGAACTAACAAGAACGCACCTACTGGAAGATTCTCTCCGAAAGAACACTCAATTAGCTGATAAACTCGAGATCGCCTATTTGCTTAATCCCTCACGAATTCTGCAAAAAGTCACCTAATGATTCGAGTTAATCCCTAATTATAGAGGCTAATTCGAGTTTGTCATGGGCCAAACTCGAATCAGGCCCAAGGCCCATTCGAGTTTGTCCCTTTGACACTCTCGAATCTGCCTAAGGATGTACATTCGAATCTGCCTAAGTAACTCATTCGAATCTGACCTAGATTCGAATCCTAGTCCTTAGAGAATTCGAATTTACTCTTTCACATAATTAACTTAGTATTGAAACTTATGTTTTCAGCTTATGCTTGAATTTATCTTTTAACTTTATGTTTGAACTTCTTGTAATACGTTACGTCAAGTTCAAACATACAATCAATAACTGTCAAACATATATAAACATATATATCAAACACTCGTTAATTCTCAATACTTTGAATATTACTTAAACCAAAATGTTAGATCGCTTAGACTGCTATCGTCACACAGGGTGTACCAACACTTAGGAGATAATCTTAGGGTTGATGAGATTGAGACATCGAGGATAGACAAGGATCATCTGATTGAGAGCATCATAGGAAATCCGAATACCGGTGTGAGAACTAGGAGCAGTGTGAATAACAACACAGTGATGTTGTCGATGATTAATGACTCCGAGGCATATCACACATGTTTATATTCTTGTTTTATCTCGCAAGTAGAGCCGAAGAATGTGCAGATGGCACTAAAATACAACTCTTGGGTTAAAGCCATGCAAGAAGAACTGTCACAATTTAGAAAGCTTGAAGTGTGGGAGTTAGTGACGCTACCTCGAGGAGAAGTTGCAATAGGAACCAAATGGGTTTTTAAGTGCAAGAGAGATGATCGGGGTATAGTTACTCGTAACAAGGCAAGACTTGTGGTGAAAGGATTCAACCAAGAAGAGGGAATTGATTACAATGAGGTGTTTGCACCGGTAGCAAGGCTCGAGGCAATTCGTCTGTTTCTGGCCTTTGCGTCCTTCAAAGGATTTAAAGTCTATCAACTTGATGTAAAGAGTGCCCTTCTGTATGGAAAGGTAAAGGAACTGGTGTACGTGGAACAACCGCCTGGATTTACTGATCCAAAATATCCTGACAGAGTATATCGACTTGATAAGGCTCTGTATGGATTGCATCAGGCACCAAGGGCATGGTATGAGACGCTGTCAACTCATCTTTTGAACAACGGGTTTGAAAGATGGAGAATTAATAGAACATTGTTCGTGAAGAGAAAGGGAGAAAATTTTTTCTTGGTACAAGTGTACGTGGATGACATCATTTTCGGGTCATCAGACGAACAGGTGTGCAAAGATTTTGAGAAGGTTATGAAGTCAAGGTTTGAGATGAGTGCTATGGGAGAGTTAAACATCTCTCTGGGTTTGCAAGTTGAACAAAGGAAGGAGGGCATGTTTATCCATCAGACGAAGTATGTCTACGATATTCTAGAGTGCTTCAGGATGGAAGGAACAAAGTTGACCGCTCACTTCAGTACTCCGATTCAAGTGAATCACAATCTCGGACCAGGTACAGAAAGTGATACTGATGTGGATCCGACTCTATATCGAACCATGATCGGGTCACTCATGTATTTAACTGATTCTAGACCTGACATTATGTTTGCTATGTGTATTTGTGCTAGGTTCCAAGCTAATCCGAAAGAAATGCATATGAAAGCCGTGAAAGGGATTCTGAGATACCTCAAGTGAAAACCGAATCTGGGACTTTGGTATCACGCTGATGGTGATCTAGAACTGTAAGCATTCACGGATTCTGACTATGGTGGTTGAAGCTTGAATTGGAAATCAACAACTGGAGGCTGTCAGTTCCTTTGAGGGAGGCTCGTATCCTGGCAATGCAAGAAACAGACTTCGGTAGCCGTGTCAACTTGCGAGGCCGAATATATAGCTGTTGGTAGTTGCTGTTCACAGGTTTTGTAAATACAACAACAATTACAGGATTACAATTTGACTTACACTCATAGTCCCATTAGGATTATTAATCAGTCTACAATTGCTATAACTAATAAACTAGTTAAACAAAGCAAAACAAAGCACATAGACATAAGACATCATTTCATACGTGATTGTGCTGAAAAGAATTTAATAAAACTCGTAAAAGTGGCAATGAAAGATAATAATGCAGATCTATTCACTAAAGCTTTGGATAAGTCACACTTTGAGTTGTTAGTTCAACTAAATGGTATGCGTAATACAGAGTAACTTGACCTTAGTAGATTTTCTTTCCTTTTATAGTAAGTTAGAGGTTTAGAAGATTTTCTTTCTGTTTATAGTAAGTTAGTAGCTTAGTAGATTTTCTTTCCTTTTATAGTAAGTTAGTAAGTTAATTTATTAGCTTTTCTTAAATATGAAAAACAAAAGAAAAAAGAGAGAAAATCATTAAAAATTTCAAAAAGAAAGAGAATATTGAAAAATGAGTTGAGTCTTAGATTCATAGGTTCAAAGTGACAAAAGATTCATAGGTTCAAAGTGACAAAAATTAGCACAGTCGAAACAAACTCTAAGTGTTAACCTCTCACACATAATGCACCATAAATTCTAAGTGATGTATAATCTCTTGTTTGATGTGTTGGTAGACATAATACACAAAGGAAATCCTAACAGCTAAAAAATTTTTCAAGAAAAAGTCATATGTGTAACTAACTTAGATGTATGACCAAATGGTCTTAATTTCTATGTTAGAGACATACAGACAACGATTCTAAATGAGGTATGCAAATTTTCTGGGGGATGTATAGCAATATCAAATACACCTTAAAGAAAAGAAAAGAAAAAGTTTTGATAAAGAAGAGGGAGTCAAAATAAGTCGATTTGTTGTATATAAGTACATACCTGTCACCTCTGTTTTGACTCAAGTTAGCAAGATAAGTCGCTTTGTTGTACGTAAGTACAGACCTGTCACCGCTATCTGGTTAACTTAAAAGAACTTTAAGACAAACTAAGCACTCAGTTTTATGTAAATACAGATGTGTGTCCAACGTTTGCCTTTTAAAGAAAATTTGCAATACCGAAAAGTTATAATCATTGTGTGTCTGCCTTGATCATAGAAGTATATCTAAGTATGGGGCATGTAAGGTAGTTTCTTGATAAATAAAAGGGCCAAGGGAATTTCCATAGTGTTAAATGTTTAAAGGGAAATTTATACCAACAATCGACTTGAAATGTATATCACGACAAACAACCAAAGAAATAAAAATTCCTAACTGTGAAAGTGTAATACTGAAAGTGCGTTTGACATCGCTATTTGATTGAACATTCTTTGACTTTCTCACAAAAATATCCTGTTAGTATAGGTCGTAATTTTCAATGTACTTTTGAGTAGTTTTAACTTTATTTTTCTTTTTCTTTTTGTTATTTTAGTTCATTTTATTTTATTTGATTTTATTCTAAGTAGGAAAAAGGTCAAAGTTACTAGGATGGATTTTTGATTGAATAAACAAATATTGCGTGAAAATCTGTTGCTTAGTGTGAATGATTTTGCAAAGTTTGTAAAATTCCGTTACATGAAAAAGTTGGATTTTATTCAAGAATTTTCAAAATTTTCACTTAAGTTCGAAATCCAGAAACATTCGAAGTTACCTTCTAATTTGTCAGGAAGTTCGAACTTATGCTAAGTTCGAAGGTAGTTGATATAAATAGGTCAACAGTACTTCATTTAAGGCACCTACCCTCGAATTTGAATTCTCGAACTTGTGCTCCGTCGATTTCGAACTTAATCTCGAACATACCGATTCTCGAATTTCGTTCTATTCCTCGAAGTTTTCCTTTTATTTCTCGAACATACACGTATACTTAGGTATAGTACTCATCATAATACTAAGTATGCGTTGTTTAGGACATTATTGTGGCAAAAATCGACCTTATTTGATGTTTATGTAATTTGAAACTAGGTGGTTTGAAATCACAAGTTTTAAAAGATAAGCCTTAAAATGAAAGATAAATAACTTCGATTAGAACCCAATAGGACTAGATTATACTGTTGATTAAGTCAAATGGTGTTAAAATCTTAGTTTCTAAGTTGAATGTGACTGACTTCGAACTTGTTCTTCAGGTTCGAACTTGTCAGAAAGTTCGAACTTGTTGAAATATCTATAAGTTCGAAGTCAGTCAAGTTCGAATCTATATCTCAAAATTATTTAAATTCGAATGGTTTTAAATAATTTTGAATTTGTCTAAGTTCGAATGTGTTGGAGTTCGAACTTATGCAAGTTCGAAGTTATGCAGATTCGAAAATAAGAAGTTTCATTTTATTTTTAATTACTAATTTTGTTTGTTGACTTTGTGTGCAGATATGGGTGATCGTGCTTTTTATCATAAGCACAATATGGTCATGGTAGTGGTTCTCCAATTGCCAGAGGCACAACCTTATCGTGAGATGATTGAATTCCAGACTCAGTCTCGCATATCTTATGCACTCACCCGCAATTTACAAATTACCTTGACGTACGTGCGACAATTTTGGGAGCATCTGCAAGTAGATTGCTCGGTTACCCCTACTGTACTGCAAACAAGAGTAGGCGGTCAACCAATAGTGTTTTCAGCTAACATGTTGAGGCAGATTCTACAGCTGGGCACTAAGGAACAAGAAGCAGGGCCTATAGATTTTCCATTACCCATTCGGCAAGCTGCCTTTTTGAGAATGGGGTATGCACATGATATAACGAAGGCGTCGTATGTTAAAAGTGGGCACCATTGTTTGGGGCAATTATAGATCCGGATTTTGTTGCTCCAGAGGGTGACGATTGGATTGGTGAAGCCCCACCGCAACAGCAGCAACAACAGCCACAACAGCAACAAAGGCAAAGAGCAACAGTTAGAAGAGCTCCGGTTGCTAGAACGACATCCCGCCCACAGCCAGATACTGAAGCTGCTGGGCCACCGAGTTCGGCTCCTCAATACGACCAGAGGTCTAGGCTGAAGACATTTTTAAGGAGATTAATGAATATCAGCCCTCTAATGCTGAGTTTATAGACACAGAGGTCCAGGCTAAAGAAGAAGGCGCCCGGGAACAGACTGAGGCAGAAGGTCACGTAGAGACCGCCTCCGAGACTGTGTCTGAATCTAGTTCTGAAGATGAAGATCCAGATATCACGATTGGCAGATATGGATCAAGGCTAGTTGTTAGCAGAATGACAAGGCCGACACTGATTGATGAAGAGACCGAAGAGTCTGAATTTGAAGAACAAGAAGAAGTTCCTCTCTTTCCTAGGCATAGGGCGAAAAGGCATAGATTCATGCAAGGAGCTCCATCCACTTCAGCTTCTACATCTGTGATACCGGCTGCTCCATAATCATCAACCACAGCTCCATCTACATCCGCCTCCATTCCATCTACATCGAGAAGGTTCACAGAGAATCAGCGGTTCACTGAGTTGAAGGGAAAAGTGGACTTCCAAACAGTCCAAATATTCCAACTCTCTCAGGCAGTAAAAGAGTTGCAGCAGCATAATGCACGATTAGATCAAGAAAATATCGAGTTAAAAACAACTGTGGCTGATCAACAAGCTGAGCTGAGGACAATGCATACTCTCATTGAGCAGATATTGAAAGATCTACGAGCTCAGGGGGAGAGTAGCTGCAGGGATGATCACATTAGGAGAGACGATGAGGAGGGTGACGATCCAGGTGCACAAAAAGAAGGTGAGCTAGCAGTATTTTCCCAAAAGACTGCTCAGCAAGCAATCATTCAGGGGGAGCCTAGTTCGTCAAGTATGGGAGGAGGTGAAGCTTCTAAGGATGTTGAGCATGAGATGATTGAAGCATTGATAGATCTTGATGATGAAAACGAGTTTGGATTTGATCAAGAAGATTTGGAAGAAGGGGAGTTCATTCCAGAAGAAAATGTGGACTGGAAATCGAATGATGAAGTTATAGAAGATGAGGATGATGATGTTGCTGAGGTGTTGATCCCGAAGCATCCTGTTACTGAACAATATGCAAATAATGATCTGAATGTGATAGACTTAGATGAGCTTAACATGACATCTATAGAAGAATCAGAATCTGATCCAGCTGAAAGGGAACAATCGAAAAAAGAGATGAGGAGGCTATGGTTTAGAAAGGAGGAGAAAAAGACTGAGATTGCTGTCAAGAAGAAAATGAGATTGCCAAATCCAGGAAAGCTCTTAGGAGGTATCCTTAGCTGGTTCTTCGACAGGGAATTGCAGCTTTTTGTACTTAAAAGAGGAGACGACCTTCAGTATCTAAGGAGAACCTTAAAAGTCTTCAATACATTGCCCAAATGTGAGGTGAAGGAATTGGCCTGGAAGGAGCTTATCAACTTGGGAGATGTCCCTACGCTGAAGTGATTGCAAAAAATATCAGAAGGGAGGGTAGATCTGGGAAGTTTGAAAGACTAAAGCAAAGGTCAGGCAAAAGAGTTGAAGACGAGACGAGAATAGATCCTCACACTGGTAAACCTTGGGCTAAGATGGTTTACAAGCCAGTCCGATGTGTGAAGAAAGTTCCGTTGAAGTCTATGCCACAGGATGTACTTGCAAACTTGAAGTGGTGGTTTGTAGACAACAAAACGGCTGAAGCGGTTATGGAGGATCTAGAAGAGAAGACAATATTAAAAGTATACGATCCGCTGCATCTAATTAACCTATCCAAGGATGACCTGAAAAAGCTTCAAGATCAGCCGATTTTCTTTCACGAAGACTGGAGATCTGAAGGCAGGAAGTTCCAAAAAGTGGTAAGCGTTTGTATAGAGCAGGGATTATATGCTGGTAGTAGTTTCTATAGACCTAGTACTTAGACAAAATGTATATATAGCTAAAAGTTATCGTCAAGGGGGAGTCTCTTAGTGCATCCTGTCTGATGATAGCAGTCTAAGTATAGATGATATTTTGTAATAGTCCAAGTCTTCGTAATTGCACATTAATACATGTTTGATACATGTTTGATATATGTTTGATATTTGTTTTGATATTGATTGTATATATGTTTGAACTTGTTGGTGATTGATGTTTTTACTTAAGTTCAAACATAAGTTCAAAGATAATTTCAAACATAAGTTCTAAGGTAAGTTCAAACATATGTTCTAGAACAAGTTTAAAAACAAGTTCTAGAATAAGTTCAAAGCCCTGGTTCGAACTTATGGAGGACAAGTTCGTGGGCTTGGGCCTTCTCGAACTTGTCCAGGGTAAGTTCGAATCTATTGTCTATAATTAAGGTTTAATCAGATTTGATTATTAATCTTTCAAGAATTTAGTACTTGGGCGATTACGAACTTGCAGAGAGATTTCAGAGTGTTCTTGGAGAGAATCACGTGTCGGGACGTTCGAGTTTTCGTCTATCATTGTGTGTGTCTCTGTGTTTCATGTGTGTGATCAATCCGTTAAGCCGCTAATGAGGATTCCGCACTCGTTGGAAGGTGTCGCGTCGAGATCAAATCCGTAGGTAGGTAACCTTAAACTAAAAGGGGATGAAAAGATAATTATGAGTCGAAATGTATCTGCTGTTTTACAAAAGAAACTACCACCTAAGTGTTCTGACCTGGGCATGTTCACTATACCTTGTAAAGTGGGCAATGTCTCGGTCAATAATGCTTTGTTGGATTTTGGGGCTTCGATTAATGTAATGCCTTCATCACTTTATTCATCTTTAAATGTCAGCCCTCTAAAACCAACTGGTGTAGTTATTCGACTCGCGGATTGGTCGAATATTTATCCAAAGGGTGTCATAGAAGATGTATTAGTTCAGGTGAATGAATTGTTTTTTCCTACGGATTTCTATGTTATTGATATGGAGGAGAATAATACCTCCAAGTCGGGAATGAAATTGCTAGAAAGACCATTCTTAAAAACCTCTAACACAAAGATAGATGTTCATGATGGTAATCTGACCATGGAATTTGATGGCGAGATCATAAAGTTTAATATATATGATTCCATGAGATACCCAAGTGATGTGTCTTCTCTATGCTTCGTTGATGTGGTTGAACCTCTTTCTCATGATATGTTTGATTTTTCTAACCAAGATATGTTAAAAGTGATTCTGAGCAGGGATTTAAATGTTGCAAGCCTCAAGAAGCTTGCCAAAGCTTATGATTTAAGTGCAGAATTTTCCGAGATGGTTTCATGGATGGAGCATGAAAAAAGCCAAGGTATGAGGTTTCCAAGCTAGAATTGCCTACCACTCACACGAAACTTTTACCTTCTATTGTGCAGGCTCCAGAACTTGAGTTAAAGCCACTGCCGGACCATTTAAAGTACGCATTTTTGGGTTTTGGAGACACACTCCCAGTTATCATCTCTACTGCACTTTCACACAAGGAGGAAGATGACTTGGTGAAAGTCTTAAAAGATCATAAAGAGGCAATCGGGTGGACAATAGCCGACATCAAAGGACTGAGCCTAACTTTGTGCAAACACAAGATCTTACTTGAAGAGGAGTTCAAACCGTTTCGTGAGGCACAAAGACGACTAAATCCACCGACGATGGATGTGGTAAAAAAGGAGATTTTTAAGTTATTGGATGCCTGTATAATCTATCCAATCTATTATAGCAAATGGGTAAGCCCTGTTCAAGTAGTTCCTAAGAAATCTGGGATTACTATGGTTTAAAATGCCGAAGGTGAGTTGGTGCCCACTCCTATCCAAAACAGGTGGCGGGTATGTATAGATTATCGTAAATTAAATGCATCAACTAGGAAAGATCACTTTCCCCTTCCATTTATAGATCAAATGCTTGAACGCCTAGCTGGCCGTACTCACTATTGCTTTTTGGATGGTTATTCAGGTTTTCATCAAATTTTCGTTGCACCTGAAGATCAAGAAAAGACCACATTCACCTGCCCTTTCGGTACCTTTGCCTACCAAAGGATGCCTTTTGGTCTTTGCAATGCACCTGCAGCTTTTCAAAAATGTATGGTAAGTATCTTTTTAGACTATGTAGAGAGCATCATAGAAGTTTCTATGGATGATTTTACTATTTATGGCGACACTTTTAATTCATGTCTTGAAAATCTTACTAAAATTTTGAAGAGGTGTATTAAAACCAATCTGGTTTTAAACTTTGAAAAATGTCATTTTATGGTTAACCAAGGCATTGTGTTAGGCCATTTTGTTTCTGAAAAGGGGATTGAAATTGATAAAGCCAAGATTTATGTTATAAAAACTTTACCTTATCCCTCGAGTGTTAGAGAAGTACGTTCTTTCCTTGGACACACGGGCTTCTACCGCCGATTAATAAAAGGCTTCTCTAAGATCACTCACCCCTTATGTGAGCTACTTCAAAAAGAGGTAGATTTTGATTTCAACGAGGTATGTCAAAGTTCTTTTGACTTGTTAAAGGACATGTTAACTTCTGCTCCCATCATTCAACCTCCTAATTGGCAATTGCTTTTTGAGATAATGTGTGATGCGAGTAATCATGCAATTGGTGCGGTATTAGGGCAGAAAGATGGTAAGAACTCTCATGTTATTTACTATACTTCTCGATCACTTGATAGTGCTCAGTGCAACTACTAAACTACTGAAAAGGAGTTGTTAGCAGTTGTATTCGCTCTAGAAAAGTTCAGATCATATTTGCTTGGTACTAAAGTGATTATGTTTTCTGATCATGCAGCGTTAAAGTATCTTATGAAGAAAAAGGATGCGAAGCCACGACTCATTAGGTGCCTATGGTCACGGTTTTGTCCAAACTGCCTAGCCACAGTTTTTGTTATTGACGTGACTAAAGGGTCATATATGATCTTGAATTATTATGATAGCCACAGTTTATCTCAATAACTGTGACCATTGCAAATCACATTCAAACCTTAAGCCACGATTTAACATAAGGATCGTGACAAAGACTTGTCACGGTTGCCACATTGTTACCAAATGTCATCGTTTGTCACAGTTATTTGTTTGATGTCTATAATAATCTTGTGATGGTTATTAACTGTGACGATAAATATGTATATGGTCACGGAAATCTCTTTAGGTGACCAAAGGGACACCCTGAAGTCTAATTGTATGAGTCTAAATTATATGGTGGAATTAGTCACATGAATAAACTGTGACAAAAGTCTAACTTATATGGTCACGAAATCGCTTTGTGTGACCAAAGGGTGGAGTTCATTAGCCACGTATGATAAAAGAAAAACATTGTGACTATAAGTGTTTAATGGTCATGATTGAGTTCATTAAGTGTGTCCAAAAGTAAACAATTGTAATGAAATAAGAAAATTATTGTGACTATAAGTATTTTATAGTCACGGTTTAGTTTCTTATGTGTGTGTAAAAGTATTTTATATTCATGATGAAAGAGAAAAATGTTACTAAGTATTTTTTTTGTCACGATTTAATTTCTTTTATGTATATAAAAGTAATTAATGATCACGGTTTAAGGAAAAAAAACATATCACCATAATTATGTTTCGGTCACAGTTTAAGACACACAAGCATGTGACTATTAATATTTAAAGGTGACAGATTAAGTTTTTATGTGTGTCTAAATGTAAACAATAGTAATAGTAAATTGAAAAAGATATGATTATAAGTACATTCAAGTCACGATTTAATTTGTTTTGTGACTAAAAGCTATCAATCTCACATTAAAAAAAATCAATATAAGGGGTTTTTTTGTCACGGATTAAGAAAATTTGTGACTATTAATATTTAAAGGTGACGGTTTATTGTTTTTATGTAACTAAAAATAAACAATAGTCATGACAAAAAAATGTTGTGACTATATTTTTCTAATGATTATGGTTTAGTTTATTTCTTATTAGTGTGTAAAAGTAATAGTTTTCATGATAAAAGAAAAAAACAGTGACTATACTTTATGGTCACACGAAGAATTGGTTTGTGTGACTAAAAGTAATCGGTGGTCATGGTTTAAGTGAAAAAAATGTCCCTACAAGTATTTTATCGTAACAGTTTAATATATTATTGTGTCTGAAACTAAACATTAACCATGATAAAAGAACAAAAATGTATTTATAAGTATTTTATGGTCACAATTTATTTTGTTTTGTGTGGTTAAAGGTTATCAATTGTCATAGTTAAAAACAAACTTGTTAATATGAGTATTTTGTGGTCATGGTTAATTGTGTTATGTGTGTCAAAAACTAAACATTAACCATGATAAAAGAAAAAATATTGTGACTACAAGTAGTTTATGGTCACGAGTTATTTTTTAATCAGTTGCTAAATGTTATTAATTGTCATAATAAAAGCAGCAAAATGTGACTATAACTACTTTATGGTCACGATTTAGTTACTTTTGTGTGGTTAAAGGTTATTAATTGTCACAGTTTAAAAAAAAACTTATCACTATTAGTATTTTTGTGGTCATGGTTAAATGTCTTATCTGTCAAAAAGTAAACATTAATTATGATTAAAGAAAACAACCATGACTACAAGAAGTTTATGGTCATTTCTTATTTTATTTTATGTGACTAAAAGTAATTAATTGTCATAATAAAAGAGGCAAAGTGTAACTATAAGTTTTTTATGGTCATAATTTAGTTTGTTTTGTATGGTTACAGTTATCAATTGTCACAGTTTAAAAAACAACGTGTCAGTATAAATATTTTATGGTCATGATTAAATGTCTTATATGTGTCAAAAACTAAATATTAATCACGATAAAAGAAAACAAACCATGACTACAAGTAGTTTATGGTTACGTCTTATTTTAATATATGTGGCTAAAAGTAATTAATTGTAATAATTAAAGGAAAAGAATGTGAGTATATGTATTGTATGGTCACACTTTATTTTATTTTGTATGACTAAAAGGAATCAACGATCACCGTTTACGAAACAACATGATACTATAAATATTTTACGGTCACTATTATAAATGTTATGTGTGTCTAAAAGTAAACAACAATAACGATAAAAGAAAACACATGTGTCTGTAAGTAACTTATTGTCACGGTTTAATTTTTTACACGTGTCTAAAAGGAACAATAGTATTTTTAAAAGAAATATAATGTGACAACAAGTATTTGATGGTCACCAAAGGCCCTTTGACCTAGTGGTAAGAGGGTGGAGATACAAGTGAGAGGTCACGGGTTCGACTCTCGTCGGAGACAAGTTGATATTTAGGTGGTGAAAGTAAGTCTTGTGGTAAATGAGTAGTTTAGGAGTAGGATTAAGACTAGGATAGTTTGACGTTAAAAAAAAATATTTAATGGTCACAGATTGTATTGTTGCATGTGTCTAAAAGTTACCAATTGTCACGATTAGGAATAAATAAGTAACTATCAATACTTTATGGTCACGGTATTGTTTATTATATGTGTCTAAAAGTAAGCAATTGTCATGAATAAACGAATTATTATGTGACTAAAATAATGGTATGGTCACGGTGTCAAAATGTATCAATTGTCACGGTTTAATACTTTATGTATGTCCAATTGCAACCAATCATCACATTTTAATAAATTATGTGTGTCTAAGTGTACCCTACGGTCACGGTTTAATTGTTTATGCATGTCTAAATGTATCAATGGTCACACCACTTAATAGTTTATGTGCGTTAAAATATTACCAATTGTCACGGTTTCATTCATGTGGTGTGTTTAAATGTCTCAAATAGTTACGGTTTAACTGATTATGTGTGTATAAATTTATCCAATGGTCACGATTAAATATTTATGCGTCTTTAAATATACTAAGTGGCCACGGTTTATTTGTTTATACGTGTCTATAAGAATGTTAACGCCACTGATTAATTGTTTATGTGTGTCTGAATGTATCCAACTGTCATGGTGTTAAAATAAATCGTGACTAAAAGTATTTTATGGTCACGGTTACTAAAAAATATAGGCCACAACTATATAGAAATTGTTACCATACAGCCACGGTTTTATGCTATGGCCACGGTTTTACATGTGATTTAGTCACGAATATTAAATGTAGCCATAAGGTACCAAAAGTGATGCGAACTTTGGTCACGATTTGAATGAAAAATAAAACTGTGGCCAAAGGTCTATGGACACGGTTTTTTAACGTGACGGAAGACATATTTTGTACTAGTGTTTTGAGATAATGTGTGATGCGAGTAATCATGCAATTGGTGCGGTATTAGGGCAGAAAGATGGTAAGAAGTGTCATGTTATTTACTATACTTCTCGATCACTTGATAGTGCTCAGTGCAACTACTAAACTACTGAAAAGGAGTTGTTAGCAGTTGTATTCGCTCTAGAAAAGTTCAGATCATATTTGCTTGGTACTAAAGTGATTATGTTTTCTGATCATGCAGCGTTAAAGTATCTTATGAAGAAAAAGGATGCGAAGCCACGACTCATTAGGTGGATCCTACTGTTCCAGGAATTTAACTTGGAATTTAGAGACAAAAGTGGAGCAGAAAATCTTGTAGCTGATCACCTAAGTCGACTTGTTTTAGACGGAGAGCCAGCCCCACTTGCAGATGACTTTCCAGATGAACACCTCTTTTTCATGGCAATAGATTCCCCCCGGTATGCAGGTATCGTAAACTATTTGGTTACCACGACACATTCCCAGGTGACTTAACTAAATTTGAGAAAGATAAGATTAAGAGGGAATCCCGTTTATATATTTGGGACGAGCCTTATTTGTGGAAACATTGTCGTGACCAAGTCATAAGGCGATGTGTACCTCAACAAGAATACTAATCTGTTTTGCAATTTTGTCACACATACGCTTGTGCGGGTCACTTTGGTCACAAAAGGACATTTAGAAAAGTGCTTGAGTTTGGGTTGTTCTGGCCAACTTTGATGCATGATGCTTACATTTTTTGTAAAAGTTGTCCACGCTACCAAATGACAAGGAAACATCAGCTCCCGAAGTCATATGCCCCAATTTCCAGTACTTTTTTATGAGATTTTTAATGTATGGGGCATAGATTTCATGGGACCGTTTCCGGACTCATGTGGTCATTTGAATATTCTTCTTGCTGTCGACTATGTGTCGAAATGGGTTGAAGCTAAAGCCACCAGAGTTGATGATGCACGTACGGTTATAGATTTTCTGAAATCTAATATTTTTTCCAGGTTTGGGACGCCAAGAGCGATCGTAAGCGATAGAGGAACTCACTTTTGCAACAAGGTTATGGAGGCTTTGATGAAAAAATATGGAGTTAGAACACAAGGCATTTTGGGCTGTGAAAGTTTGCAATATGGATTTGGATGATGCGGGACGACATAGTAAGTTGCAGATCCAGGAGTTAGAAGAAATCAAGAATGATGCTTACGAGAATGGCAGGATCTACAGAAAAAACAAAGACCTTCCACGATAGTCGGATCTCACGTAAGAACTTTACCAAAGGTCAGAAGGTTCTTCTTTACCATTCTCGTTTGAAACTATTTCCTGGAAAGCTAAGGTCCAGATGGTTAGGACCTTTTGTTGTGACTAATGTGTTTGATTACGTTGCAGTAGAAATCCAAAGCTTATCTATCGGGCAGGTCGTTAAGTTGAACGGTCACAAATTAAAGCCCTTTTACGAAAGCTTTGAGAGTGGGATTTTAAAGAGAGTAGACTTGGGCATGCCATGCTACATAGATTGATACAGGCATTGTCTAGCCAAAGACATAAACGAACGGTGCTACATGGGAGGCAACCCATATTTCCTGCATTTTTTTTGTTCTTCTTCTTTTAGTTAGCACTCTTGTCGTGAACCACGAGTGTGTTGCGAATCCAATGTGGTGTTGTGAACCACGACCATAATCTGAGTTTTTATAGTTGTTAGATATTAAATTTCGATCTTGTGGATTTATTTTGTAATAATTATTTAGATTATATTTAGTCTTGTAATTTATTTTCTAGTTAGTTTTTGTTGTATGTAAAGTTCAAGGGCTAAAAGTAACTTTCCTTGAAACTTAATTAAAGGAGCCTAGACATAGGCTCCTAGGGTTTGTAATTCATTGATACGATTGAAAAAGAAAGAAAGAATATTGCAGCCGCCTTTGTCATTTATTCTCCCAACATTTCCTTTGTTCTTCATCATTACACAATTATTGAGTTTACATTCTTCTTGTGAGTGATAATAGAACATTTATGTGCTGACAACTACTGGGAATCTATTACAACAATTGGTATCAGAGCTCAAAAAGGTGGATTTCAGCTACCAACAATCGGATTCTGCTGGGTTCTTATCATCTTCATCGAGTTCTTCATCTTCTTCTCGGTTAGATCTTCTTTTTCATCGTTTTTCTGCTGTTTATGTGTTGTTATTTCCATATAATCATCCCATTATCATTTCCTACTGATTTAGAGCTTATTAGGTTCAATCTTATCATCAAAATCATCACATAATCGGCTGTTCTTGAACTTTAAAAAATATGGGTTTTCTTGAGTTTTTGGTCTGTTTTTAAGGATTTTTAAGAGTTTTGGTACATTTTAAAAGCTAAAAAGTGTTTAAAATAGTTTTCCAGTCATTTAGAAACACTATTAGGCCAAAAATCTGTTATTTTGAAATCTGATCTGTTACTGATATATTGAACATCTGCTGTATTTCGGACCATACTGTAGCAATTCGGACCATCTTTCGGACCATATAGGACCCCATTTCGGAATAATTCGGACCTCACTTCGGTCCATTTTGGACCAATTTTATGTGTACTTCGGACGAAAATATTGCCCAATTCGGACCCTGTTTCGGTCCCATCCAAAGTCCAGATCAGGCAATTTACTTCACTTGATTTGTCTTGTGCTTTAATTTCACTTTTCATTTCGGACCATTTTCCATTTCGGACCAACCGAATCCGGACCATCCGAATTCGGTGTTCCTTCCTGAAAATTTCCTAAGTGTTCATCCGTATTACACACTGTTCACCCGAATTCGGACCATCCGAATTCGGTTCATTAATCCTTAGGCCCCATCCGAACTAGACACTATTCACCCGAATCCGGACCATCCGAATTCGGTTCATCCTCCATTCATCAGCCTAGTCTTGGTCCATCCGAACTGTTCATCCGAACCTGGTTCACGTCCGAATCCACTGTTCATCCGAAGTCGGCTCCTGTCCGAACCATCTGATTCATCCGAATTTGGGTACATCCGAAATCAGCACCTTAATCTGAATCAGTACCATCCAGTGTACTATTCATCCGCAGTCCAGTCCATCCGATTACAGTTTCCACCTTCAAGATCTTATTCGTTCATATCAGCACCCGAAATCATGTCTCGTGAAGCTCTTGTACTCGGATCCGAGAACAGACCACCTATTCTGTATCCTGATGAGTATGAACGATGGAAGTCCCGGTTCTTAAAGTTTGTCGGTATGCAACCCAACGGAAACCTTATGCTTCAATCCATATCTGAGGGCCCCGTTATCTACTATCGGGAAATAGCGGCTAGACCCGAGGCTGACCCCCCTCTACTCGCATATAAGGTTGAGAGAGAACCCGCTAATGACGCCGAGCGAGACAGGCAGCATGCCGATAAGAGGGCCGAATATCTGATCTATTAGGCCCACCCCACTGATATCTTAGTCGGAGTAGACAGCAAAATGTCTGCTAAAGAAATGTGGGACGAGTTAGAAGTTCAAATGCTAGGGGCAGATCTGGATGACCGAGCGAAAATTGAGGAAGCTAAGGCTAAGTTCACTGAATTTCGAGCCAAAGACGGGGAGTCGCTGCAGGCTACATTTACTAGGTTCTGTGCAGTCCTAAATGAATTAAAAAAACTGCACATCAAAAAGGACAAGGATGACATAAACATCCAGTTCTTTCCAGCCTTAGCCCCCGAGTGGCAGATTGCATGTCGGGCAACACGACGAGTCTTGAACATCCCCGGAGTATCGATCAATGTGGTCTTTAAAGAGCTGAAAAAGTATCAAGGGGATGTGGATCAACAGAAACAGATGGCAAATCAACTCGCATCTTTAGTGCTATCTGCAAACACCGGCATCAAACCCACTGATTCCCTGGCCTTGAACTCCTACACGAATATTCCCACTGCGTCCTTTGCTCAAGGTTCCTCTTCGTCACAGTACAGATATGCTTCTCCTCCGCGTGAGGTAATGGATGAGGAAGAAGCGGTTATTCAAGAACAGATAGCCCTATGGACAAATCGTCTCCAACAATGACGTTTTTCCCATAAGACTAATAATCAGCTCCGCTACGACACGGGTCCGCGGAGGTACTCAGATGAACGAAGGGATGAAAGACGAGATGATTATCGTCGGGAAGACTATCGCAGGGATGACAGGGATGAAGGGAGATACGATGATAGACGTGATTATTGAGATGACCGCCGTTATGAAAGGCAAGACGTTAGGCGTGATGGTAGTAGGGATGACCGCCGAGACTATGATCGAAGGGATGAACGTCGTGATGACCGAAGGGAAGACCGCAGAGACGATAGAAGAGAGTATGATCGTCGGGATACAAGGAGAGATGAGAGTCGAGAACCTCGTCGTGCCAACAAGAGGCCGGTGGAAAGAAGGGATTAGAGGCCGAGAGCCGATGAAACGAAAAGCGCAAAAGAGTGTCTCTGTAATAAGTGTGGGAAAGTGGGCCACTTTGCTCGGGAGTGCAAAAACAAGTTTGATAGAGACGTGGGCTACTATGAGCGGAAGTTGGAAGCCGCCAAGAAACGCACAGATGCCATGGCTCTCGTCGCCCATGAAGACTACTGGGATGCTGAAGATACCGACGAAGAGGATGATAAGGGAAACAACTGCTATATGGTTGATCGTCTGGGATTGGATCGCTATGCCACTTCAACTGCTTCAGATTCAGACAGTGCTGATAAGGGGGAGACAACGACAAATCCACCAGCATGTCTGATGGCCAAATCCGACGATCCCGAATGTTCGTCATCCGATTCAGAGACACGAGAGGTATATTCCTGTTAAATTCAAAAGCATGTAAATAACTTATCTGTAAATAGTGAATGTACACTGCACACACATATACTTGATTTAGAAGCTAGGTTAAATGCTGAAACTGAAAAATGTGTGCAGGCTGAACATCTAGCCCAAACCTTAAAAGAATCGTCTGAATTATATCAATCAAAGTGGTTAACTATTCATAATGTCATAAAACAGATGTTAATAGAAAATGTAGATGTTCAGGATAGGAATACGTACCTTGAATCTTGTATGGATAGGTTATCTAACGAGAAGCTCTCCTTAAAAGAAGAAATATCTGTACTTTCAAAACAATTAGAGACAGTAAGTATGGAAAATATAGACAGTTTAGAAAAATTTAAAATGATAGAAGAAGAAAGAATAAGTTTGTACTCACGAATAAAGACCCTTGACGATGCATTTTTAAAACGGGGTCAAACTGAACAAATTATTCACTTAAATCAGCCCCAAAAAAACTAGGTACTACCATTCTAAACAAGGAATCGGTTTTAAAAATCCTAAATATTTGGAAAAGGCTCAAACAGTTTTACCTTTATTTAATGACATGAATTATATGGGAGCTGGACTTAAATCTTTCTTTTTTGAGTCATCAAAAGAAGTTTTAACCCAAGAGGATGAGAAACACGTTGAAAATAATCAAAAAGAAATATCTTTTCAATATGAAGAACTTAACGAGAGTTATCCTTCTAGAGTACCCACTTTAGAGGAAGACTTCTTGTCAAGTTATTCAGAAGCCGAAATGAAAGCAGAACCTGTAAAACCAATCCCTCGACTTTATATTCCTACAAAAGTTCTTCAACATCAAATTACTGTTTTAGAAAAGGAATTGAAGTCGACTCAAAAGAAAGAACTTGGTTTTCAAGAAGCTCTTCTTAAGAGCGAGGAAAATTTGGTAAATCAAAATTTTCAACAATCTATAGAATTAACTGTCTACAGAGAAAAATTTGACATGGTTTCTCAAACATTCAAAGATTTTTTAAAAGAACCAACAGTTTCTCATTCCACCAAAATCTCATTTGTGTCATCCAACAAAGGCAAGACTAAAACTGAAACTTCTTCTATCAGTTGTAAAGGTGAGTACTCAAAACCTTTTAAAGCTGAGGTTTCTAAAAAGACTCAGATTCAATCCAAGTCTTTTAAGAAACGCAATCACCAACAAAAAGAAAAATCTGTAAAGTCTAAATCTTCCATGCATACTGACTCTCGTCGTTTTGTTCCTACAGATTATGTAAGAAGAGTACCTAAAACCACCATGCAGGATTTTTCAAGTTTTTTTGTGTAGAAGGCTGTAATGCCAATTGAATTTGTTTCTAGAGATAGGATGCATGTAATCTCAGAAAACAATTTGTGTAACGATGTAACAAATTCTTCTGTTTGTTTAAAGTACTCTTTCAGTGAATTGTTTAATTTATGTCCAACTCGATTTAGGCGTCAAGTTCCTGAAATGAATGCTTTTGTGCCATATCCTGCTAAAAGAATTCGCAAAAAGTAAATAAAAAATGTTGCATCATCGGCCACAAAGAAAAATGAGACTTGTCCTTTGCCGAGGCCCAAAACCAAATCAAAGGTCAAAAAGGTCTCAAAAAGTCAAAAACCAAAGGTAATTTCATCGCCTAAGGTTCCAAAGCCTAATAAATCCAATCTTCAATGGATTCCAAAATGCTATGCATCCGGACCACAAATAACTGCTAAATGGGTTCCTAATACAACACACATGCCATATACACCTGGAACTCCTAACAAAAAAGGACACATATTGAGATGGGTACCCAAAGTTGTGTGATCTTAATGCAGATGGTTCTTGGTTACTTCTGATCAAGACCCGTACTTCAACGAAGTGGCTTCTAGTTATCATAGACTAGGATCCGTTCTTCTGCTTATCGGTTGTGCTTAAACCGAGACGTTTCGCTTCTGTGCACACAGCTCAGGACCTGGTCTTATTTCATCATGTTTTCTGAACATCTCGCTTCAGAACACGGTTTGATTATCAATAAAAGATGGATGTGTTTGAATGCCTATAGATTTTCATTATATGAATTTATTTGTTTTTTAGGCTAAATCCATCGGGTATATGGATTCGGGTTGCTCCAAGCATATGACTGGGAGAAGAGAATTGCTGTCCAACGTTGTTGAACAATATTGTGGGACGGTAAACTTCAGGAACAACCATCAGGCTCATATAAAAGGATACGGGGACTTAGTCTTAAATAATCTAGTCATCAAGGACGTTGACTATGTTGAGGGATTATCACATAATCTATTTAGCATAGGACAACTCTGCGATAAAGGACTAGAATTAACATTTAGGGCTAAGAACTGCAGTGTAAAGAGTATGGATGGCAAAAAAATCCTATCCGGTTCCCATAACTCTAACATTTACACCATAGACGTAGCTAAGCTCATAGTTAAGGATAACATTTGCCTGTTATCAAAAGCCTCTTCAAAAGACTCTTGGTTGTGGCATAGAAGGTTATCCCACTTAAATTTTTGACAATATCAACAAGTTGGCTGCGAAACAACTCGTTAAAGATCTCCCAGAATTATGATATGAAAAAGACCATCTTTGTGGAGCTTGTGAGAAAGGAAAGATGAAACGATCATCTCACAAACCAAAACCCGAACCATCAATGAAAATAGTATTGGAGTTACTTCACATGGATTTATGCGGACAGATGCGGACCCAAAGCATAAATGGGAAGCGATATGTGTTGGTTATCGTTGATGATTACTCACGATATACCTGGGTTAAGTTATTGCGATCCAAGGATGAGACAGCTCAAGAAATCATAGATTTTATAAAGTGTGTCGAAACCCAGCAACAACTATCCGTTCAATCAATCAGATCTGACAACGGCACGGAGTTCAAGAATTCGGTAGTTGAGTGCTTCCTTCTATCCAAAGGTATTCAGCATCAAAATTTTGCTGCTAGAATACCTCAACAAAATGGAGTCGTGGAAAGGCGTAATCGTACCCTTGTGGAAGCCGCTCGTACAATGCTAACCTACTCAAAGCTACCTCCATTCTTGTGGGCCGAAGCCGTATCAACAGCTTTCTATAAACAGAATCGCTCCATAATCCATAAGCGCTTCAATAAAACTCCTTATCAACTCTTTGTGAATAAAGTACCTTTCATCAAGTACTTACGTGTATTTGGTTGAAGTTGCTATGTGCTTAATGACAAAGACAACCTCGGGAATTCAACGAAAAAGCGGATGAAGCGATCTTCATTGGATACTCATCCAACTCGAAGGCTTATCGTGCATTCAATACCCGAACCAGGACAGTCAATGAAAGTGTGCATGTCACATTTGATGAGTTGGCTGAGCTGGCACCCGATGTTGATCATTCAGGACCACGCATTACACAAATGCCTGGAGACTCTTCTACTCACTCTACTTCTTTTTCATCTTCCGATTTAGTTAATTTATTTGATCCATTTTACGTAGAATTTTTCGGTCCTAACGCTAATGTTTCTAATATTGCTGCTAATAATGTAGGTAATCCATCCAACAATTCAACTACACCATCAATTTTATCCGATCCATCTTCATCCACATCATACCCTCATCCATCAACATCATCCACTGATACATCCGCAGTTGAATCTACTCCTGAAATACTCTCGCATATAATGCGTAACATCCTTCCTTTATCTGAACATTCGGAACTCGAACCGGAACCAGTGGTACCATCACTCGAAACCATTGACCATGCATCTTCATCCATCCCCAGTCTAACCACTGAGATTTCATCCCGAGCACCCCTTCCACACGATACTAAATGGACCCGAAGTCACCCAATCGATCAGCTCATTGGTGATGTCTCAACTGGTGTCCAAACACGTAAGGCGTCTGCTAATGAATGTCTATTCGCATCATTCCTTAGCATGATAGAGCCAACTCGTGTGGATGAAGCCCTAAAAGACCCAGACTGGATAGTTGCAATGCAAGAAGAGCTCAACCAGTTTGAACAGCTCAGAGTATGGTGGTTAGTTCCCAAGCCAAAAGACCGAACAGTTATCGGAACAAAGTGGATCTATAAGAACAAACGAGATGAAAATGACATTGTGATAAGGAACAAAGCGAGACTTGTTGCCAAAGGCTACCGACAACAAGAAGAGATAGATTATGACGAGACCTTCACTCCAGTTGCACGGATCAAAGCTATCAGAATCTTCTTGGCGTATGCGGCACACAAAGACTTCAAAGTGTACCAGATCAACGTCAAGATAGCCTTTCTTAACGATGAACTTAACGAAGAGGTTTACGTTGAACAACCACAAGGATTTGTTGACGCACTTAAACCTGACCATGTTTATGTGCTAGACAAGGCCCTCTATGGTTTAAAAGAAGCACCTCGTGCATGGTATGATAGTCTCTCTAATTTTCTTATCTCTGCCGGTTTCAGCAAAGGTGTGGTGGACACAACTCTGTTCACGAAAAAGGAAGGCCCACACATAATGCTAGTACAAATATATGTCGACAACTTTATATTTGTATCTACTGATAGTAACTTCTGTAAGGATTTTTCAGCCCTAATGGAGTCCAGGTTCGAGATGAGTATGATAGGGGAAATGATTTTTTTCCTCGGATTACAATTCAAACAACTTGAGAATGGGATTTTTGTGAACCAGTCGAAATATACTCTTCATATTCTCAAGAAGTATAAGTTAGACTCTTGCACGAGTATCGCAACTCCCATGGCCTCCAACTGTAAGTTAGACACCGATCCTTCTAGGAAAAGTGTCGATAATACAACTTACAGAGGGATGATAGGATCCTTACTGTATCTGACTGCTAGTAGGCCCGATATAATGTTTTCAACATGTCTTTGTGCTCTCTTTCAGGCCGACCCGAAAGAATCACACCTAACTGCGATAAAACACGTTTTTCATTATCTTAAGGGTACACCCGATCTTGGTCTATGGTATCCAAAGGGAACCGATTTTGATCTTACCGCTTTTTCAAATGCTGATTTTGCAGGTTGTAGAGTTGACAGGAAAAGCACATAGGGAGGAATACAGTTCTTGGGAGACAGACCGGTGAGTTGATCCTCCAAAAAGCAGAATTGTGTTTCAACATCCACAGCTGAAGCTGAGTATGTAGCAGCTGCAAGCTGTTGCTCTCAAGTGCTGTGGATAGAACGCAATTACGCGATTATGGATTCTCACTCACCAATATCCCAATTTACTGTGATTCTCGAAGTGCAATTGCCATCTCTTGCAATCCAGTGCAGCACTCTCGAACAAAATATATAGATATCAGGTATCATTTTATTAAAGATCACGTAGAAAAGGGAACAATTGAGTTGTATTTTGTTGGCACGGAATATCAACTTGCGGATATCTTTACTAAAGCTTTAGACGAACCTCGTTTTCAGTTTTTAGTATCCCATATCGGCATGTTGAATTCACCTTCCAATTAAATATCAGATATTGTCTTAAATAATTCTATTTCAAACAATCATGTTTGAAATTCCTTTATTTTAGAAAATATCTATTATTTAAATTTAAGGATTATGCCACAAAACTTAATTTCAATGTTTCCTTATCTATGTACATCTTTAATAATTAATGATCCTGACAAATTGCTGTGTGAATTGTTCATCACTGAGTGGGACGCAAATATAATCCAGGTTTGTCGGTATCTTAAAGGCTAAATAGGTTCAGAGGCAGACGTCTACCCAACAGTTGCGATTCAAAAGCTTAATCTGCCAAAAGGGGCTCCTTCTGTACCAGTGATGACAATTCCACTGTCCCTTCTTCAAAGGGCAGTGGAATCTGAAAGGGTTTGCGCGTATTTGAGAGAATTTTATCCGGATGAGGCTCGGTCAGATTCGATTGAGCCTACCCAGTCCGAAGGTGAGATTAGAGAGAGTGAGGAGGAGGGAGAAGCGGTGGAGGTTGAACAATCTTTGGGGTTAGGTGAGCGGGAGCTTGTGAGTGTGAGAGAGGGAGGAACAGGTGAGGCAGCAGAGACGGAGGATTCCGAACGAACCGTCTCTGTTGTAAGAGGGATTGAAGTAACATCCAAGGGTGACCACAGCCCAATCAGCCGGACAACCCACTTTCAGACCATTAGTCCAATGGTCGAACTCACCCCAACCACCCACTTAGCATCCTCTCAAAAGGGTGCTACTTTTTTGCTTGGGGATTTACCACACACGCCATCACCCTCCCATTCAGAGAGCCGTGGTGTTTAACGAGGTCACACTCCGCCCCATGTGACCGCACATCTTTCTCCCACGATTCACTCCCCACCCCCACACACATCACACGACGCCTTCGTGGCGTCCCATTATTGAGCTGCCTCCGTGGCGGCTCCTCAAACTTCTGGATCTGAGCATCCCATTGTGGGGCCAGAGATGACACAAGGAAGACCTGGAGTGGCTCCATCTATGCCATCCACTTCAGGCCATCTCCAAATAAACTTAGAGATGTTAACGGCAGCTCTACGTGCTGCCGGTGTTGTTACCCAGGCTGCCCTGGACGCCCACAAGGAGGCTGCCGAGGAACGTCATACCGCCCTTCTATCATTACTTAAGGGTAAGGGTGTCGCCACTCAGGATGTGCCTCCACCAGGGACCCGATCAGTCCAAATGATGATTCAAGAGTTATCTGATAAAATAGATGCGCAAAACTGCTTAATACTTCAAGTCCAGGAGCAACTGAACTCCCGCATGGACCGTCTAGAATCTGCAGTGATCGAGCTCCAGTGCCGTCCCCAGGCTGAGTCCCAAAAGCGGAAGCATGACGATCAGGACGACCCTGATCGCCATGAGGGGGAGAAGCGTCAGAAGACTCAGTCTGAGGACCTTATGTTGATCGTAGGGGTAGCAGAATCAGAAAGTACAGAGGTTCAGTGGCCAGGGGATAAGATGCACGAGGCTCAGGAGTACATGATGATAGAAGACGAGCCTATGTTTGAGAGTCCAGCTCCTTTGGATCCAATGACAGCCATGGTAGAGTTCGAACCCTTCCACGAAAAGGTTGAAATCATATTGGTGTCTGACTCAGACTCCGATAATGATGACAACCAACCCTTAATCATCCCTAAGCCCGAGCCCGAATCACCACAAAAATCCTTATCTTCCTTTGAATACATAAACTCTGCACCCCCAGCTTCACAACAAGAATCCCAAATAGTCAAAAGCCCTCCCAAATCTCAAAGTCCTCCCTCAGTCTAACGTGTAACCAAAGTGAAATTTATGGAGCAAGGACCCTCAAAAACCAGACAGGTAGATAGATTTGATGACCCACTTGAGCAGCCCGGTGTTTATGACAGAAGTGATCTCTACTGGGTGGGTTGGTATTCAAGAGGTGAGGTACACACTCATTACATTTCTTTTCAATCCTCTATATCTCAGATGAAACATCTCCAGCTCCCCTGCCACATCCTCCACATCAGATGTTTTAGTCTTAGCATCGGAATCCTCGATTTTGTCAACGTCTTCAAGAATCTCTCCGATCCCAAAACCACCATTCCGCAACTCATACGCCTCACGTCGTTTTAGAGTTGTAATATCCCAGCTACATATCAATGGGCTAATCCTCCCCACAGTGGGAAGATTGCATCGGACATAATCGACATACAACAGCTGAATTATCATATTTTATATTAGTTAAACATGTTATACAATAGTATCTAAACAAGAGTAGTCATTCGTAGAGTTCAATGATCATTGAAATATCTATATAAATAACATTCTACAAAAAAAATTATGTTGGAGGGTAATCTACATTAAAAAGATGTAATATTTATAGCATATTCTCGTAAAGTTCAATGACCATTGAAATTTCTATAAAGATGTCATCCTCCTGCAAATTAGTATATGTAGCCGGATATTCTACATACCAAAGTACATAGAATGCTTTGTAGTATTTTGCCATTCTACATAGATTTTTATCATCTATGTAGAAAGCATTGCAGTATTTTTTGATTCTATATAAAATGCCTTGTAGTATCTCCGAATCTCCATAGATTATTATCAATTCTGCAGAAAACATTAATTCTTCTAAATAGATTATTACCAATTCTACAGAATGCAATAACTATACAGAACTTACAATTAACAGCATCAAAAGACCGCAATGGCAAAAGCCACATGCTATTCTTTGCCATGCCTTCTTGCACTTCTTCAAGTTTTCAAGTACGTAGCCACAACAATCGAACTTTTGAATTTCAACCCCCAGCCTCATCATAGGCAACAGTCACTAATTAACGAACCTCATACTTGTGCCCTCTTCCAATGTAGTGGCAACCAGAACCATGTAATTCAATGTAAACAACCTATCAGAAATCTTTCGATCTGAATTAGCCTCCAAAACATCAAACGGTCTGATCTCCAAACTTTTAAACTGATCCCTCCATATACTAGTGACTTCGTTCAGCTAATTTGACAGCGCAGTCGTGCTAATTTCAATTTCTTTTATCGGCGATCCAAACACATGGTGGATCCTCTCTTTGCTCATGACTAGCTCATCATGTTCCATAACAATGCTACATGATTCTGGATTTAAATTATTCATCACATAAAATCCAAGTTTGGATGGAATACCTGAAACTTTCATCTCTAGGAGGGTCTCTAACCCCTTGTCCCTGACAATTGTCTTCTGCCTTTTGCTCAGTGACGACGATGCCTTAGTAAGTGTACTTGGAGGGAATCGTGACTTCAGATTACACATGATTATTTGTTCCCCAATGCCTTCATCCTTGACTTCTGACTCATCTTTGATTTCCCTTTTGACGATATCTCGAGTAAATCTACTATGTTGTTCTCCCTGTTTTTTCTTCCCATTTGATTCTTTATCATCGTATCGAGGTTGTTTGCTTTTGTAAGCAAGCTTGTCAAGTATGGCCTCCAGGAATCTATCCATAATGTCAAATTCTCTATCCACACGCTTCCTTTTATGGTCTTTCCACTTTTTAGCTTTCGATGGTTTCACTGTTTCCCATACATATTTCAACATATAGAAACTCTACGTCAAAAATATTTTTTCAGCATATAAATAGCATGCATTGTAATGTTAATTATATATCATAGATTCATGATATTCTGCATAGATTTTTCAACATATAGATACTCTACGTCAAAAATATTTTTTTTAACATATACATAGCATGCATTGTAATGCTAATTATTCTACATAGATTCATGATATTCTACATACATTAAAATATCTTGTAATGTAACTCATATTGTTCTTCATAGATTTTATGATATCCTTCGATGGTTTCACTGATTTCCCATCCAATTAACATTGATACTCTTTGTAGAAATTATTTTCATCAAACATTTAGAATGTGTTTGTAATGCAGTTTATTCTAAATAGATTCATTCAAGTCTATGTAAAACAACAATAGAATGCAATGCAATGCAATTTATTCTACATAGATTCCAACAAATTATTATATTAAAAAACTTTAGCATCATCTGAAGTTGAGTCGGATGTATCACTCTCTTTCGAGGTCTCAGATTTCACCTTTTTCTGCTTTTTTTAGGAATCTTCTTTAACTCATCGCTTTTCATTTTCTTTAATGATACAGAAGATTACTCATCGCTTTCAGTTTCTTCTTGTGGGGTTTTAGACATCATTTGCTTTGCCTTCTTTCCTTTATGCTTTTTCTTTAAATCTTTTTTCTCAACCTTTCTATTGAAGATGAGTCATTGGTTTTAATTTTCTCCCCCTTTCGTTTCTCCATCCGGATTTCCTTCCGTTTATCCTCAGCAGATTCTGTTTTATAAGAAATAACAACAGGCGTCATATATACAAAACATTGAAGGATATTATATATGCAAAATCTATTAAAAGCATCCCTATATGTACTTCATTGTTTTTTTCCTCATTATTCTTAAAGTGCCTTGAAGCATATATCATTCTACGTACATTAGCATCAATTATCCAAAAAGCAATAATTATTCTATATAGATTAGTCAAAACCCAAATTATATGAATTGAAAAAAATCTTAAGCATCTGTTATTAATTGAATATTCTACTTCCTCTTCCTCACTCTATATATCAATATGATTTATATATCAACATTACATACCCAAAAGTCCCACATGAACTAGCCAATATTCAATTAAGACCACGACTTTACATAGAATGCCTTGTAAAATACAGGATCCCACGTATATTACTATTATTTAGCATGAAGCATTAATTATTCTTCGTAGATTAATCAAAGTCTAACTATTATGATAAATGAAAGACCTGTAAAAACTGCTATTCATCTCACCTAAAACCCAATATACACCACTCTACATTGAATAAGCTATCATCTGTACAGATAAAACTTAATTTCTACATAGATATTTTTCTTCTTTAAAATATCAATACTTTTTAGTTCATTCTACGGTAGATCCCACACAAAGACTGTATAAACAAACCCTAAAAGTTATGGTTTATAAATATACATTTTAGACTATGACTTGGCTACATCAGATCTAGTCAAGGCCCTCTCGCGCTTGCGTGCTTAAAGGGCTGCCTCTTCAAGAGAATCAAAATGTCAGAGCTCCACAAACTTGCGAATCTCGGCTCGAAGCCCATCAACAAACCGCTCAATCTTTGTCTCCTCATCTAGCTGATATCGGAGAACAAACCGTGACTTCTTCTTATTTCTTTGACTGAGAAACATAAACTCCTGCTCGATGTTGGGAAATATTCTAAGTATGTCAAGCTGTTAGTTAGATTTCTCAAATTGGTAGTAGATTTTCTGTGTAATTGCAAAGTTCAAGCTGTTAGTTGAAGAAGTTCGAGCTGCTAGTTCAAAAGTTCAAGCTGCCAGTGTTCAAACTCAAGCTTCTCAACAGATAGACTTCAAGCTGCTCAACAGCTCAATAAACAGAAAGTGCTGATATTCAGAAAAATATATAATCGAAGATTCAAGCATATCTACTATCAGAGAAATCAGAGTTTATCAAGGAAACAAATCAGAAAGCAGTATATATATATAGAATAGGTTTTTTTTATTGTAAGTTGGCACGTACAAGTTTATTTTTCAATTGTAATTGCTTTTATGATTAAATTTTCCATAAGCCTCTAAGGTTGTAAAACCCCAAGAACAATCTGTGTTCTTCGTCTAATCAAACAGATTAGAGGTGATTGTAATCATTGATTTTGGCAATACAAGTGATCTTTGATTATTGATTATGTTTATGTGTTATTTGTTTTGAAAGTTTTTCTTAAAACAATTAAGTGTTATTCCGCAAACTTCTTAATTAGACTTTGATTCAATACAATGTTATTGGTTTATACTCTGATTAATTCAAACCAGTTAATCTTAGGTAGTAATTTTGATCTTGACAAGTGGTATCAGGGCCACAGGTTTTTCTTTGTTTTTCAAAGTCAGAAGCTTTCTTTTACACAATTTTAAATTTTCTGCAATGGAATTTGATAATAGCAGTAGTGGATCTGGGCAAGGACTCAAAGTGTCTATGCTCAAACCCACTGAGTTTGAGATGTGGAAACTCAGGATTCAACAGCACATTCAATTTATTGATTATGCTATATGGGTAGCTGTTGAATTTCCTCCTGTAGTTGATCCTGAACTTGATGCTGAGGGCAAGCCCATAAAAACACCTCCAAAGACTGAACTTGAAAGAAAGGCTAGAATGAATGAAGTGAAAGCTCTTACACTTTTACAGATAGTCATTCCTAATGCTTATCAACATCAGTTTAAAAAATTTTATACTACTCATTCCCTTTGGGTTGCTTTAGAGAAAAGATTTGCTGGCAATGCTATCACCAAAAGGAATCAGGCAGTATGAAAATTTTTGTGGTGGCAAGAATGAAAACCATACTCAAATCTTTGACGGGTTTAATAAACTGATAGGTGAATTGGAGAGTGCCAAAGTCAGCTTCGATCAAGATGAAGTCAACAGAAAATTCCTTAGATCACTTGGTTATGAGTGGACAGTCTATGCTGCCCAATGGAGAACAAAAGAAACTCTTTATGAAATAGAGTTGGATGATCTTTACAACAGCCTGAGAGTGTTTGAAACTGAGATTGAAAACAAAAAGAAATCCTTTTCATACAATCATAACACTGCTCTGCTATCATCAGCATTAACTGATAAATCTTACTGTTGTGATTCCTTTTCAGGTGCTGACGGTAACCCTACTGAAGGTCATTATGAAGCGTTTGTTGCCAATGATGGATTGTTTGCTCTAAATACTGAAGATTTAGAACATATCCATCCAGATGATCTAGAAGAGATGGACTTGAAATGGCAGCATGCAATGTTGACTATGAGGGCTAAAAGGTTTCTGAAAAGAACTGGCAGATCCAACTTCTAAGCCAGACCAGAAGGCAAACCAACATTTGATAAATCAAAAGTTGAATGCTTTAAATGCCACAAGCTTGGACACTTCGCCAGAGAATGCAGATCTCAAGGTCAACAGCCACCAAGACCACAGCAAACTACTCAAGTTTCATCATCACAAGCACTTGTTTCTCAAGAAGACAATGTGTTTGACTGGAGTGATCAGACAGAGGAAGAGTTTCAAAATCAAGCTCTCGTGGCAGAAACATCTAATATCACTTCCACTGACCTACCATCTGAGGTAAATGCTAAACTCTGCTCTCAAACATACAAAAATATGATTAAAAAGTACAGAGATCATAATGAGAGCATGTGCAAAACTCTAGCTAAGATGGAAGAAAGGAGATATGAGTACATGCAGGCCATAAAAGATCTTGAAAAACAGATCAATGACTATAAAGATAATGAGATTCAAATGGGACATGATAGAACATATCATGAGTGGGAGAATAAGGAGCTGAATAAGAAAATATAGTCTTTAAATAAGAAATTAGAAGAGGCTGAACAGAAGGTATTAGAAGCTAACAAGAAAATAGAATCTGTTAATATAGATCTAGGAACCTTCAAATTGGCCAATCAAAAGCTGGAACACATAATGGAAGTTCAATTTAAAGATAGGGTAAAATCTCAGCTCAATCCCAAAGAAAGTATAGGATACAGAGCCACTCCACCCCCATACAACAACAAATACATTCATCCAATGAGTGAAGTTGCTGATAAACTTGTTAATGAACCATTAGATGAGTCCATGACAACTGTAGACCCTATCCTTGAAAACAGTCCTGAATCAAAAGGAGAACAGATTCTAAATGAAGATTGTGAGTGCAAACTAGTTGTTGGTACACCCTGTGTGACGATAGCAGTCTAAGTTGTGTTAGCATTTTGTCTAAGTCATGTTACAAGGTATTGAATATTAACTAGTGTTTGATATATGTGATTTTGTGTGTTTGATATTTATTGATTGTATGTTTGAACTTGATGTAATGTATTACAAGAAGTTCAAACATAAAGTCCAAAGATTAATTCAAACATAAGTTAAAACATAAGTTCAAATAGAAGTTTGACATGTGAAATTCGAATTTAGAGTAAATTCGAATTTACACATAAGGCAGATTCGAATTTGGTATAAATTCGAATAAGGCAGATTCGAATTTGTCAAGGGGACAAATTCGAATGGGCCTTGGCCCTGTTTCGAGTTTGTCCCATGACAAACTCGAATTGGTCTCTATAATTAGGGATTAACTCGAATCATTAGTAGACTTTTGCTGAATTTCAGTGAGTAATTAGCAGAAGGCGATCTCGAGTTTACCGGTAATCTTAGAGTGTTTTCGGAGAGAATCATCGTGTAGGTATGTTCATAGTTGTTCGTATAACATCTTGGTAGTCTCCGTGTTTCGTGTGTGTGATCTTACCATCAAGCCCCTAACGAGGATTCCGCACTCGTTGGTGTGTAGCGTCCGGATAGATCCGAGAGTGATAGACCTTACAAGTGGTATCAGAGCCTACGGGGTGTTCTTCATGTTCATAAGCATACATCCTAGGTTTCTTGACATTGTTGGACGGTTATTATCACAATTTTTTTTAGGTTTTTCGAGCTTATCAAATTAGATTTCGGGAAATACTTTGTTGTAGTTCAAGTTTTTGACCAAAATCAGTATTTTTACTTGTAAAAATATTGATTTAATCTGAAAAACTTGAAAAACTCGAAGTATTAGCCGTTTTTCGAATTTGCGGCGCTCGAGTTTGTTAAGGAGAAATTAGGGTTTTGCTCAGTTTCGAGTTTGACTGAAAATACGCTCCTTTCGAGTTTCTTTAAAGTTTGCTTCGAAATTGGCCATTTCGAATTTGCTTTGGTTTTCGACTTTACACTAAAGTCAAATTAGGACATTCGAGTTTAGTAGGGTTTTCGAATTAAGTGGACTTTCGAATTTAATTGGGGTTTCGAGATTAGTGCACCTTCGAATTTGTCATTAATTTCGATTTTAGTTGGATTTCGAACTTAATTTCGAATTTAGTTCAAAAACAGTTTAAAATAATTAAATTCGAATTTACCCAAATTCGAAAGAATTCTTTTAAATTAATTTCGAATTAAATTACTTAAGTTTAAATCCAAAAATATATTCGAAACAATGAAAAGTCTACAGAGGTTTATGGAGATGGATCACGAGGTTGGAAAGGCGAATTCTCCACCAAAGTTGATGAAAATTGAGGATTATTACTGGTGGAAGGATAGGTTTGCTGACTTCGCAAGATTTAATGATATGCGAATGTGGATCTGTATCGTGGAGGGATACATTCCACCTACTGCAGAGGTTGAAGGTCGTCAACGAGTGTTAACGTACTAAAAAATGAAAGATGAAGATAAGAAATTGTATGAGGCCGAAAACCGTGCATTCGCTATCATTCGCATGGCATTACCTCAGGAGATCTTGCACACCTTCCGTAATCAGAAGACAGCAAAAGAGCTGTGGGATGCATTGGAAAAACGTTGTGAGGGTAATCCGAGGGTAAGAAAGAATCGAATGGAAACGCTCAAGCAGCAGTTTGCAATCTTCAAAGCCCTGAAGAACGAAAAGCTGGATGAGACTATTACACGATTCTATCATTTGCTAACTGAGTTAGACAGCCATGACGTGGAGTATAGTGAAACTAAGAAGAATAACAAACTTCTGGAAGCTTTACCGGCCAAATGGGAGATGTATGTGGCCTTAATAAAGCATGATGAAGAAAAATACTATACTCTGACTCTAGAGAATGTTGTGGGAACGCTGAGGGTATCATTTTGAGTTGCTGAAGAAAGAGACAGATTATGACCAAGTTCAAGATCCTGCAATGTACTTCGGGAAATCAAAACCTTCAGTGGCAGCTGAATTGAAGACAGCAACAGCCTTCTTCTCGGGAGAGATGTCGTCACCGGCTGAAACAGAAGACTCACTTAATAGGGCTTTCTTAGGGTTCGCCAGACCAGAAGAAAAGCAGCAGCATCAGGCTACTCCGGCATCTACATCTCAAGGATATTCTAAGATGCTTATGAGCGTAAAATCGGCTGAAGACCATCTGAATCTGTTGGCTTCATTCGTGGCCGCATACAACAATTGCGTTCAGGGAAAAATTAACGATCCTGCGCTTTGGGATGAGGATTACGATCAGGTAGATCCTGATGATCTTGAAGAGATGGATCTGCAATGACAACTGGCCATGGTAACTCAGAGAGTTAAGAGGTTCATCAAGAAGACGGGCAGAAATCTTAATGTGAGTAACAACAAGATTGGATTCGATAAGTCCAAGGTTAAATTTTACAACTGTCAGGGGTTAGGACACTTCGCTAGAGAGTGTCAGAGACCAAAAGTCGAGAACTACCAGGGGCAGTATCAGATTCAACAAGGACAGTATCAGAATCAATCGCAAGGGTGATATCTACCAAGTACTTCAACCAGTCAAGCGAATATAGCCGGTCTATTATCAAATGTCACATCAGACAGACAGCTAGATGGAACTTATGACTGGAGTACACATCCAGAATCGAATGCTAGAGCCTTTATGGCTGAAGTGACTGAGACTGGATGTGATGGGGCAGAGGAAATCACCGGGGACGGTAGACAGAATGAAAGCAGTCCGATGTGGGTAGAAAAGTCAGCTCATCAGACAATTCTAGAGTTTGCTGCACAAATGGCCAACGTGGAATCGGATCATACGAAGGTATCTCTGAACTTTTCTCTTTTCCATGATTTATGTGTTTTATGTGCTACATCTAACGATAGGTTAAATCTAGTGCTAGAATCACATCAAACCATATCTGCTCAAAATGAAACATTAAAATCAGATAATGCTAGCCTGGTAGATATAAAGGAAGACCTTAGGGATAAGCTTAAGGCTGATGCACAGGATGTTATAGTTCTAAAGGACAAACTGAGCGAACAGTGTGTTAGGTTAGAACTGATGTATGAACATGTTGAGGCAGTAACCAATGAGCTTAAAACCAAAGAGGTAGAGCTAGCAGAGTCTAAGGTATAGGTAGCTGAGGTAAATAGTAAACTTGAAAAGTTTAGGAACTCATCTCTTAACCTAGGGAAAATCTTAGATGCACAGCGTCAATCTAAGAAGCCTGTAGGTCTAGGATATCATGAGAGTCCTCCACCTTTCAATGACAATTACGTACCTCAACCTCAGGAGAAAACTGAGAAATCAGTTGACTCATAGGAATTACCGGAACCAGTGTCTGAAACTGTAAAGGAAAATGAATCTAAGGTGACGGTTAATATATCAAGATTAAGTAAGTTAAATTTGTGCCATCCTCTAGTGATAAACCTGTAGGACAACACAAAATTGACTTTAATGATCAGGATGATGAACCAGTCGCTATAGTGGAACCAAAAGAGCCAGGCACTAGTGAGACACCTAGATCAAAGGGCACACACAAAAAGTCTATTGATAAAATGTCTTGCTTTAGATGTCACGAAAGAGGGCATGTTGCTTCTAGCTGTCCGCATAGGAAAGTAGATACTACACCTAAGCCGGGAAAGCCAGAACAAACTAAGTCTTCTACAAGTGTTGCAAGCACTAGTAGTTCTCAGAATAACAAGAAAACTGTGCAAGCCGCACCTAAGTCTGCTGTGAGACAAATGCCTGGGACAGGTCGACCAAAAGAAGTGATTAGGACTAATTCACCGAATAGAGTCATTAATCAAACTAGGTCAGGACCACAACAGAATTATAGGAGTACCACACCTAGCAGAGCTTACACTCCGGTTAGGTCACACACTCTTGTAAGACATCAAACGCCAGGTAGAGCTCAGGGATATCAGTCTGAAATGCAATATAATTGTAATTATTCAAGAGCTCCACAGCAAATGCCTACACAAAGGCCGAGAGTGAACTTAAATCACTCTACACTACAACAAGCTCTTATTCAAAAACCCAAGTCACCTGAACGGAGAGATGGGTATTTGAAAGAGTTTAAGTATGTGGACGAGAATGGTATTACCATGTCAGTTATGGCTTGGGTTCCCCGTGATAACTAACCTATTTTCTTTCATGTGCAGGAGATAACTACAGGTCCAAACAACAAATGGTTCGTCGACAGTGGTTGCTCCAGGCACATGACAGGGGAAAGAAGTCTACTCGCAGACTTCAAGGGAGGGAATCGGGGCTTTGTATCATTCGCTGGAAATAAAGGAGGAAATATCTCCGGTACTGGAGTGGTCACTAATGGGAGGATCAAGTTTATCACGTTGATAAACTGGTTCACAATCTCATTAGTGTATCTCAAATCTGTGATAAGATGAACTCAGTACTATTTACTGATACTGAGGCGTTAGTGCTAAAACCGGGGTTCAAAATATCTGAAGAGTGGATACTGATGAGGGCTTCAAGGAAGAATGACTTATACATGCTCGACATGAACAAGCCGGAATCTTCAATGAGACCAATTTGTCTGCTATCTAAAGCTTCAGAGACTGAGTCGGTTTTATGGCACAGACGCATGGCACACTTGCACCTGAGAAAGATGAACTACATTACGAAAAATGGATTGGTGCAAGGTGTTCCGATGAAGAGTTTTCAGTTCGAGGATAAGTGTCTACCGTGCAAGAAAGGAAAACAACACAAGAGGGGCACACAAGTACAAGACTCAGAACTCCATCGCTGCCACATTCGATTTGTTGCATATGGACCTCTTCGCACCAATCCACAAAAGGAGTATAGGTGGTAGTTGGTACTGATTAGTTATTACTGACAATTACTCACGTTTTTCTTGGGTTTTCTTTCTAGGTACAAAGGACGAGACGGCTGCAAAGCTCATCGGGTTCTTAGACCAAGTGGAAAATTCTTATAGCACGAGAGTAAAACGGATTAGAAGTGATAACAGAACAGAGTTTAAAAACACAGTAATTGGTGTATATTGCCTATCAAAGGGCATAGTGCATCAATTTAGTGCACCTTATGAGCCACAACAAAATGGGGTGGCCGAACGAAAAAATAGGACATTGATTGAGGCAGCAAGGACCATGCTATCGGATTCAAAGCTTCCTACCATGTTTTGGGGGGACGCAGTGAAGACCGCATGTCATGTTTTAAACCGGGTCCTTACTGTCAAATCTTTGAACAAAACCTGTTATGAAGTTTTGAATAAGAGGCCACCTAGTTTAACTTGCTTCGAACCTTTTGGGGTACCATGTACTTTAATGAAAATAAAACACCAACCAAAGTTTGGTGAAAAGGCTGACGAAGGATACTTCCTAGGTTATGTGCCTAATTCACCAAATAAAAGGGTTTTTAATAAATCAAATGGTACAGTAGAGATTGTGTATAACATTGAAGTCACAAGTTATACACCTGCACCCCAAACTGGTCCGGAATGGATATTTTATTATGACAAATTGTTTGAGTCATTTAACATTCCTTTGGATGAAAATGCAGGTACAATCGAAAAGGACATGTCGTCATTAAATCTGAATGACGACGGTCATAGTTTTCCGACGACCACTTTTCAACCAACATCTGAGCCTACTTCAACTGAAGATAGATCTCCAGAAGTTACTGATTCTGAAGTGCCTACAAACGAAAATCAGACAACAACTTCTATCTCTGAGGAAAATGTCCATGAGGAAGAAAATGTAGAGTCTGAAGTCATTCCCCCGTTAGGAGAAATAGGATCAAATTTGGGAGATAATCTGAGAGTTGACGAGATAGAGACATCTAGGATCAACAAGAATCATCCTATCGAGAGTATCATAGGAAGTCCTAGTGCTGGTATGAGGACTATGAGTAGTTTAAATAACAACATAGTGTTGTTGTCGATGGTAAATGACTCCGAGGCCTTTCATACTTGCCTCTACTCATGTTTCATCTCGCAAGTAGAGCCGAAAAATGTGCAGATGGCACTAAAAGACAACTCTTGGGTTGAAGCGATGCAGGAAGAACTGTCACAGTTTAGGAAACTAGAAGTGTGGGAGTTAGTTCCGTTACCTCGAGGAGAAGTTGCTATAGGAACCAAATCGGTTTTTAAGTGCAAGAGAGATGATCGGGGTATAGTCACTCGCAACAAAGCAAGACTGGTAGTAAAGGGTTTCAACCAAGAGGAAGGAATCGATTACAATGAAGTGTTCGCGCCAGTAGCAAGGCTTGAAGCAATCCGTTTGTTTCTAGCTTTTGCTTCCTTCAAGAGGTTTAAAGTATATCAGCTAGATGTTAAGAGTGCTTTCCTTTATCGGAAAGTGAAGGAATTGGTGTACGTGGAACAGCCGCCCGGGTTTACAGATCCGAAATACCAGACAGAGTATATCGATTAGATAAGGCTTTGTATGAGTTACATCGAGCACCAAGGACATGGTACGAGACATTATCCAACCATCTTTTAGAAAATGGGTTTGAAAGAAGGAGGATAGATAGTACGCTGTTCGTGATGCGAAAAGGGGAACATTTCATTTTGGTACAAGTGTAAGTCGATGATATCATTTTTGGATCATCAGACGAACAGATGTGCACTGATTTTGAAAAGGTGATGAAGTCAAAGTTTGAGATGAGTGCAATGGGTGAGTTGAACTTCTTTCTGGGTTTGCAAGTCGATCAGAGGAAGGAGGGAATGTTTACTCATCAGTTGAAGTATGTCTACGACATCTTAGAGCGTTTCGGGATGGAAGGAACAAAGTTGACTGCTAATTTCAGCACGCCGATTCAAGTGAATCACATTCTCGGACCGGGTACTGAAAGTGATACCGATGTGGATCCAACGTTATATCGGGCCACGATTGGATCACTTATGTATTTCACTACTTCTAGACCTGATATTATGTTTGCTCTTTGTATTTGTGCTAGGTTTCAAGCTAATCCAAAAGAGATGCATATGAAAGCTGTGAAGCGGATTCTACGATACCTCAAGTCGAAACCGAAGCTGGGACTTTGGTATCACGGGGAGGGCGATCTGGAATTGGAGGCGTTCACGGATTCAGACTATGGAGGATGTAGCTTGACGCGCAAGTCAACAACTGGAGGTTGTCAGTTCCTAGGAGGGAGACTCGTTTCCTGGCAATGCAAGAAACAGACTTCGATAGTCGTGTCAATGTGCGAGGCCGAATATTTAGCTGCTGGTAGTTGTTGTTCACAGGTTTTGTGGATACAACAACAGTTGCGGGATTACGGTTTAGCTTATACTCAAAATCCTATTAGGATAGATAACCAGTCTACCATTGCTATCACAAATAATCCAGTTAAGCATAATAAAACTAAGCACATAGACATAAGACATCATTTTATACGTGATTGTGCTGAAAAGAACTTAATCAAGCTGGTAAAAGTGGCAACGGATGATAATAATGCTGATTTATTTACCAAAGCTTTTGATAAAACACTTTTTGAGTATTTGATTCAACTGAATGGAATGCGTAATCCAGAGTAAATTGACCTTAGTAGATTTTATTTCCTTTTATAGCAGTAAGTTTTTTTTTCTTTTTATAGTAAGTCTAGTTGCTTAGGATAGTTTCCTTTTATAGTAAGTTAGTAGGTTATTTTATTTCCTTATTTTATTTATGAAAAAAAAAAAGAAAAAAGAGAGAAAACCATCAAAAAGTTCAAAAAAAAAAAAGAGAATATCAGAAAAAGAGTTAAGTCTTAGAGGCATAGGTTCAAAGTGATGAAAATTAGCACAGTTAATACAAACTCTAAGTGTTTTAGCTTTCACACATAATGCACCTATAATCCTAAGTGTTATACATTATCTGGTTTGATATGTTGGTAGGCATAATACATATAGGGAGTCTCAAGGCTAATAAAATATTCAAGAAAAAGTCAGACGTGCCACTAACTTAGATGTATGACCAACTGGTCTTAATTTTTATGTTAGAGACATAAAGACTTTGATTCTAAATGAGGTATGCAAACTTTCTGGGGATGTATAGCAACATCGAATACATCTTAAAGAAATGAAAAGAATAGAAAAATCATATACTGAGTTGAGAGTCAAAACAAGTAACTTTGTTGTACGTAAGTACAGACCTGTTGCCTCTGGTTTGACTCGAGTTAGCAAGATAAGTCGCTTTGTTGTACGTCAGTACAGACCTGTCATCGCTGTCTTGCTAGCTTTAACAATAAACTCTAAGACAAACTAAGACACTCTGTTGTATGTAAATACAGACCTGTGTCCGATGTTTGCCTTTTAAAGAAAGTTTGCAATACCAAAAGTTATAATCATTGTGTGTATGCCTTGATCATAGAACTATGTCTAAGTATGAGTCACGCAAGGTAATTTCTTGATAAATAAAAAGGCCAAGGGATATTCTGAAGTGTAACATGTTTAAAGGGAAAATAATACCAACAATCGGCTAGAAATGTATGTCACGACAAACAATCAAAGGAATCAAAAATTTCTAAGTGTGAAATTTTGAATACTGAAAGTGCGTATTTGACACCGCTATCTGATTGAACCTTTCTTTGACTATACTCACCAAAAATATTCTGTTAAGTGTTAAGTATAGGTTGTAAATTTTAAATAATGTAGATTAGTCTAAGTTTAAAGTTCTAGGTCAAAAATTTTATTTAATTTTACTTTATTTTATTCTACTTTATTTTATTTTATTTTTTACTTCATTTTTATTTTTTAATTTTTAGGAAAAATGTCAAAATTACGGAGGATGCATTCTTAGTTGAATAAAATAAACAATGGGTGAAAATCTTGAGCTTAGGGTAAATGATTTGACATAGTTAATTCCGTTACACGAAAAAGTTGGAAAAGTTGAAAAAGTTGAATTTAATTCAAAGATTTTCATAATTTTCAAAATTTTCAAGTTAAATTCGAGTTTAAGCCAAAATCGAATGTATATTCGAATTTAGCAGGGACTTCGAGTTTGGCAGTATATTCGAAGCAGGTAACAAACTCGAAGGTGGTTAGTATAAATAGGTCAACAGTGATAGTCATAAATCACCTACCTTCGACTTTGAGCCTTCGAGTTTATTAAGAGAGATATCGAGTTTATTGCTTCGACTTTACCGATTTTCGAGTTTGCCCTATTTGTCGAGTTTTTGTCCACGTGTGTTCGAGCATAGTACCAAATCTAGGTATAATCAACATCATTATACAAGATTTAGGAGGTTTTAGACTCAATTTGAGCCAAAATCAACCGATTTTGAGGTTTCAATGGTGTGAACTTTGTATTTCAAAATAACAATGTTTGAACCGGTGAAACATCAAATTCGTTACAAATATCTTTGATTAGAACCTAATAGGACTAATGGATGTAATTTTCTAAGTCTAAAAAGGTTAAGATTTTGGATTTTGATTGTTACTCAAACCGACATCTTCGAATTTGATCATGGTCTCGAATTTGATCGTGGCTTCGAGTTTGTCACTAAACTCGAAGAAGCCATTAAATTCGAAATGATGATAGTTTCGAATTTGTTATTCGACTTTACCATTATATTCGAAGTATTTGCTTAAAGTTTAAATCAATCTTGTAGAAATTCATATGTGTTGCATTTTGTACTTACACAAGTTCAAAATAAAACAAATTTGAATTTAAACAAGTTTATGTTTATATTGATTATTCTAATATTTTATATACTTTATTGTGCAGATATGGCAAATAGAATTTTTGCTCAAAAGCATAATATGTTCATTTCTCCGGACCGTGAACTCCCTGAGGCGCAAGCATACCGCCAAATGGTGGATTTTTTGGCTGGTTCGAGGATTTTTTATGCTCTGTCGCATAACATACAGATTGTGATCCCATATGTTCGTGAATTTTGGGAACATCTACAAGTTGATTATACTGTTATTCCAACAGTATTAAGGACGAGGATTGCTGGACACCCTCTAGTGTTTTCAGCTGATGTGTTGCGTAGAGTACTGCAGTTGGGCTCTTCAGAGCAAGAAGATGGACCGATTGACTTTCCGTTAGCAATCAGGCAAGTTGCATTCATCAGGATGGGTTATAATATGGCCGTGACTAAATCATTGTTTATGAAGAGTGGGCTGATCGGGCAGTGGAGATATCTAGCACACGTCTTCATGGTGTGCTTTGCTCCCAAGAAAGCAAGGTTTGATTATATCGTTTCGAAGATTCAGTCAGGAATGATCGCGCTGGTCTACAATCAGAGATTCAGCTATTCAGAAATGTTCTTTGCAGAGTTTGTTCAACAGATAACAGCTCCGGAACGAGAAAGAATTTTGTTATATCCACGATTTGTGATGATGTTAATTCGACATTTCCTACCAAATCTGCCACAGTTACCTAAAATTCAAAGTGTTGCTGTGATTGACAAACGAATCTTTGCAGATTGTCAAGCTCATAGAGGGGCATTAGCTAGGCCAGTGGAGGCACCACTCTTTGGTGCAGTGGTTAATCCAGATTTTGTAGCCCCTGAAGGCGCCAACTCGGCCGGGGAAGTTCATATTCCGCTACAGCCGCAACAGCAACAGCAACAGCCCAGGCCTCAGCAACAAAGGAGGAGGAAAAGACCATCAGTCAGGCAGACTCAGGCTGCTAGGCCTTCTACGAGTACAGTTTAAGAGCCAGTAGAAGCTGGTCCTTCAGGTGAAGAAGCTGGTCCTTCAGGTGTAGCCCGCATAACTGATCAACGGGCGGAAACATTAGAAGAGATTTGGGCATCTGGGCCGAATGCAAATGAGCAAATTACTACTGAGCTCGTTGGAGAGATTTTGGAACCTCCAGAAGGGGAGGTAGACATTTTTAAGCAGATCGATTACTATGTACCTGAGGCAGCAGGTGAAGCTGACTCAACCTCTGAATCTGAATTGGAAGAAATAGAAGAGATCATAATTGAGGAAGGTTCAGAAGATCCGACTGTCCGAGTTGCCACATATGGATCCCGGGTGATAGTTATTAATGAAGAAGCTGCAAAGAAAAGAGCATCGAGAGTTTCTGATGACGATGACTCAGATTTTGCGGATGAAGATACAGTTCCTTTGGTGCCTAGGCATAGGGCCAAAAGGCATCGTTTTATGCAGGGAGCTTCTTCGGCCTCTGCTTCTGAGCAAGAAATGCCTACCGCTCAGCCATCAGCACAAGCATCCATTCCACCACCACCGGTTCAAACATCCATTCCCTCACCAATCATTCCAACTCCCATTCAATCCATTCCATCCACCTCATCAACCTTCATTGATAATCAACAGTTTTCTAAGCTTAGGAGCAAGGTCGACTTCCAACAAGTCCAAATTTTTCAGTTGACGAAAGCTATGGGAGAAATACAGGCGCATAATGCAAATGTTGACAAAGAGAATGCTGAGTTGAAGAAATCTGTTGGAAAGATGGAAGAAGAGAATCTTGAGCTGAAAACGTTTGTTGCAGATCAAGCTGCTGAAATCTGAACAATGAGGTCCCTTACTGAGCAGTTATTGAAAAATCTAAAAGCTCAGTAGATTTTCCTGCTGCTCTATATGCTGAAATTCAGGGGGAGCCTAGTCAAAGTGGAGCTGAAGGAGGAGAGGCAAGTTCCTCAAAAATCACAGAGAGTGACATGCATGAAATGATTGAAGCTTTAATGAACATTGAGGAAGAGCCGCTAGATTTTGATTTTGAATTTGAGGATGAAATTGAAGACCTTGAAGAAGGGGAGTTCGTGCCAGAAGACATTGCAGACTGGAAATCTGAAGATGAGGTCTTAGTTGATGAAGAAGATGAGGCAAATGAGATCATCGTTCAAGAGAATCCTATCACAGATACATATGTGCCAAGTGAACATAATGTGATTGACATCGAAGCTGTTAAAGCTGCGTTAAATGCTGAATCACAATCTGAAGAGCCTGCCAGAGAGCTTACAAATAAAGAAAAGAGAAAGTTGTGGTTTAGGGCAGAGAAGAAGGAGTTAGTCTTGAAGGAAAAGATGCGTGTGCCTGGTGCTGGAGAGCTGTCAGGAAATATTCTAAGCTGGTTCTTTGATCGAGAACTGCAGCTATTCATTATCAAGTGAAAGGATGGCCTCCAGTATCTCAGAAGAAGACTGAAAGATTTCAACTCCTTGCCAAAGGTTGAGATAAAGGCGTTGGCATGGAAGGAGCTGATTAATATCGGAGACGAACCTTATGCTGAAATCATAGCAAAGATCATTAGAAGGGAAGGGAGGTCGAGAAAATTTGAAAGGCTCAATCCGAGAGTTGGCAAAAGAGTGATGGACAATACTAGAATTGATCCTCTGACTGGTAGACCTTGGATGAAAATTCAATATAAACCAGTTAGATGTTTGATGAAAGTCCCTCTCAAGCCAATGCCACAAAATGTCTTGAACAATCTCAACTGGTGGTACGTTGAAAGTGAAACAGGTGAAGCGGTGATGGAAGACAAAGAAGAAAAAGTAATTCTTAGAGTATACGATCCGCTGCACCTAGTTAATCTCTCGAAAGATGACCTTCAAGTGCTCCATACTCACAAAATCTCGAGTGATGCTCACATGGAGTTTGAGGCCAGAAAATATCAGAATGTAGTTAAAGTATGTGTTGAACAGGGCCTCTTTGCTGGTAGTAGTTTAAATAAACCTAGTACTTAATCAAAATGTAAATAGTTAGAAGTTATCGTCAAGGGGGAGTTGGTACACCCTGTGTGACGATAACAGTCTAAGTAGTGTTAGCATTTTGTCTAAGTCATGTTACAAGGTATTGAATATTAACTAGTGTTTGATATATGTGATTTTGTGTGTTTGATATTTATTGATTGTATGTTTGAACTTGATGTAATGTATTACAAGAAGTTCAAACATAAAGTCCAAAGATTAATTCAAACATAAGTTCAAACATAAGTTCAAATAGAAGTTTGACATGTGAAATTCGAATTTAGAGTAAATTCGAATTTACACACAAGGCAGATTCGAATTTGGTATAAATTCGAATAAGGCAGATTCGAATTTGTCAAGGGGACAAATTCGAATGGGCCTTGGCCCTGTTTCGAGTTTGTCCCATGACAAACTCGAATTGGTCTCTATATTTAGGGATTAACTCGAATCATTAGTAGACTTTTGCAGAATTTCGGTGAGTAATTAGCAGAAGGCGATCTCGAGTTTACCGGTAATCTTAGAGTGTTTTCGGAGAGAATCATCGTGTAGGTACTTTCATAGTTGTTCGTATAACATCTTGGTAGTCTCCGTGTTCCGTGCGTGTGATCTTACCGTCATGCCCCTAATGAGGATTCCGCACTCGTTGGTGTGTAGCGTCCAAATAGATCCGAGAGTGATAGACCTTACAGCAGTTGAGAGAGAACACAAAACAATGAGTGCACCTATAGAAACTTCTAACCCCAGTAAGAAAGGAAAAGAGAAGATGAGTGTATGCCATGCTATCCATATATTTTTGTACCTTCTAACTGTAACACTGCATCTTCCTCAAAAGGTAATAAAAGGGGCAAGACTAATCCAAACTGCACATGCCAAAAGCATGGTGTCCAAAAGTTTCCCAAACAACAGTAGGTAAGGGGAAATCAAAGGAACAAGAACCAGTTATGGTCCAATAAAACTGGTTCTCCAATCAAAACAGTCAAAAGATGTTTCCATTATGGCAGGAAAAACCATTTGGCCAGATATTGCTTGTACAAACCATCTGTTGCAAAACAGACTATGGTTCAGAAACAGGCATCTGTTAAAAACACAAAAAATCTTAAGGTTAAACCACCTGTTGCACCAGTTTCAAAGAAAACAGTTGATCACAGGTTCTTAAAAGTAAATAAAAAACAGTCCACACACCAAAAACAAGTTTTGGCAAAACCCAAATCAAATCTTAAACAGATATGGTGTGTTAAGGGCAAAAGCTCAGATGAAACTGTTGATACAAATGTTGAAACTGCCAGACCTAAAGTTGAAACTGGTAGTGCAAATTATGAAGCTGTTAGCACTAAACACTCAGTTCAAACTGCTAGGCTTAAAACTGGGACTGGTGATGGATCATCTGAGACTGTTAATGCAAAGTCTGGACAGAACACCTGGACACCTCATGCCATAACTAAATATTCTTCACAGAATCCCGCAGTGGATCTCACTAAGTATAAGAAATCAAAGACAGTGTTTAGTTATGTTAATGCACAAGGACAACCCAAAACCAACTTGGTTTGGGTTTACTCCACTACTAACTAAGCTTTTATCTGTGTAGGGCACCCACAGGTCACAACACAAAACAAGATGGCATTTGGACATTGGATGCTCTAGGCACATGACAGGCAACTCTGATTGCTTGTCAAACTTCAAAGGCTTTGAAGGTGGATTTGTTGCATTTGGAGGAAATTCCAAGGGAGGTAAGGTCACAGGTAAAGGTACTGTCAAAGCAGGAAATATGCTTTTCAATGATGTTTTTTATGTGGAACAGCTGAAGTACAATCTATTAAGTGTGTCTCAAATCTGTGATAAACAAAACATTGTTGTATTCACAGACTCTGAGTGCATTGTTCTTTCAAAAGATTTTAAAATACCTGAAAATCTTGTTTTACTTAGAACACCAAGAAAGGACAATGTCTACTATTTGTACACAGATCTTTTATCCCAATCAAGTACTTTAAGTTGTTTGATATCCAAAGCATCATCTAATGAGTCTGCTCTCTGGCACAGAATGATGTGTCACATGAACTTGAAGTCTATGAATGTTTTAGTCAAAAAGAATTTGGTAAGAGGCTTACCACAAAAGGAGTTCATCTGTGATGATCATTGTGTAGCATGTCTTAAAGGCAAGCAACACAAATCTTCTCATAAGGCCAAAGAAGTAAATATAATCTCTTCTGCTCTTCATCTTATTCATATGGATCTCTTTGGTCCAACATCTGTTTTGAGTTTGAATAAAAGATATTACTGTTTAGTCATTGTTGATGATTTCACCAGATTCACATGGGTATACTTTCTTAGGACTAAAGATGAAACTACTGAGCTAGTTAAATCATTTATTCTTAAGATAGAAAACCAATCCAACTTAAAAGTTAAGGTGATAAGATCAGACAATGGAACTGAGTTTAAAAACCATATCCTAAACAGTTTCTGTGAGTCTAAAGGTATTGCTAGACAATACAGTGCACCAAGAACACCACAACAAAATGGTGTAGCTGAAAGAAAGAACAGAACTTTAATTGTGGCTGCTAGAACCATGCTAACTGATTCCAAATTGCCAATGACCTTTTGGGCAGAAGCAGTCAATACAGCTTGTTATGTTCTAAATAGTGTTCAGGTTGTTCAATCACAAGGGAAAACTCCATATGAGTTATTCCATCATAGAGTTCCCTTAATAGCCTTTCTAAAGTCTTTTGGCTGTTCATACACCATTCTTCATACTAAGACTCACTTAGGAAAGTTTGAAAGTAAGGCTGAAGAAGGTTTCTTTGCAGGATACTCCACTCAAAGGAAAGTCTATAGAGTATATAACATTGTGTCTAAAACCATTAGGAAAGTGCCAATGTTGAATTTAATGAAAACACTGCAAATGTCATAGGCACTGGTCCTGATTGGTTGTTTGATTTATATTCACTAACTAATTCTCTGAGCTTTGTTGAGTATACTGCAGAAACTGATGAAAACAGGGTTGAAGCTGCCAACACAAATTCTCATGCTGGTAGCACAAATGTTCAAGCTGTTGGAACAAAGTTTCAGACTAATGAAGATTCTGCTCAATGGGATGAGTATACTGTTCTACCACTTCTATCTTGTGACCCACCAGGGGTACTGGATGCCCAACATGATATAAATCCAAATTCTGAAGTGCCAATCCCAAATCCTGAGGGAACAGCTCCATCACAAAGGGAAACAGTCCCAGATTCTAGTCAAGTTGTTCCAGAAGCTGAACCATTAAGTGCTCCTGAAGGAGACGATACAAATCTAGGAACTTCCTTTCAGACAGACAGAGAGCCAACACTCAGAGTTCACAAGTATCACCCTCTAAATCAGATAATGGGTGATCCACGTACTCCTGTGCAGACAAGGACAATGGTTCATAAGGAGTCTACTGATGCTGAATCAGCAGTTACTGAATTCAGTCTAGCTGCCTTTGAACATGCATGTTTCATGTCACAGTTAGAACCTAAGAAGGCATCTGAGGCCTTGAAAGATCCATCTTGGATTGAGGCAATGCAGGAAGAACTACTGCAATTCAAGATTCAGAATGTATGGACTCTAGTTGATCTTCCTAAAGGAAAGAGAGCGATTGGTACAAGATGGGTGTTCAGAAACAAGAAGGATGAGAGAGGGATAGTAATCAAGAACAAAGCAAGACTGGTAGCACAGGGATACACTCAAGAAGAAGGAATAGATTATGATGATGTCTTTGGTCCAGTGGCAAGAATAGAAGCCATTAGACTGTTCCTAGCCTATGCAAGCTTCGAAGGGTTTAAAGTGTATCAAATGGATGTGAAGTCTGCTTTCCTGTATGGAACAATTGAAGAAGAGGTCTATGTGTGTCAACCTCCTGGAGTTGAGGACTACAAATATCCAGACAGAGTCTTCAAATTAGACAAAGCCCTCTATGGACTCCACCAAGCCTCTAGAGCATGGTATGACACTCTGTCATCATACCTTCTACAGAATGGATTCAAGAGAGGTACTCTGGACAAAACATTGTTCACAAAGTCCATCAAATCTGAGATTTTGCTTGTTCAGATTTATGTTGATGATATCATCTTTGGGTCTAGTAATGACAGTCTATGCAAAGAGTTTGAGGCATTGATGCACAAAAAGTTTCAAATGAGTTCAATGGGAGAACTCACCTTCTTTCTAGGATTGCAGGTCAAGCAGAAGCCCACAGGACTCTTTATAAGTCAATCAAAGTATGTTAAAGACATACTGGAAAAGTTTGGTTACAGAGATACCAAAGTTGCTAGTACTCCAATGGACACTCACAAGCAGCATGATGCAGACAAAGATGGAGTAGATGTGGACATTCACTTATACAGATCCTTGATAGGATCACTTATGTACCTCACATCTTCTAGAACTGATATAATGTTTGCTGTTTGTGTTTGTGTCAGGTTTCAATGTGCTCCAAAGGACTCACACCTATTTGCTGGTAAGAGAATCTTTAGATATCTCAAAGGCCAACCACATTTGGGCCTCTGGTATCCTAAAGACTCTCCTCTTGAACTAACAGCCTATTCTGACAGTGATTATGGAGGATGCAACATTGACAGAAAATCCACAACTGGTGGATGTCAATATCTAGGAGCAAGACTGGTCTCTTGGCAGTGCAAAAAGCAAAGAACTATCTCCACCTCATCTACTGAAGCAGAATATGTTGCAGCTGCAAGCTGTTGTTCCCAAGTGATGTGGATTCAGAACCAACTGATAGACTATGGTATGATTTTCTTATCTACTCCTATTTACATTGACAACTCAAGTGCAATAAGCATTGTACAAAATCCAGTGAAATTTCCCAAAACCAAGCATATAGACATCAGATTTCATTTTATAAGGGATTGTAATGAGAAGAAATTAATCCAAGTTACCAAAATTCGTACTGATGATCAGTTAGCTGATCTATTTACAAAACCATTTGATGTACGAAGATTCACCTCCCTAGTATCAAACATTGGCATGGTTAATATGGATTAATTTGTTTTTCATTATTCTCTCTTATTTTATGAAAAATATATCTATTACATATGCTTGATTAAGGGGGAGACACTGTTTCATTAGAATATGGTTACTTTTCAACTAACAGCTTGAGTCTTTTCTCAAGCTGTAGTTCATTTTCTCGGACTGTTAGTTGTTTCACTTGATCTGTCAAAGTGTGCAGGGTAATTTGGTAATTTAATAAGTGTGTGCGTGGGAATTAGATATTTTCAAAACCCACAAACCTTTAAAGGTCCCAGTTTCGTTCAATTGCAACTACCAGTTGCAAAAATGTCTTCCACTACCCTCTTTTCTCTCTAAGCGATTCACACACACTTCTCTGAAACCCTAAATCACCGTTTGATCGTCAATGGAGTTTGTTAAAGAACATAACTGTCTTCCCTATTCTCTCGAACACTCTGACCTTCAACCATTCCATGACATGATGGACTTCCTTTGAAATTACCATATCCATCATGCCCTCACTATCAATCCCACCATCTACATATCCCATATAGAACAATTTTGGAAACATGCCTCTGTCCAAACCATTAACGGAGTCACTTCTTTGACTTCCAAAATCGAGATGGAAACACTGTCACCATCACTGAGGACATCATCCGCCAACACTTGCATCTTCAAGATGCCACAGGTATTTCTGATCTATCTCTTACTGCCTTACATGAAGGCCTTTTTGCTATAGGGTATAGGGGCCCTACTGAATCTTTCACATTCCTTGAAACTCATTTTGCCCCTAAATGGAAATACCTTGTACATATTATAAAACAGTGCATAAGCCCAAAAAGAACTGGTTGGTCAGAATTTTCTTCTAACATAGCTACTGCCTTATTGTGTTTATCTACGGGCCAACACTTAAAATTTTCAAATATGAGTTTTCTGGGTATGCTAAGGCATCATGCCCTAAAGAATGGGAAATTTTTTATGTATCCTTGATATTTGGCTGAAATAATTGCAAGAACTTGCAACAATTTCAATGTGCATAAAAGGATTCATGTTTCCCATAGGCACTCTTTACTTTCAATAAAACGTCTTTTAAAATCAAGTGCCAATTTTTTGAGTGTAGATGTCTCATTTCCCTCTGCAATGTTGGGCATCAATCCACTAAACAGAGGAGAGGGACCTGAGCAGGCTCAGCCTTCCATCACTGCTTCACACCCAGGAGTCCAACCCACTCCTCATGATACAAATACTCCATCTGCTCCTTCTGTCAAACCCACTTCCCCACTTATACTATATAAAAGAAAAAGGGTTTCAGGAGCTCCTTCCTCCTCAGCCCAAATACAAGAGCCAAATATCCCTGTGCAGGAAGACATTTCTGCAAAGAATATCCAAAGGGCACCCACTGAGGACACTCCCATCCTCAATTTGGAGGTGGACATTCCAACAGAGGATGTCCATATGGGTTCTGTGGCTGACACTACTGATGTCTCTGCACAAGAGGCACAAGACAGTGTCAACATCAATAAGACCACACCCATAGCAACAGAGGGTGTGCAAGCACCTTTTGGAAGTCCCCAGTACCAAGAACAGAGGGGCCCATATGTTTCTACTTCTGGAATTCCTGCCAGTGATGGATCACGAGTACCAATCTCAATTGCTGATCTTGAGGCTAGTCTGCAACTCATGCTATTAACGGAACCTAAGCTGAAACCTTTTGTAGCAGTATTGGAACATTACCAGTCCCTTATTGCTGCACAGGGGGCACAAATCATAGCACTCCAACAGACAGAAGCAGCTCAGAATCAGAGAACGGGTTATTTTCATAAGGCGTTCACCCTCTGTGCAAATAAGATCATTCAACTTGAGAGGATGATTCGAACGCTAATGGCAAAGGTTGTAGGTGCTCCTGACCAAACCAATGCATCCAAAAAGGGGGATAATCAGGAGATCCCTAGTTCAGTCCAAGCAGCTCCAACTCCTACTCCAACAGTCCAAGATTCTAGGCTAACAGTCCCAACAGCTAATCAAGCTGTTAGCCTAGAAACTCAAGCTGCTCCTATAAGAACAACTGGTGTTGTTATCCGAGAAGGTAGTCAAGCTCCTGTCAGTACAGTCCAAGCTACAGCTTTTCCAACCTCCAAAGATAAGGGCAAGGGCATTCTCATAGAATCTCCAAAGCTTAAATTTTCATCTAGAGATGCCCAGGTTGCTCATGATGCTGAATTTGTCAGACAGTTAGCAGAAGAACAGGATGAACTTTTGGACCAGCAAACCCATGCTCCATTGCAAGATGATGAAACCTTAGGTGACTACTTAAGAGGGTTTGTGGTCAAACAGAATGAGAAGAAAAGGAAAATGCCAACAGGGCATTCAAAGGCATAGCACAGAAGGTTTTTGATAAACTTTGCTTATTCAGTTGGGATTCCAAAGAAAATGGCTCAGTCAATGAATAGAGAGAGGGTACAGGAAATTCATGACAAGGAGATGGAAAAACGAAAAATAGTCAAAGTCTCCCATCCAGTCCAAAGCCAACAGGAACCAAGTCAAGCTGGTGTCAGTGATCCTTCTCCACCTGTTCAAGCTGTTGCTACTAATCCTCAATCAGAAGCAATTTCACAAGCAAAGCTTGATCAGGTGAAAACGGTGTTGTTTGAACATCAACTTCAGAAGGTGATGGAGATTGAAAAGACCCTCGACCAGCATGACTTCTCCAAACCTCCCATTACATACTGGTATGCTAAGTCAATGGATGACATTGATTTAATATATCATTTTGTAGTCAGAAGAGAAGCTGGTCCTGAGGAAGAATATAAGTGTATAATGCACCTGGTTCAAGGGATGACCAGGGATGAGCTTACTAGAATGCACCATGTTGGATCTGTGAGTCAAGTTAGGTCTTCACTACCCCAGGTCAAGCAGGCTATAAAGGATTTGAAAAGCATTTTTGATCCAGAGTCAATCAGAAAAGATATAGAAGATGCCAAGGAGATGAGATTGCACAGGTTGATTTGTATGTGAAATCAGAGACATACAGACTCAGATTTGCAAATGGATCTAGCATGTTCTTCAATTTTGAATTCTTTGATCTTCCAAGGGCATGGTAAGTTCAAATGAGCTCAGTGAAGATATACTGTGATAGAGAAGAATTGAAAAGAGAATTTTTGAAGGTAGTTAATCAGAAACTTTCACAATTGTCGGTTTTTGGATGCTTTAGTTTGTAGATAACAGTTTTACTTTGTTTTATTTCCTTATTTGTTTAAAAAAACTAAAAGTCTTGTGTAAAGAATTTAAGTTAGGGGGAGATTGTTGGGAAATATTCTAAGTATGTCAAGCTGTTAGTTAGATTTTCCAAACTGTTAGTAGATTTTCTGTGTAATTGCAAAGTTCAAGCTCTTAGTTGAAGAAGTTCGAGCTGCTAGTTCAAAAGTTCAAGGTGCCAGTGTTCAAACTCAAGCTGCTCAACAGATAGACTTCAAGCTGCTCAATAGCTCAATAAACAAAAAGTGCTGATATTCGGGAAAAGATATATTCGAAGATTCAAGCATATCTACTATCAGAGAAATCAGAGTTTATCAAGGAAACAAATCAGAAAGCAGTGTATATATAGAATAGGTTTTTCTATTGTAAGTTGGCACGTACAAGTTTATTTTTCAATTGTAATTGCTTTTCTGATTAAGTTTTCCATAAGCCTCTAAGGTTGTAAAACCCCAAGAACAATCTGTGTTCTTCGTCTAATCAAACAGATTAGAGGTGATTGTAATCATTGAGTTTGGCAATACAAGTGATCTTTGATTATTGATTATGTTTATGTGTTATTTGTTTTGAAGGTTTTTCTTAAAACAATTAATTGTTATTCCGCAAACTTCTTAATTGGACTTTGATTCAATACAAGGTTATTGGTTTATACTATGATTAATTCAAACCAGTTAATCTTAGGTAGTAATTTTGATCTTGACACTCGATCTTCCTCATCAGATTTAGTGGACAGTACTAACCCATAAACCTCTGCTGAAACTGCTCCCAAATCATAGTCTCTACCCCATTAGTACCTACTGAACTAGCAATATTCTTCCACGAAGTCAGTGCTCAACCTATCGCCATCCCCGTCGCATAAATAACCCTATTTGAATCCCGACAGTGGCTCATAGAGAAACCCTTCTCTGTCACATCGATCTACTATATAGCCTTGATAGGCTCTGTTGTCCTTGTGAATTCATGTGCGCTCCACGGCTTCTAAACTCTTTAAATGTACCTCTATCACCTAATCTTCTTGCGGCTCCCAGAGCTATCCGTCTGCACCCCCACCGTTCTCGTGTGCCAACACATTATCACCGACACCCGATCAAGATGTGGAAAAAAAGTCTTTCAACTCCTGAAGGTCTCTTTGAATCCCCATATAACTCTCGGCCACGGTGTTTCTTACGTATGTCGAAAAATGTCGCATCAGCCTGCGAACTTGTGCCTCAAACAGGTCGATCTCATCTTCTGGCTCAGTATCGTCTTCTCCCCGAGTATTCTCGATGTCCTCATATTCAATAATAACCTCATCCTCTTTCAAATCTTTCGGTGAACTCTGACTTTCAAGGTTAGCCATCGTGCTGAAATTTATTAATTTACAACTTTATCAAACATTTATACATGTATATATGTTTAACATTTCACATGAAGTTATAGGGTTATACGTATTATTTATATCCTAACTTATCCCATACCCAAGTCCTATGAACATTAGTTGGTATTATCCCGTATAGTTCACAGCTTACTTAAGAGTGAGCATGCAATCCTAAGGTTTAAGACTAAGCACCTAAGGGTACCTAATTCACTTCAACCATTTCTCTGATACCATATTGAAAGGACCGAATATTTTAAAACTAAATTCCCACCAATCACAAGCAATATACCTCAAAAATACGGGATAATTTAAAATTTTCTAAAGTCATACATCGATAAATAAAACAATCACCCATAATAATAAATTACATCAACCAGAGTACATTAGATAAGTTTAAGTTTACATGTCAATACTTCTAGGGTTCTACTCGACCCTCAAAAGACAATACAAAGAAATGCTAGTGTCTCGGTCAACAAAGTCAACGGTCTCAAACTGGAACCTTACCCTTATTCGTTCCACCTGAAATAATAAGTCCCCATAACCGGGGTAAGTCGTCGCCCAGAGAGTAACAAGATTAAAAGCACAAAAATATATATGTATATATACATGAATAGAAACTAAGCATGAGTTCAATAATTTCCTACGCGCCCCTCATCCGAGATGATGCTGGTTAAACCGTTCAACTCCTCATCCGGGCTGGTGTCGGTTTAACCAAAAACTTGGGGGCTAACCGACCCGGCCTACACACGGTAGCGTCGGTGCCCAAAACCACATCGTATAGTACAAGTACGTATACATGGAATTCACGCTTACACATAGGCATAGATTTCTAATAGAAATGTAGGATAAATATATCATGTGATCGACATAATCATTAAAATGATAATAAGATGGTAGGGTGATACAAATGAAACGAATATTACAAATATGCTTAAAATGATATAACTTATCATGCAGATAAATCTGTTACTCACAGTGATACCAATTGTCTTTCGAAGCACTATTGCAGAAATATCGGCCAACCAAAATATCTGAATCCAGCAAATTCGACTACCAACCTGATAATAAAAGTACATTGCATAACTGTCACTGTTTAATTTATCTAGCACTAAAATTCCTCAATTGGCCTAAAATTTCCAAACTCGGGGGCTAAAATGAAATTATTTATTTATGGGGCAAAATATTCATAATTTATTACACTTTAAAGTTTTAGGTTATTTAGTCTATAATTATAGGCATCGAACCTATTTTGGCTAAAGTAATTTAAATTGATTAATTATCTTGAATTTATGTCTTAAATATTAAAATCTCTTAACACATAAAAGTTCTTTTATAAAATCATATTTTTATCCTACTATTACAACAATGATTTATTTTAAAATGGTCAAGTCCATACTAATTAAATTTATAAACTTAATAGGATGTGAAATCCAAAATGCTAAATAATTTATAGCCCAAACAACCAAACAACCAAAATAAGATATCAATATTGGCCCAAAATAAATAATTAAACTCCAAACCCACATCAATTAATAACCCAATCCATTTCCTTCAATTAATTCTTACTAAACTCCAAGCGCAACTCTTATAATTAAGTTTCCTTGCTAAGAGACTCACTAACTTAATATGTAACCCATCATATTAAGTCCACCCACTCTCATTATTATTGAGCTTAAGCCCAAAATAATTGAACCCAATTAAATACTCAAACTCAACCCACTAGTCTAAGGACCAAATACCATTTATTAAAATTGTTGTCTGTTGCTGCGAATAAAAGGAAACTAAAAGGAAATAAAAAATTAAATAAAATAAATAAATAAACAGTGCAGTGTGTGGGTGTGTCGAGTGGGAGAGAGCAAGAGGGACAGCGGCCATGGCGCAACCCAGAAACCAACTTGGGCTAAAGCCCACTGAGAATCACTTAAGCCCAAACCAACTCCTAAACTATTTTTGTGTTTGGTTGCTGCTGGGGAAAAGAAAAAAAGAAGGGAAAGAAAACAGAGGGCCACATCGAGAAAACAGAGGACCAGCAACGAGAGAACTTTGAAGCCATACGGGAATGTAATTTTGAAGCTATACCTCAAGGTAAGATGTCAAATTTTGAAGATGAAGATGAAGATAAAGCTCCTAGCCAAAAACTTTCAGCCCACCACTCTTCACTTTTAAGATGTTTTAAGGTTAGAGATTTCATACGTGAGTGAAACTTCGGATGATCGAAGATTGCCAAAAGAATAAAAAGACTAAAAGTGGGAAGTTGGACAAAGAAAAATTGTGAGCCAAGAGTCAAACATCCAAAATGGTGATACTTCTCTTTTCAAGGTAGTCAACTTATATGGACAAAACAAAAAGGCAATGCATGCTTATTTGACAGGTTATTATTATTATTATTATTATTATTGTTATTATTATTATTATTATTATTATTATTATTGTAGCTTGAATTCCTTATTTGCTTTAAATTATAATTTCATGCTACACATTTAGTCTCATGTTTATCACCCTATAAAAGAATAATACGTCCAATCTCATGTGTAAACATTTATAAGAAAACACGGGCGTTACATATGGTTCTCAAAAGAAACCTTCCATATATATATATATATATATATATATATATATATATATATATATATATATAATTGGGATCAAGTGAGAAATGTTCAACTTTGTGAGAATATGAAAAAAGATTTTATCCCTCATGATTTTTAATCTAATGGCCAATTTAATCTTTAAATTAAAGAAGGAATGATTTTTTCGTCATTGATGTCAAAAACTTTATGAGGTCATTCATTTTTTCCTTATTCTTCCAAATTCATCTTCTTATCCTCCATCACGTTCTGTAACTGTTTTTCTTCAACTATGCCTTTTTAAATCGATTTTGAGGAATGATTCATCAATCCGTTTCGGTTTCAATCCGTTTCGGTTTCGATTTGAATTACAATCAACGTTCTTATAAAAGTTTTTCAACGTATTTCGAAGATCTATGAATTTTTTTTTGTTAAAAATCAATGTACTTATGAATTTTTTTTCAGTAAATTTCTTTTTTTTTTTTGTTATTATTCCAATTTTTTCCCAGATCATACCTCGAAATTAGATCGAGATTATGCACAATAACAATTTATGTGTTGGATTAACGATTCTCATTGTTTAATAAAATATATACATGCAAGGTGTTCGATGAAATGCCTTAAAAAAATTTTCAAAAACTAGCAGCAAATTTAAGCTTAACAAACATTATATTTTGATAAAAGAAGCTTAAGATTGAATGAATTAAAAAATATTAACATTAAAAGTGAACTTAAGACGTGAATCTTAGAAAGAACTGTTGTTAAAGTTTGTTAAAGATTAACAGAATTGTTGCTGAAGCCTACTAGAATTGTTGCTGACGCCTAGAAGAAGCAACAAAGAAATTTAAAAACATTAGTTAAAGCTTAACAAAGTTGTTGTTGAACCTTAACAACAACAACACACACCTTAACAACAATAATAGAAAACTTAATAACCATACAAGCTTAATAGGGTTGTAGTTGATGTTAAGATTAGATATGGCAAAAAAAAAACCCGTAACCGAAGGGAAACTTGATAACCGAACCCGAGTTGACCGTGGAATACCCGAGTTGACTGGGTATCGGGGACGGGGAATACCTGATTGTAAAACCAGAGATAGGGACGATGATAGGATTACTCATGGGGTACCCATACCTATACTCGTTCCCGTACCCGAAATTAGAAAATAGTTAAAAAAAATACTATATATTAATATATTTAATACCCCTAGTATAGTCTTCATAGATAAGTATATATGTAATACCCTTAATACCTCTAGTATAGTCTCCTGCATGTTTCTTTTCTATGTTTTTGTAGTCTTTTTAAGATAGAAAAACCGGCAAATTAGTAGTCAAGTAATCCATTTATTTCTCTCGTTGAACTGTTGAAGAGGTGAAGAATGAAGACCTGAAGAGTTGTACTCTTGCATATGAAACCCTAGCCTCCTAGCTCCATGCCGCCGTCTAGACTCCAGAGCTAGGTGACTGATACGAGTGTCGTTTCCTCGCCAAAAATAACGACTAATTACCTTAGAAGTTAGGGTAAGTAGGGATCGTATCCACAGAGCGCGAGAGGTTAAATTCACGTATTCGAGCGACTATCGTTGGAATTTTAGTTACTTTGAGTAAAATGATTGGTTGAAAAAGGATGATTGATTGCTTTTATAAACTAAGTTACTTGCGCGATTAAAGAAAAAGAGACTTAAGTAATTGTTTGATTAAATACTTTTAACGAATATAACCATTCCCGGATTCCACATTAAACTTCGTGTTTAATTTATAAAACGATATTAAGATTACATAGACATAATCTTTTCTTTATAATTGTTATAAAAACCATTACGAGATCTTGGGCATAGCGTGTGTTACTTTGATTACTCGTCTTAATTAAATAAATAACTCGACACGAATAATAAAATACCAACGAACTATCTTACGAAGCGCAACAAAATAAATAACAATCATTTGTTCACAATCAAAGCATAAACTGTAAAACATGCAAACAAAATAAATCGTTCGTAAAACTAAAACACTTAGCATGATGTTTCCTCCGAGAATGATTATCGTGAGTTTAGCCAGATATGGTTGATTCAAAGCTCAAGAGTTGTATTCTCATCTTCGTAGCAATGTCGTAGCTTGACTCGTGCTTGCTTCGTATTCGTATTTGCTCAAACGGGACCTCTCCAAGCCTATTCTCTTTAAACAACGCGACCCTTTTTCTTTCCTCTGACTTGGTATTTGTAACACCCCTCCCAATCCCAGAAATGCCACGTCAACCCAATATCATAAGTGGCAATAACGTAAGGAATCTATAACACACATGTCATATCATAATGCAGATTATGGATAATTAAAAACTTTATACACGACGGTTAAACAAAATTCAGTAAATTCACCATCCCGGATTAACTCAACATACAGCCCCAAAATATGAGATACACATACTGATTACATCATCCCAGATCAACTACCACATGCAATTCTAAACAAAATACAGAACTATTACAGATCTTCAAGTCAATCCTGAATCTATCTCGGCTGCTGCTGAGATCCCTTTTGATTCCCTGAACATGTTAGTCTTGAAGACGTGAGCTATAAAGCCCGTGAGCACGTGAGGGTTTGACACTGCACATAAACATATAGCACATAGCATACACAATCCCTGTCCCTGACCCTGTCCCAGAAACCCAGCACGCATCTCAGGTATAAAGGCACAAGTATGAGATCTGAATGTACACATAATCCCGATGGGGACCCTTCCCGGTCGACACACCGCACACAGCAGTGGTCAGCAATACCCTGTATCACGAAAGCTACCTGGTTACAGGCCCAGACGTATATGTACGCCCCAAGGATTGTTAGGGACAGTCAACCCGCACGATCCCTTTCGCGACTCACCGTCCGTATGGAACTCATCACAGACCCCTGGAATCGATCTCATATCTTATACACAACATGCATATAGGATAGAAATATACTTGAGATTCACGTCCCTGTCTCATATATATAATACGCACAAATGTAGCTATACAGCTAAAACACAAAAGACGATGCGCGTTTAGAAAGGATCTCGAGTACTCACCTGACTGAATTCCCGAACTCTGGCCTCCCTGATCAAACCCGGCTCACTGTCCGCTCGTCCCTGTAACACACGGAGACCCCAAACGGTTAATCACAGCCCCAAATAGCACATATCTCAAACTCACATTAGACTCGTAACCGGACGGAACCCAACCGACCCCACGGACTCCAAGACCCAACCAAGACCCGACCCGACATCCCAGCTGAATCCAAAAACCCGAACAAACTCAACTCGATACAATCTCAAAGGAACCCGACACCATTCGACCCCAGAACCATTAATGAGACCATAACCGGATTTCCCCTGCAGCTCCCAGCTCGCGCCGTGACAGCGAGGCTGAACTTATCCCTGACCTGCGATTTTCAGGTTTACCCAGGACTATCAAACTCCTTTCAATTCGATTTCAGCTCCCAAATAACTCATATCAACATTATATAATACCCTCTTATATACTTTTGAGCTGATTATCCCTATACAACAACAATTAACTCAATATACTAGACAAGAGCAATGATTCATACCTCTTGAGCTCAAGAACTTCAAAAAGCTGAAGGTAATGAAGCTAAATCCAAGATTTCACACCCAAGTTGGAGCTTAAACTTGGTTTCTTGCTGCTGGAGAATGCTCCAAACTCACATGAACACACACACTTAGGGTTATCAATGTGGATAAGGAAGAAAGGGGAGAACATAACCCGAACCCGATATCACTTTTTCAAAACGGGATGTAATTGGACCCGGTGACACGCAAGCCCAACCCCAAATATATAATTCATCCGCTAAAATTATAACCCGGTGACACGCAATCCCAATCCCGGCACGTATCAATCCACAAAACGGGATATATTTGGACCAACCCAATATTAATTAAATATTCATCCACTAAAATAAATCCACGTACCAGGTCCAAAAGACGGATGTTACAAATCCTCCCCTCTTAAAGAGATTCTGTCCCGGAATCAAACTCGAACTCTGAAACAGGTGAGGATATCTCGATCGCATCTCTGACCCCGGCTCCCAGGTGGCGTTGCTACCCTTATGGTGTCTCCACTGAACGAGTACCAAGGCAATCTCTTTATTTCTCATTTTCTTGATCTTTCTGTCGGTAATGGCCTCGGGCTGCTCCACATATCGCAGCTGATCGTTGACTGTAATCTCGGATAGGGGCACGTACTGATCATCCTTAGCCAGACACTTCCGGAGATGACTCACGTGAAAAGTATTGTGCACACCGGCTAACTCTGGAGGCAATCGTAGTCGATAGGCCTGATCCAAAACTCTATCAATGATCTCGAACGGCCCGATATACCGTGGACTCAACTTCCCACGATGTCTGAACCGAATGACCCCTTTCCACAGCGACACTTTAAGTAAAACTCGATCTCCAACACTAAACTCTAGCTCTTTCAAACTTGATCGTGGCGCGACAGCTGTTATTATAGGCGAACTCGACCAATGGCAAATGCACGTCCCAGTTACCACTAAAGTCAATAGCACACGCTCGCAACATATGCTTGAGGGTCTGATTGGTGCGCTCGGTCTGCCCGTCAGTCTGCGGTCTGTATGCCGTGCTCAGCTGAACCCTGGTCCCGATTCCCGCTGGAAGCTCTGCCAGAATCGTGATGTAAACCGTGTATCCCTGTCCGAAGTAATCGACCTCGGAATCCCATGTCGTGATACCACCTCGTTGATGTACAGTCTCGCTAACTGATCCATGGTGATAGTACCCCGAACGGCTTGGAAGTGCGCACTCTTCATTAGTCGATCCACTATGACCCAGATCATGTCGTTCTCGCGAACCGTGTGTGGAAGTCTCATAATGAAATCCATCGTAATGTGGTACCACTTCCACTCGGGGATCTCTAACGGCTGTAGATGACCGTGCGGCTTCTGATGCTCGGTCTTGACCCTCAGACAGGTCATACACTGCTCAACATATCGGCCCACATCCCGTTTCATTCCCGGCCACCAGTAGAAGTCACGGAGATCATGGTACATCTTGGTACTCCCTGGATGCACGGATAGCCTCAACCGGTGCGCTTCATCAAGAATCAACTGTCATAGATTCCCAACCTTCGGGACCCACACCCTATCATGAAACAGATACAGCCTTTGATCGTCACTGATCAACATCTCAAGCTGCCTAGTCAGACGCTCCCGCTTCACATTATCCCCTCGCAGGCCCTCCTGCTGCGCTAATCTCAGACTGTTAATCAATGTCGAGGTAATCTCAAGCCTCGAGGCCGTGGAAATCACAGTCTGGCCGCACGCTCTACGGATCAGCGCGTCAGCTACCACATTAGCTCGACCCGGGTGGTACTAAATCTCGCAATCGTAGTCCTTTAACAGCTCTAGACTACGCAGCTGCCTCATGTTAAACTCCTTCTGGCTGAACAGATACTGAAGGCTCTTATGATCGGTATAGACAATAAATCGAGATCCATACAGATAATGCCGCGAAATCTTCAAAGCAAACACGGTGGCGTCTAACTCCAAGTCATGCACAGTATGGTTCTCCTCATAAGTCTTCAGCTGGCGCGAAGCATAAGCGATCACTTTCCCTCGCTGTATCAAGACAAAGCCCAAACCCAACCCTGAAGCATCACAATAGACCACGAAGTCATCGGTACCCTCTCGCAATGTTAACCCTGAAGCCTCACACAACCGGGTCTTCAATTCTCTGAACGCATGCTCCTGATCCTCGGACCACTCAAACGGTACGGACTGCCGTGTCAATCTCGTCAACGGCAACGAAATCCTCGAAAAGTCCTGGATGAAGCGTCTGTAATACCCGGCGAGACCCGGAAAGCTACGAATCTCTAGCACTGACTTCGGTGGCACCCAACTCATCACTACCTCAATCTTCGCTGGATCCACTTTACTACCCTCGGCACTGACCACATGTCTCAAAAACTGCACTTCACGCAGCAAAAACTCGCATTTGGAGAATTTCGCGTACAATTTTTCCCTGCGCAGCACAGTCAAAACCTCTCGGAGTTGCTGCTCGTGGTCTCCAGCGCTCCCCTAGTAAATCAGGATGTCATCAATGAACACGATCACGATTCTATCCAACATAGTTCAACACACCCTGTTCATCAAATCCATGAAAGTGGCGGGTGCGTTAGTCAAACCGAACAGCATTACAAGGAACTCGTAGTGCCCATAACGAGTCCGTAACGCTGTCTTCGGCACATCCTCGTCCCTAACTCTCAACTGATGATACCCAGAGTGCAACTCAATCTTGGAGAAGAAGCTCGATCCCTGAAGATGATCAAACAAATCATCGTTACATGGAAGCGGATAACGATTCTTCACCGTCACTTTGTTCAACTCCCTGTAATCGATACACATCCGCATTCTGCCGTCCTTCTTTTTCACAAACAACACCGGCGCACCCCACGGTGATGAACTCGGACGGATGAATGCACAATCTAACAGCTCCTGTAATTGAGACACCAACTCTCGCATCTCTGTCGATGCCAACCTATAAGGCGTCTTAGCAATCGGCACCGCCCCAGGAACAAGATCTATACGGAACTCCACTTGGCGATCTGGCGGTAACCCAGGCAACCCCTCTAGGAATACCTTAGGGAACTCACGAATCACAGGAATATCATCTAAGGTCTTCTTTTCCTTCCTCGCGTCAACCACATAAGCTAGAAAGGTCTCGCACCCCTTAGAGACATACCTCTGAGCCCTGGCCATAGATACAATCCCAATATCTCCCTTGCGACGTTCCTCATACACGGTAATACTCTCACTGTCAGAAATGGGTATACAGATGATCTTCTTAGCACACATAATATCAGACCGTCCGGCAGTCAACCAGTCCATACCCACGATCACATTGAAGCTACTGATCTCAATCGGCAGCAAATCGATCATAGACCGATGAGAATCTATCTCTAAAACACAATTCCGATATACCCGACCCACTAACATAGAACTCTCATCAACCCTATCGACAATCAAAGTAATACACAAACGAGAAGGAGACACACTAAAATAGGCACAAAATGTAACAGATAGGTAGGAGCGATCCGCCCCGGAATCAAACACTACACGGGCTCGAAGTCCATTCAGAATATACGTACCAGAAACAACGTCTGTAGCATCCCGTGCCTCCTCAACTGTCGCCTGAAATACACGTCCTCGACTCCTCAGAACTGAATCATGACGACTAGAAGATGCTGGTTCGGCCCTAGACCCACTCGAACTTGCCCAATGAACTGCCGGCATTGTAACAACCTAACTTTTTGTCAATCATGAAATGTGTGATTTTGAGATAATAATGTAATTTTATTAGATTATTTATGTTGCAATTTAATTAAGTATAAAAATTATTTATATTAAATTGTGTAATTATTATGAATGATCAAAAATGATTAAATAAAAAGAGATATAAGATACAAAAGTTTAGTGGGTTAAATAGCAAGAATGATAAATTTGATATATAAAAACTAAAGTTCATGATCAATTAAGATCATTAATCCCAAACCACTCTCTCTCTCTCTCTAAGCCTACGGCTTCTTTCACAAAATCAACTAAAATTCCATTGATTTGCAATCAATTCAAGATTCAAGACAAGGAGGAGTTACAATTAGCAACAATCAACAACAAACAACAATAATTTGAGGTAACAATTGTTTAAAATTTGAAATTTTGTGAGATTGGTTCGGTTTTATCAAAAACCAAAACCTATGATTAAATTGTAAGAAATTTTGGTTGCATGTTTAAAGTTTTTGTAGATTATGATGAATTTAAGTTAATAGATGTTTAAGAAACAAAAATATGAGGATAGATCATCCAAATTTAGTACAAATCGGAATTTTTAACAAAAATAGTGTTCTTGACAAAATATTAATATTTTGGATGATCTTGAACAAATTATGATGTTTTTAGTGAGGAAAAATGTATAATAACACTCAATTAATGATAATACACCTTAATATTTCCTTGCATGTTATTAAAATGTGTTTTTGGGAATTATTATGAAAAATCCGAATGAATATAACTAAGAACACCAAGAACAAAATTTCTTGGAAAATATAAGTAAGGATCCGAATTCGGTGGAACCGAATTCGGATGGTACTATTTCGGATCATATGTTTCGGACTCTACAATTCGGATATTAGCATTTTGGATCTTGAATGATCCGAATTCGGTGCCCAATTCGATTATGATCCTAAATTCGGACTTATGGTCAATTCGGATGACTTACTTGGTTGGTCCTAATTCGGATCATCCTTTGGTCCGGATTCGGGTTGATCCGAATCCGGGTTGATCCGAATCCGGGTTGATCCGAATTCTATATATATTGTGATATTTTAATTAAATAAATGATTATATATATATATATATATATATATATATATATATATATATATAATATATATATATATATATATATAGAAAGCTTTTGAGAATTTAATGAAACAAAGAATATAAATAAATGAAAGATTTATAAGATTATCAGTTATCAGAATTAGATGAAATAAAAGACTTTAAAGATAAAAGATGATGACATTGATATGACATGATATTGATATTTTAATTCTGGACAGGTTCAGTGAAATTCTGAACATAGATACAAAGATTTAAAGACTTAAAAGCGGGTCAAAGACTTGATTTGACAGAGAACAAGAATTGACAAAGATAAAATCCTGAGATAACTCAGGTGGCAGATTTTACATCTGTTTGATAAAGACCCAGATCTGTGAGTTATAGATATTCAGATTTAACATGTTTGAATTTCCGGTTGAGATATATTGTTGATGATAGATTTATTGACATTCATTTTATCAGCTGGATTGAGACCTGTGCACACCATGGTTCGGTGTTGCCCAGTGGATCATGATAGCTATTTGATTATCATTTCATATTGTATTTAAGACTTCTTCAGACATTGCTTTATGACTCATTGCTATCATGACTTCTACGACTTAAGCTTTCACTATTGATCAGACACTTGATAGATTTATTCAGCTTGATTAGCCTTGATGGTCTATTGTTCTAGACCTGGCTATTACCAGTTCTTATGGACTTGGTAATGACCTCCGATGTTCCGCCATATTGACTTACTGGTAGCTAGCCCAGTATGTGGCTGATCCCCACGATTTAAGCGTGAGTGTGGCCTGAACATCATCCAATTCTATGATTCTATGTCTCAATCATGAGGGCTGTAGCGGCAGCCAAAACATATCACGCTAGACTGATGATCCGCTTGACATGCATGTTAATTTGAAAATCTATATACTCACTAAGCATTGCTTACAGTTGCTACATTATAATTTTTACAGGAAAAAGCAAAGGAAAGTCACCTGCTGGACCTAGCTCTTAGGTCTATTAAAGATCAAGACAGAAGTTTCTATAGACCACTACACAACAAAACCTTTCGGTAATGATTGGAAGACAGCAAATGTTGTGGTTTTGGGTAGATTTGATATTATTCTATGATGTAATGAATAGATTAGATGGTACCCTTTATAAGTTTAATTTGAAAATCCTAAACTGTATTAAACTTAAATCCTAATCTGTATGTACATGTAATTTAATTTTTTCCGCATTATAATTACCCTATCTTAGTATGGTTGATATCGTATTGCATGATGTGGGACCTAGACTAGTGAGAACTGCCCCGTAAGGGGTGGTCTTCACAGGATGGTATCAGAGCCCATAGTTTGAGTGAATCAAGTATTACGTAAGTATACTTGGTCTCAAACTGAAGCAATAAATATGTATTAATCATTTAGGTGGTTTGAACTGAGATAGGATGTACAGACTATTAGGATGGGAAAAAGGGTACATAGATCTAAGTCTATAAACTGATAGTTAATTGATTTTAATTTTCAGTAGAAGATGTCAGGATCAGGATCAGGTGACATACCAAACATGACCCCACAACAGATGTTTGAAATGATGCAACAACTTTTAGCCCAACACTCAGAACAACAAAATAAGACAATGCAAGAACAATTTCAGGCCAGAGATGAGGCCGAAGCTAAAAGACGTGAAGATAAGAAAAATAAGAGAAAAGAAAAGCAAGTCCAGACTAATGAATCTGATTCTGATAACACAAATCCTGAAACCCAAATTGCTCAGCCAAAAGGCTGCAAGTTTAAAGATTTCAAAGCTAGTGGTGCATTGAATTTTGAAGGAACAGTTAATCCGATTCAGGCGATGGATTGGATTAGCCACACTGAAGAAATCTTCAGGATTTCTGATTGCTTAGACTCCAAGAAAGTAAGCTATGCATCCGCTTTGTTCGTCGGTGCAGCTCGTGCTTGGTGGAAGACTCAGAGGAGTATCTATGGAGAGGAGGTGATTCAGACTTTGGAATGGGAGCAGTTTCTCGATATGTTTAACGCAAAGTACTGTCCAGTCGACCAGCGAGATAAAATGGAAGTACAACTGATGCAGCTGACTCAAGGAACAAAGACAGTTGATGAATACGAGCATGAATTCTCGAGGTTATGCGGCTACTCTTCGTATCAAGTAGCTACCGAGGAGAGAAAGATGAATAGATTTCGCGTAGGACTCAATCCTAGATATCGACACCCGATGAGCGCAATAAAATATAAGAGTTACTTGGAAATGGTCGAAGCGGCAAGACAAATCGAGAGAGGATATCTAGAGTATGGCGATCAGCTTTATGCTCCATCAGCGAATCCGACATGTCCATCTCCTCCGAAGAAACAAAGATTTGGCAGATTTTTCAAGACAAGTAAATCACAACCCCAGCAATCTCAACAGTATAGTTCGCATTCGAAAGCCCAAGCGTATTCACTAACGAACGAGCCGCGATTCTACAAGAGATGCAGAAAATCACACATGGGATTGTGCAACCCAGAGGATGTTACTTGTTTTGCGTGCAACATGATCGGTCACAGCAGTGAAGAATGCCCACAGCAGGGAGGAGGATGTGCAAAGTGCGGAAAAAGAGGACACTTTATGTATCAGTGTCGCAGCGGGCAACGATATCAGTCACAATCATCAGCGGGAGGTTCTACAGTGAAAAGTTCTGCTGCAACTCCGACAGCCGGGACACGTGCGTTTCAGATAACGGCCGAAGAAGCAAAGGAAACCCCTGATGTAGTTACGGGTATGTTTTTACTTAACTCCATTCCTGCCCGAGTATTATTTGATTCTGGCGCGAGTCGTTCCTTCATATCGACTTCTTTTGCATCAAGATTTTCTAAGTACCCATCGAAGCTTCCTGTTGTACTTGATATTGAGACAGCTAGTAACAACTATGTTATGGCTGATTCTGTTTATCGAAACTGCACTCTACTTGTTGATAATATCGTGTTCAATCTCGACCTCATTCCCATTCCGTTGAAAGAGTTCGACGTCATCATCGGCATGGACTGGTTAATGAACAACGAGGCTACAATCATCTGCAACCGTCGGATCATTAGAATCAAGTCTTCAGATGGCCGAATATTAGAAATCAAAGGCGAGAAGCGGAAAGGTGCACATTGTTTCATATCAGTTGACAAAGCGCATAGATATTTATCTAAGGGCCACGAATCTTATATCTGTTATGTTTCATCTGAATCTAACTCTGAAACTCAAAAGAAATCCTTATCTGATATTCCTATCGTCTGTGCGTTCCCAGACGTGTTTCCTGATGACATTTCTGGAGTGCCACCGGAACGTCAAGTCGAATTCGGCATTGACTTAGTTCCTGGTGCGGCTCCCATTGCAAAAGCTCCTTACAGACTTGCACCTGCAGAAATGCAGGAAATGTCAAAGCAGTTGCAAGAGCTGTTGGAAAAGGGGTTTATCCGACCGAGTTCATCTCCGTGTGGTGCACCTGTCTTATTTGTCAAAAAGAAAGACGGAACTTTCCGAATGTGCATCAACTACCGTGAGTTGAACAAAGTCACAATAAAGAATAAATATCCTCTGCACAGGATCGATGATCTATTTGATCAGCTACAAGGAGCCAGCTACTTCTCGAAAATAGATCTTCGTTCTGGGTATCATCAATTAAAAGTCAGAGATGAGGATGTTCCAAAGACAGCCTTCCGAACAAGATACGGTCATTACGAATTTCTCGTAATGCCGTTTGGCTTGACAAATGCACCAGCGGCGTTCATGGATCTCATGAATCGCGTGTGCAGACCAATGTTGGATAAATCAGTTATCGTGTTCATAGACGATATTCTGATTTACTCCAAAACGGAGGCTGATCATTCTATTCATCTGCGGCAATTGTTAGAGTTATTAAGAAAAGAAAGACTCTACGCAAAATTCTCTAAGTGTGAATTTTTGCTCAGACAGGTATAATTTCTATTATATATGTCTTGAGCTATTTCCTAAGTATTCTTTGATTTACATCAGAACTTGAATTTTTACTTTGATTCTTATATATTCAGTTCCTTGGCCATGTTGTTTCTGGCAAAGGGATTTCCGTTGATCCTTCTAAAGTCAAGGCCGTTCAAAAATGGCAAACGCCTCGCAATGCCTCTGAGATCCGAAGTTTCCTTGGATTGGCCGGTTATTATCGGCGATTCATAAAGGACTTCTCGAAGATTGCTATGCCACTTACGATTTTAACACGAAAGAATACACCTTTCGTGTGCGCTGATAAACAGCAAGAGGCATTTGAAACTCTGAAGCAAAAGCTTATTCAAGCGCCGATCCTAGCCTTACCAGAAGGCAATGATGATTTTGTCGTTTACAGCGACGCATCTGGTACTGGCTTAGGATGTGTTCTAATGCATAGGGGAAAAGTCATTGCCTATGCTTCAAGGCAATTGAAAGACTACGAGAAAAGTGCACCAACTCATGATCTTGAGTTGGCTGCCGTTACCTTTGCTCTGAAGATCTGGCATCACTATCTATATGGGACTCGGTGTCAGCTTTACACCGATCATAAGAGTCTCAAACATCTTTTTACTCAAAAGGATCTAAATATGAAACAACGACGGTCCTTGGAGCTTATCAGGACTATGATTGCGAGATCCTATATCATCCCGGCAAAGCTAATGTTGTCGCGGATGCTTTGAGTAGGAAAGTCTATCCGGAAAAGTGTTGCTATGCCCTGACTCCGGTTATATTCTCTTCTGATCTTATTGAAGACATCAGAGTTGCTCAAGCTGAAGCATTGAAAGAAGAGAATATTGATTCTGAAAATCTTAAAGGGCAGTTACAATTTCTAACTCTGAACCATTTGGGACTTCACTGTCTCAAGGGAAACCGAATCTGGATTCCTAAATATGGTTCAATTCGCAGCACTCTTCTATCTGAAGCTCACAAGTCCAAATTATATGTTCATCCTGGCAGCTCAAAGATGTATTTCGATCTGAAAGCTGATTACTGGTGGCCAGGAATGAAGAAAGACATTGGTAAATGTGTTGAAAGCTGCAGAGTCTGTCAGATGGTAAAGGCAGAGCATCAGAAACCCTTCGGGGATATGCAACCACTGCCAGTTCCTGAATGGATGTGGGAGCATATAACAATGGACTTCATCACGAAGTTGTCGAAAACCTACAGACAGCACGACTCCATCTGGGTAGTCGTGGACCGATTAACGAAGTCAGCTCATTTCATACCGATGAAAGAGACGTACTCCCTTGATAGATCGGCACAGTTGTATATCACAGAAATTATTTCTCGTCACGGTGTGCCAAAGTCTATCGTATCTGATCGTGATAGTCGTTTCACATCTAGATTCTGGGAAGCTCTACAAGACGGAGTACCCATGAGTACTGCTTATCATCCTAATACAGATGGCCAGAGTGAGCGTACTATCCTTACTCTCGAAGATATGCTTCGTGCCTGCGTTCTTGATCTGGGTGGTAATTGGGATGACCATTTGCCTCTGGTCGAATTCTCGTATAACAACAGTTATCATTCTACGATCAAGATGGCTCCTTTTGAAGCTTTATATGGAAGAAAGTGCAGAACTCCCACCTGTTGGCGCGAAACAGGTGAATCGCCAATAGCAGGACCTGCCCTTCTACAGTTGACTCATGAAAAGATTCAGCTGGTTAGAAGAAACATTCTTGAAGCTCAGAGCAGGCAGAAGTCATATTATGACAATCGTCATAGATCAATAAGTTTTGCGGTTAATGATTGGGTGATGCTGAAAGTATCTCCAATGAGGAATGTGGTGCGGTTTATTAAAAGAAACAAGCTAGCTCCGAGATTCATCGGCCCGTTCAAGATTGTCGAAAAGATAGGAAATCAATCTTATCGACTTGAACTGCCAGCGGACTTATCTGGAATACATCCTGTATTCCATGTTAGTCACATAAGAAAAAGCTTGGCCGACAAAAGAGAAGTACAAATACCACACGTTAACTTGAAAATTGATGAAAAGCTTCGAGTGGTTGAAGAGCCAGAACGTATTTTAGACTCGAAGACCAAGAAGCTTAGAAATAAAAAGATACAGATGGTGCTCGTCCAGTGGAAACACCACAAGGGTTCGCATCAGTCTTGGGAATCCAGAGATGTCATGAAAGCAACTTATCCAAGTCTGTTCGAACATAGCTAACTTCGGGGACGAAGTTTGTGCGTGGTGGAGCCCATTCTGTAACAACCTAACTTTTTGTCAATCATGAAATGTGTGATTTTGAGATAATAACGTAATTTTATTACATTATTTATGTTGCAATTTAATTAAGTATAAAAATTATTTATATTAAATTGTGTAATTATTATGAATGATCAAAAATGATTAAATAAAAAGAGATATAAGATACAAAAGTTTAGTGGGTTAAATAGCAAGAATGATAAATTTGATATATAAAAACTAAAGTTAATGATCAATTAAGATCATTAATCCCAAACCACTCTCTCTCTCTAACCTCTCTCTAAGCCTACGGATTCTTTCACAAAATCAACTAAACTTCCATTGATTTGCAATCAATTCAAGATTCAAGACAAGGAGGAGTTACAATTAGCAACAATCAACAACAAACAACAAGAATTTGAGGTAACAATTGTTTAAAATTTGAAATTTTGTGAGATTGGTTCGGTTTTATCAAAAACCAAAACCTATGATTAAATTGTAAGAAATTTAGGTTGCATGTTTAAAGTTTTTGTAGATTATGATGAATTTAAGTTAATAGATGTTTAAGAAACAAAAATTTGAGGATAGATCATCCAAATTTAGTACAAATCGGAATTTTTAACAAAAATAGTGTTCTTGACAAAATATTAATATTTTGGATGATCTTGAACAAATTATGATGTTTTTAGTGAGGAAAAATGTATAATAACACTCAATTAATGATAATACACCTTAATATTTCCTTGCATGTTATTAAAATGTGTTTTTGGGAATTATTATGAAAAATCCGAATGAATATAACTAAGAACACCAAGAACAAAATTTCTGGGAAAATATAAGTAAGGATCCGAATTCGGTGGAACCGAATTCGGATGGTACTATTTCGGATCATATGTTTCGGACTTTACAATTCGGATATTAGCATTTCGGATCTTGAATGATCCGAATTCGTTGCCCAATTCGATTATGATCCTAAATTCGGACTTATGCTCAATTCGGATGACTTACTTGGTTGGTCCTAATTCGGATCATCCTTTGGTCCGGATCCGGATGATCCGAATCCGGGTCCCCAATTCGGATGGATCCGAATCCGGGTTGATCCGAATTCTATATATATTGTGATATTTTAATTAAATAAATGATTATATATATATGTATATATAATATATATATATATATATATATATATATATATATATATATATATATATATATATATATATATATATATATATATATATATATATATATATATATATATATATATATATATATATATATATATATAGAAAGCTTTTGAGAATATAATGAAACAAAGAATATAAATAAATGAAAGATTTATAAGATTATCAGTTATCAGAATCAGATGAAATAAAAGACTTTAAAGATAAAAGATGATGACATTGATATGACATGATATTGATATTTTAATTCTGGACAGGTTCAGTGAAATTCTGAACATAGATACAAAGATTTAAAGACTTAAAAGCGGGTCAAAGACTTGATTTGACAGAGAACAAGAATTGACAAAGATAAAATCCTGAGATAACTCAGGTGGCAGATTTTACATCTTTTTGATAAAGACCCAGATTTGTGAGTTATAGATATTCAGATTTAACATGTTTGAATTTCCGGTTGAGATATATTGTTGATGATAGATTTATTGACATTCATTTTATCAGCTGGATTGAGACCTGTGCACACCATGGTTCGGTGTTGCCCAGTGGATCATGATAGCTATTTGATTATCATTTCATATTGTATTTAAGACTTCTTCAGACATTGCTTTATGATTCATTGCTATCATGACTTCTACGACTTAAGCTTTCACTATTGATCAGACACTTGATAGATTTATTCAGCTTGATTAGCCTTGATGGTCTATTGTTCTAGACCTGGCTATTTCACCAGTTCTTATGGACTTGGTAATGACCTCCGATGTTCCGCCATATTGACTTACTGGTAGCTAGCCCAGTATGTGGCTGATCCCCACGATTTAAGCGTGAGTGTGGCCTGAACATCATCCAATTCTATGATTCTATGTCTCAATCATGAGGGCTGTAGCGGCAGCCAAGACATATCACGCTAGACTGATGATCCGCTTGACATGCATGTTAATTTGAAAATCTATATACTCACTAAGCATTGCTTACAGTTGCTACATTATAATTTTTACAGGAAAAAGCAAAGGAGAGTCACCTGCTGGACCTAGCTCTTAGGTCTATTAAAGATCAAGACAGAAGTTTCTATAGACCACTACACAACAAAACCTTTCGGTAATGATTGGAAGACAGCAAATGTTGTGGTTTTGGGTAGATTTGATATTATTCTATGATGTAATGAATAGATTAGATGGTAGCCTTTATAAGTTTAGTTTGAAAATCCTAAATTGTATTAAACTTAAATCCTAATCTGTATGTACATGTAATTTAAATTTTTCCGCATTATAATTACCCTATCTTAGTATGGTTGATATCGTATTGCATGATGTGGGACGTACACTAGTGAGAACTGCCCCGTAAGGGGTGGTCTTCACAGGCATCGACTCCGAACAGTCTCTAACCCGGTGTCCCGGCCTCCCACATCGGAAACACAGCGGCTTGTGAACAGTACAAACAGACGCGGCATAAGCTCGCTGACCACATCTAAAACAATGAGGCTGATCGGACAAACCCTGCTCCGAATGGCGCCTGTGACACTTCGGGCACTCCTGATCCCCATAAGAACTCTCAACTCGGCTGTCGGATGCTTGGGACCCTTGTCCAGCAATGCTCTGGCTCTGAGCCCCGGATCCCTGACCCTGGCCTTGTCGTCCCGATCTACGGTCCCGGCCTCTGTCTCTGTCACGCCTCTGCCCGGAACCCTGCCCTGAAAACTGCCACTAATCCGGGCACTGATCACTGGGAGCGTCCCGAAAGGATCTCCACACACTAATCAGCTACTCGGTTGTCCCAGTACGATGTCTCTAAGAAGAGGGCTGCTCCCTCTGCTTAATGATCTCCCGCTCCCTCATGCGGGCCATCTCAAGAGCTCTTGCAAACGTAGGGGTATCATGCAGCCCCACGAACTCTCTAATATCAGACCGAAGACCATCGATAAATGCGTCAGCCTTTCGGCTCTACGTGTCAACATGCTGAGTCGCGAACTATGAATACTCATTAAAACGGTCAACGTACTGCTGTACAGTCATAATACCCTGCTGCGGATGCAAAAATCGGCGCTCCATCTCTCTGCGCTCATCCCGAGGAATGTACTGGAGTTCAAACATTGCCCGAAACTGTTCCCAAGTCATGGCATAGGCGGCAGACTGCGTCATCGAAGACTCTATCGATTCCACCACTGAGACGCTCTGCCCCATAATTGATAAGTTGCGTATCCAACCATATCCCTCAGATCCACATGGGCTACCCAGAAGGCAGCCTCGATCTCACGCGCCCAGGCTATAGCCGCACCCGGCTCACCATCATTCTTGAATTGAGGTGGGGCCCCCGTCATGAAGTCCTTGAAGGACCGCCCCGCTGAAGAAGCTCCACCCCTTGACTTAGTCTCAGTAGGCCGAACAACTGGCCCCACACCCTGCTGACCCTGTTCCCGCTCTTGCTCTTTCTGCTGTCTGTAGAACTCGGTCAATACTTCGAGTAGCTCTAATTTGCGAATATACTCATCACTGGTCGGCTTACACGCACCGATCCCTCGTGCTTCTCTGTCATACTGATCTGCACAAAACAAAATGATTAAGCACAAGGGATAAATCACCCAGCATTGCACACTAAGCCAGGTCGGTTGATCCACTAATATGAATCGCAAAACTATCCCCCATGGACCGGAACAAGGTTTAAGTAAAACATCTACTAATGATACTCAAGCTTCAAACCGCATGCTCTGATACCATGCTATAACACCCCTCCGGATCCCAGAAATGCCACGTCAACCGAATATCATAAATGGCAATAACGCAAGGAATATATAACACACATGTCATAGGATAATGCAGATTATGAATAATTAAAAACTTTATACACGACGGTTAAACACAATTCAGTACATTCACAATCTCGGATTATCTAAACATACAGCCCCAAAATATGAGATACATATGCTGATTACATCATCCCAGAAAAATACAGAACTATTACAGATCTTCAAGTCAATCCTGAATCTATCTCGGCTGCTGCTGAGATCCCTTCTGATTCCCTGAACATGTAAGACTCGAAGACATGAGTTATAAAGCCCGTGAGCATGCGAGGGTTTGACGCTGCACAAAAACATATAGCACATATCATACACAATCCCTGTCCCTGCCCCTGTCCCGGTTACCCAACACGCATCTCAGGTATAAAGGCACAAGTATGAGATCTAAATGCACACACAATCCGGATGAGGACCCTTCCCCGGCCGACACACTGCACACATCAGTGGAAAGCAATACCCTGTAGCACGGAAGCTACCCGACTATAGGCCCTGCCGTATATATATCCCCCAAGGACTGTTAGGGACAGTCAACCCGCGTGATCCCTTTCGCAACTCACCGTCCGTATGGAACTCATCACGGACCCCTGGAATCGATCTCATATCTTATACACAACATGCATATAGGATAGAAATATATCTGAGGTTCACGTCCCTGTCTCATATATATAACACGCACAAAAGTAGCTATACAGATAAAACACGAAAGACGGCACGCGTTTAGAGAGGAACTCGAGTACTCACCTGAATGAGTTCCCGAAATCTGGCCTCCCTGATCAAACCCGGCTCACTGTCCACTCGTCCCAATAACACACAGAGACCCCAAACGGTTAATCACGGCCCCAAATAGCACACATCACAAACTCACAATAGACTCGTAACCGGCCGGAACCCAACCAAGACCCGACCTGACATCCCAACTGAGTCCCAAAACCTGAACAAACTCAACTCGATACAATCCCGAAGGAACCCGACACCATTCGACCCCAGAACCCTTTAATGAGACCCAAACCGGATTTCCCCTGCAGGTCCCAGCTCGCGCCGTGAGGACCCTAGTGGTCGCATCGCGACAGCGAGGCTGAACTCATCCTTGACCTGCGATTTTCAGGTTTACCCAGGAGTATCAAACTCCTTTCAATTCGATTTCAACTCCCAAATAACTCATTTCAACATTATATAACAACCTCTTATACACTTTTGAGCTGATTAACCCTATACAACAACAATTAACTCAATTTTCTAGACAAGAGCAAGTATTCATACGTCTTGAGCTCAAGAACTTCAAAGAGGTGAAGGTGATGAAGCTAAATCCAAGATTTCACACCCAAGTTGGAGCTTAAACTTGGTTTCTTGTTGCTGGAGATGCTCCAAACACACATGAACACACACACACTTAGGGCTATCAAAGTGGATAAGGAAGAAAGGGGAGAACATCTATATGTACGCTTCCTTTTTAACCGGTCCCGAACCCAATAACCCGAACCCAATATCACTTTTTCAATATTAATGCCCTTTTAACCCATTTAATCCTGTGATCCCAAATATATTATTCATCCGCTAAAATTATAACCCAGTGACATGCAAGCCCAATCCCGACACGCATCCATCCACGAAACGGGATATAATTGGGCCAACCCAATATTAATTAAATATTTATCCACTAAAATAAATCCACGTACCACGTCCAAAAGACGGACGTTATAGTATTTATAGAGAAGTACTGGAAACCCAAAAAACGGCTGCAAAATTAATTTAATGGGTTGGGCAAAACCGTAGGCGCAGGCCTGCGCCTGGTTCTAAAATTCGTCTTTTAGCAACTTAATTTTTTCCGTTTAGTACGTGGTCGGGGAGCAGGGCTGCGTCCCCCTCTGCGCTTGGCTCTCTAAAAAGTTTTCTGATTTTTCTTGATTTTTGCCAACTTAGACTGAAAATTAGTTACCTGCACAAGCACTGAATTTAATTAATAGCAGCACATTCAACACCATTTTCTTATTAAAAACAACTCTTTTATGCTTCAAAAACATATATAAATATACCCCGATCAAACTTCTCCAACTTAATCCTTGGTCGTCCCGAGCAAGCAACGAAAGTCAGACTTTTAAACAACGGGTTTATCGAGCATGAGAGATATACAAACTATATTACTTTCAAATACATTATGACGTCTCTAGGGTAGTTGTTCAATATTCCTCACCACTATCATCCTTTTAGCTCAAGGTTACAGAGTTGAATTCATGTGGGTCACTCGACCATCTTTTTCCTCGATGCATGACTTTAGCTACTAATTTTTCTTTTCTTTTTGTTTTACTCTTTTTCATGCAATGTCTATGTTTTTCATTCATGTTTAGACGTGACTTTCTAGTTGATTCGTATATCAGGATTTGGGTAAGCCGCTCCCAGACCAGTTGGCCTTAGGGGGCTAGGCATGATGGTACCCTTCAGACTTAGTCTCCTGAATCAACTACGCCACACTTGAATTGAGGATTTTTTTTTGTTCGCTTCCTCCCCCTTATTGCATGAATTAACAGCGGCTATTGGGACTTTCGTTATGTATCGCTTGTTACGGCTCATTATATCCTACTTTCGATTTAGTTCACTTCTTTGAAAATGACGCATTTATGACTCTTTGTGCTCTATTTAAAGTTATATAATTATGTCTCTTTCAAAACGACGCATTTATGTTTAAGTTGCAAACTCAACAATAAGGGATTATAGGGGAAATTAATCAAATTATCTATTAAACATTATTCTCACATAGACAATGCTCAAAAGAAACATGCTTATTGGATAATGAAAATAACACACAAAGCTATAAATAAAATAACTCAAGAAAGGGAACGAGGGAACCTAACTATTGCGGCGGCGGTGGTCCGAATATGCCCACAAAGAATTCACCGAAGGGGTTTCGGTCCTCTAGCATCAATGGTGCCGGTGGGTACATGTTTGCTGGGTGCACCACGCTATCCCTTTGTGTAGTCGTCGGGATTCGGCCATAGGCGGGGAAGTAATGAGGTGTTCGCTCCTCAATATTCAGCCTCTCAAAGTTCTGCCACTGGTAGTCCTCGTATTGCTAATGTGTTAGGCCGACATTATAATTCATGTGATCCCTCACCCCATCTGTATACGCCCAGTGTTGCTGATTATAGAAGGCATTTTGGAATGCCGTAGCTCGCACCCCCGTGTAGATTTCATCGATGCGACTCGTCTGAGTTTCCAGCTCATGTTGGAACTCGTCCATGCGTCCGACCACATCCTTTTGAAAGCTCCCTAAACACAAATTCATCGCGTCCAGTCGGGCAATAACTTGGGCCATGTCGTTGCCTCCCCCGGTTGCGTGTAATCGCTCAGCTTGATTCTGGTGGTATGCTTCTGCTTCCTCAATTTTGTATGGCTCCCTTTGTACTTTTCTCGTGTCCGAATCAAAGATTTCGAATCCTTGCTCTGCTTGGCGCAAGGTGATACTCTGGATCATGGGGGCTGTGATAACGGCGCCTGAAACTGCTCTTGGGACAGAGATAGGTGATATAGCAACTTGCGCTCTCAAAAACTCTGATACGATCTATCCATGAGGAATGGATTTCATCTCTCTTGTATCGTACATCGACAAGAGGTCGTTCATCACAATCCACGCGACTGAGAGACTCGGCTCTCTCGTCATCAGCGCATATAAAATCGTCACTTCCTTGTGTCTAATCTTTGTCAGGTCACTGTCTCTTGGAAGCACCTTGTTGGTGACGATTTTGTGTAACACTTTAGCCATCGGGCTCAGATCGCGCCTCGCGTAAGCTGTGTATCCAGCGGCGGCATAATAGTTAATTTTTTAAAATTTCTGCCAGTTGTGTCGTCCACTCCCCTTCCCATGTTTGATCCGTGAACGCTAGTTGTGCATCTGTCTTGTACTCAAAGTTGAATACCCGTGCTTCATCCATTCCTACCTCGATGCCGACTCCGAAAATGTCCCTTATGGCTCGTGCTATCATCCGGAACTCGTATCCATTGACACGACCTATCAGTGTAAAATCTCCCATAAATCGACCTTCTTCCCTTCTCAATGTTGACATTCAATCCACGACCTCCTCATAGTAGATATGCACTCCTCCTAAATGCAGAGCTGCTTCCCATCCCAATCGATCAAAACACCGAACTACCCCATAGTTCTCGAATTCGTCTTTCTTTACCCTTTTTTCGACTAGAACCTTCCACGAGAATTTCTTGGTCATGAACAGTTGTTGTCGGATGTTGGCCGGATTTTGGGATAGGTAGAAACCTGGATTCCATTCTACCCTCGGTCGGGTAAATGAACTGGCACCCTCTCCAACTCGTTGTCTAGTTCGTCGTGACATCTGCAACTCATATGCAACATATATACATACATATATATATATATATATATATATATATATATATATATATATATATATATATATATATATCTTTGACAAATTATTCAAACTAAGCATATCATCATATTGATCATTTATGAAAAAATGCATAGAATAACAACGAATTTCTACGTGACTTGACTAGCATGACTTTTTCAATTTAGGCCATGATTTTACTTTGTATTATACTTTGGAACATATAATCAATGGCTAGGTTTTACTTAATTGTTCATACAAAAAGTCAACCAAAAAGTCAAAATTGATCCAAAAACTTCATTAAAGCTAATATTCCTTTCTTTCATAAAAATTTCAAAGAATTCTTACCTTGTTTGGTGAGAGTGATGAAGAAAACTTTGGTCTAGCTTAGCAATGGATGGGATCCTAACTCGGCTCTTTCTTCCCCAACTTGAGTTGAAAACTCAAGTTCTTTGCCTAATGTTGCTTATAATGGAGTTCTAACTTTCTTCCAAGGATTATATCGAGCAAAAAATGGAGATTTTGTGTGGAAATGGGTCAAAAAGAAGGTGGAACAGTAGCGGAGTTGCAAGGGTGCTCTTGTAGGGTTTTTACAAAAAAATTTCTTATTTATTTAGGGAGAGATTCGGGCAGGTGCACCCCCGGGCGCAGGCCTGCGCCGGCGGCTACGATTGGGGGGCCTGTTCGGTTTGATAATTTTTCATTTTTCCGGTGGTTTGGGTGCATGCTTGGCTTGAAAAAATGCGCTTTTTGCTATAAAATTTTTTTTTTGGTAGGCCTAAAACATGACATTCTAACACATACTTGTGTTTCCCCCTTCCACAACTTAAAAGAAAGTGTCGTCCCCGACACTAAATCAAGCTTAGAACGGAGGGAAAAAAAGCAACACATATTTAGAACACAATTTAAGCAAGCAACTCTCTTTTGGAATTACGATGCTTGGCATGAGACTTAAATGTCTCTACTAACATCGGTGCCAACACGAACACCAGGATAAAATTGTCTTAGGCTCAAGGCCAATTACGCAACCAAAAGTAAATGGTTTCGAACACATAATGTAGGAATGTTTGTTAGAGCTAAAGTCGTTTGTGATGAGGCCTAGAATTCGTCCGACAATGTCATTTGGGAGGTGCGGGGCGGAGTTTGCTTGGGAACTATGGTGGCCTACAACCCGTTCTAGCTCGTCCACCCGAGAGTGGATACTAGAGAGCCAACGGGAGTGAGTTCCCACCGAAATTCCATGAACGTTGAAATCTTGCTTTAGCTTCTCCACCTCCATAAGTACTGCCTTGTTTGCGGAAAGAAGTCCCTCCACCGATTCTTTTATAGTTTCTAGCCTAGCTTCCAAAACCGCATTATCTAAAGGCTGTTGAGTCGACGGTCCTCCCACTTCGGTCCTCTCTTCCACGAACGAGCCTTTCCCTTGCCGGTGTCTTTTTCGTAGATGTAAAAAGACCTCGCTGATTGTATTATCGAAACTGTGTCGTGCGCAGGATCGCGTATTAAGAAAGTGTCTGAAATTTGTTCAAAAACTAAACCGGCCATCGTATGACGAGTGAACCAAGGATCGTTAGGTCCCAAGAGACGCGGGCTCGAACCCTTCGATATAATGTCCATATTTATGAACAACTTGCTGAGCATACGTGCATATGGGATTTCGATTGGAGTCTTTGCTAAAGTGGCCTCCCAAATGGTTTGCATAATGATGTAAGCCAAGAAAATAGCGGGTTTTCCAGTTAAAAGAGCGTGGATAAGCATGACCTCTGGAGTGCGGACGGAAGTTGTATTTGATGATCGTGGTAAAATATTGAACACAATTATCTTCCACAACGCTTTGGCCCAAGGCCTCAAATCACCCCGATAGTACTTTGTGTAGACCCTAGCTTGCCCGATTGGGAGGTTGAAAACCTCCGAAAGCTTCCTAGCTCAACCTTCCGAGTGCCTCAATACACCACTAGATAGATCGCGTTCCGTCCCTCGGAGTTCAAAATCATGCTCCTCTTCGGCTTCCCGTCGGACTAGCGAACGCATCCATTGGCGGATTTCAAACACATGGACATAGGGTGTTTCCAACCGTAGCACACCCGACCAACCTATGCGATCAAAACTCTCAGTAATGCCAAAATTCTTGAAGTCCGTTTCCTTAAGAGTTTTTTCTTTATAGAAGTGAGTCGGCGGCTCCGAAATGGGAGAAGACCGAGGAGGCTACGGATATTCGATATTGATGGGAATCGGCATATGCACCCTCATGCGGGGTGTTCGTGTGATTTGACGACGAGGATTGCCATTGAATTAGTGTGCCGTCTATGTATAGAAAAATATCAAGAATTGTTTTAGAACGAATAATGCCCAAGCAGGACCGCATGAATGTACATCTCGGTGGACTCCAGTGAATCCGATGAGACTTATCATGAGACGAATGCGATATCTTGCATACGTCTTGGATGGATAATTTTTAAACATTGGGAACGCTAGAATGAAAGGTATCCTACCATGGAATCGGCTTTTTGTCTCATATGCATGATGCATGGATGGTGAAGGTACGTAGCATGGCAATTCCTCTATATGGGAGCACGAAATTTTACGTAAATACCATGAACTTCTTGAATTTCATGGAAGAAATAGCGCTTTCAAGCGCGAACCACGCAATTTATGCTACGAAAATTATGCACAATAAATTTAACAAGATTTGTATGAAACCTAGGGCATGGCAAGCAATTAAACCAGGAAGTTATGAATATGTCACAGTGAGTAAATTCCTAAAATCAAACTTATCATAATGGAAATGCATATCATGAACTACCTATATTCTAGGAGATTTTACTCACATAATAGCATAGCACTTCAATTTATGACCTAAACGTTTCTTAGCAAGTGCAAAACTGAAATTAGGGCAGAGTGTATCTCTATGAGCATTCTAGCATTTCTTGAACTTGAATGAAAGAGATTAGGAGAAGAACAACTTACATTGGGAAGATGTATACATGTAGTGAAGATAAAGGAGGGAAGGAATCTGAATTTGGAGGATCCACAGGCAAAAAGCAGCACAAATTTCATGAGATTTGGGAGAGAAATGAGTAAAATGATGTGAAAAGGGGTTAAAAGTTCACTGGTGTTCGTCGAGGAGCAGGCGCAGGCGAACCCCTGCGCTGGCCGGTGCGCTGCTCTGGCTGCCAGGTGGTTTTTGTGTGTGCTTTTTGTGGTGTTTGGTCCCCCTAATGCTAATGATTTTTTGTACGAAAGACAGATTCCTACTCCGATTTTGGCCGTCATTTTTCGTGATTCTCCGTCTTTGGAATTATCCCAATGATGTACAAACTTTCCCCAACTTAATTGGAAGCTATGTGTGACATTTTGTAGCAGGATAAAACTTATATACAGCTAAGTGATTTTGAGGACGATTTAGGAAATTCGAAAACTTATCTAAAACTAAATTTAAAACACACTTTCATGGTGAAAATAATTGCACATAGCATGTGCAACAAGCCTTTAAACCCCTCAGTAGCTTGAGTGGACGAGTTATAGTCTCGTGAGGGTTTCTTTGGAACAGACCCACAAAGTTCGCTGGATTGCCTTCCAGAAAGCGCTAAGTTTAATGTCTTCAGCCGGACATTTTGATGCCTCTAATATTTAAGTGATATCTTCTAAGACCATTGTCTTAGAGGATATAATTTCGTTATTAGCCCATTGTACGAACAATTTGAACCGATGTCCGTTTACTTTAAACGGCTCACCACCTTTTTGATCTATTATTTCAACTGCACCGTGGGGGTAGACGTTAGTTACTGTGCATGGGCCTGACCACTTACTTTTTAATTTGCCTGAAAAGAGCCGCAGGTGTGCGTTGAATAACCACACTTTGTCACCTTTGTTAAACACCTTTCATTTAAGTAATCGGTCGTGGAAAGCTTTTGTCTTTTCTTTGTATATTTTAGCACTTTCATATGCTTCCCTATGTATTTCTTATAATTCGTTTAATTGGTGTTTTCGGTTAATACCGGCATCTGTGAAGTTGAGATTTGTATTTTTGATTGCCCATAAAGCTCGGAGTTCTAGTTCAACCGGAATATGACATAGTTTCCCATACACTAGTATATAGGGAGACATGCCAATAGGATTTTTGAAAGAAGTGTGATATGCCCATAGTGCATCATCTAGTCGTGTCGGGAAATAATCTAAGTATGTCAAGCTGTTAGTTAGGGTTTCTCAAGCTGTTAGTAGTATTTCTGTGTAATTACAAAGTTCGAGCTGCCAGCTCAACAAACTCGATCTGCTAGTTCAAAAGTTCAAACTACCAGAGTTAAAAGTTCAAGCTGCTCAACAGATAGATAACAGAAAGTGCTGAAATTCAGGAAGTGATATATATTTCAAGATTTGAAGATCTTCCAAGCATATCTACTACCAGAGAAATCAGAGTTCGTCAAGAAAATAAAGTAGAAGGCTATAAATATAGATAGACTAGGTCTTTCTATTGTAATTTTGGTACTTAAGTTTTACATTATTGTAATTGCATTCTGATACAAGTATTCAATGCCTCTAAGGTTGTAAAACCCTAAGAACAGTTTTTTTTCTTCGTCTAATCAAAACAGATTAGAGGTGATTGTAATCAAAGATTTTGGCAATATAAAGTTTTGATATTGGTTATGTTTATTTGAATATCTGTTCTTTATTGTTCTGAAAGTTTTTCTTAAAACAATTAAGTGTTATTTCACAAACTTCTTAATTGGGCTTTGATTGAAAACAAGGTTATTGGTTTAAACTCTGATATATTGAAACCAGTTAATCTTAGGTGACTTTGATCTTGACAAGTGGTATCAGAGCCACAGGTTTTATCTGTTATTCTTTGTTTCCAAAGTAAGAAACTTTCACCGTTTAAAATTTTGTTTTTCTGCAATGGAGTTTGAAAATAGCAGTACGGGATCTGGGCAAGGACTCAAAGTGCCTATGCTCAAACCCACTGAGTTCGAGATGTGGAAACTCAGGATTCAACAGCACATACAATTCATTGACAATGCCCTATGGGAAGCTGTTAAAAACCCTCCTATAGTTGATCCTGAACTAGATGCTGAGGGTAAACCAAAAAGAACACCTCCAAAAACTGAGATTGAAAGAAAGGCTAGAATGAATGAAGTCAAAGCTCTTACTATTTTACAAATAGCCATTCCTAGTGCTTATCAACATCAGTTTAAAAAGTTCTATACTGCTCATTCTCTTTAGCTTGCATTAGAGAAAAGATTTGCTGGCAATGCTAGCCCCAAAAGAAACCAAAAGGATCTTTTAAAACAGCAGTATGAAAACTTTTCTGGTGGAAAGAATGAAAACCTTACTCAAATTTTCGATAGGTTAAATAAGCTGATAGGTGAGTTGGAGAGTGTTAAGGTCAGCCTGGATCAAGATGAAGTGAACAGAAAATTCCTCAGATCTCTTGGTGAAGAATGGATAGTGTATGTCGCCTAATAGAGAACCAAAGGCACTCTAGATGAAATAGTGTTGGATGATCTCTACAACAGCCTGAGAGTGTTTGAATCTAAAGTTGAAAATAAAAAGAAACTCTTTTCTTATAATCAAAACACTGCTCTACTGTCATCAACATTAAATGATAAATCAAACTTCTGTGACTCTTTTTCTGGAACTGATGGCAATTCTTCTGAAGTTCATTATGAAGAATTTATTGCAAGTGATGGACTTTTTGCTCTTAATACTGAAGATCTGGAACAAATCCATCCAGATAAATTAGAAGACATGGACCTAAAGTGGCAACATGCTATGTTGACTATGAGGGCCAAAAGATTTCTTAAAAGGACTGGCAGACCAAACTTTCAAGCCAGAACAAAAGGCAAGCCAACATTTGACAAATCAAAGGTTGAGTGCTTCAAATGCCACAAACTTGGCCATTTTTCTAGAGAGTGCATATCACAAGGTCAACACCAAGACCCCAGCAAACCAGTCAAACATCATCTTCACAAGCTCTTGTCTCTCAAGAAGACAATGTGTTTGACTGGACTGACCAGACGAAAGAGGAGTTTCAATATCAAGCTCTTATGGCATAAACTACAACTGTAACTTCCACTGAACTACCATCTGAGGTAAATGCTAAACTCTACTATCAAACATGCAAAAATATGGTTAAAAAGTACAGAGATCATAATGAGAGCATGTGCAAAACTCTAGCTAGGATGGAAGAGAGGAGATATGAGTATATGCAGGCAATAGAGGATCTTGAAAAACAGATCAATGACTATAAGGATAATGAGATTCATATGGGACATGATAGAACATATCATGCGTGGGAGAAAAAGGAACTAAATGAGAAAATAGAGACCCTAAATAAGAAATTAGGTGAGGCTGAACAGAAGGTGTTAGAAGCTAACAAGAAAGTAGAATCTATAAACATAGACTTGGGCAGCTTCAGGCTGGCCAATCAAAAGCTAGAACACCTAATGGAAGTTCAATTTAAAGATAGGGTAAAATCTCAACTCAATCCCAAGGAAGGAATAGGTTATAAGGCTACTCCACCCCCCATATAACAATAAATACATTCTAACTATGAGGGAAGTTGCTGATAGGCTTGTGAATAAACCGTTAGATGAGAAAATGAAAACTGTAGATCCTATCCTTGAGGACAAGCCTGAACCTAAAGAAGACTTGGTTCCAAATGAAGGCTGTAAGAGTGAGGAAGCTGAGAGTAACTCGAAAACCATGAGTGAGCCTATAGGACCTCCTGTTTCCAGCTCTATCAGAACCAACAGTCTGGAAGGAAAAGAGAAGATGAGTGAATGCAATCATGCTCCACAGATTTTTGTACCTTCTAACTGTAATATCGCATCCTCTTCCAAAATAACTAAAAAGGGTAAAACTGCTCTAGTATGCACATGCCGAAAGCATGGTGTCCAAAGGTTTCCCACACAGCAGCAGGTAAAGGGAAACCAAAGGAACAAGAATCAGTTATGGTCACAAAAAACTGGTTCCCCTATCAAAACAATCCAAAGATGTATCCACTGTGGCAGGAAAAATCATTTGGTCAGGCATTGTTTATATAAACCATCTGTTGCAAAATAGACTATGTTTCAAAACCATGCCATTGCTCAAAATTCAAAAATTGCAAAGGCCTCAAAACCTGTCACCGCAGTTCCAAAGAAGACAGTTGATCACAGGTTCTTAAAAGTCAACAAAAGGCAGTCTGTACACCAAAAACAAGCTTTAATAAAATCTAAATCTTGTATGAAAATGTTGGTACATCCCGTGTGACGATAGCAGTCTAAGTTGTCTTACATTGTGATTTAGCATATGTTTGTTATATATATATTATGTATGATTGATGATTATCAGTGTTTGTATGTTTGAACTTGATGTAACGTATTACAAGAAGTTCAAACATAAAGTTCAAAGATAAAATCAGTCATAAGGTAATATCATAAGTTTCAAACACTTAGTTGTATATGTCAAAGGCTAGATTCGAATTGCATAAGAGGATACATTCGAATCTGTGATAGATTCAAATGAGACCTTAGATTCGAATATACGATAGATTCGAGACTGTCATGTTGGACAGACTCGAATGGGCCTTGGGCCAGATTCGAGTCTGACCCACATCAGATTCGAATCTGGGTCTATAATTAGGGATAGACTCGAATGATTAGAAGACTTTTTGCAGAATTCGTGAGGAATTAAGCAAGAGGCGATCTCGAGTTTATCAGCTAGGTGAGTGCCGTTTCGGAGAGAATTAGTACGTAGGATCGTTCGTGTGTCGTTCGTTCAGCGTCTAATAGTCTCCGTGTTCCGTTGGTTGAGAGTTGTCCGTCTAACCGTCAACGAGGATTCCGCACTCGTTCACGGATCCGCGTCTAGATAGATCTTGCAGTCATAGACCTTACAAGTGGTATCAGAGAATACAGAGTGTTCTTGGTGTTCTTCGTGTTCATCAGATACATTCTAGGTTTCTTGACGCTAGCTGGACGGTTTTGCTCTCAAAAACGTGTTTTTGAGCTTAGCAAATTCATATTCGGGAAACACTTTGTTGTTTTTCACGTTTTTGATCGAAATCATTATTTTTCGTTTGAAAAATAGTGGTTTAATCTGTAAAACGTCAAAAAATCAACGTGTTAGCCGTTTTTCGAGTTTGCGGCGCTCGAATCTATAGGGGTAATTAGGGTTTCACTTTAGTCTCGAGTCTAACCTAAAAACGCTCCTTTCGAGTCAATTTCAGTGTGTTTCGAGTCTACTTTGTTTCGAATCTGTTACTTCATTCGAATTGGATCTCGAGTCTGTGTTGTTTCGAGTTTATTTCGAGTTTGTTACTGTTTCGATTCTGTGCTTCGAATCTGCTAGACATTCGAATCTACTGAAGCCTTCGAATCTAAGGACCATCGAATCTAAGGAGTTGTTCGAATCTGACATTCATTTCGAATCTAATTGACTTTTAAGACTTAATCGAATTTAATCTCAACAGATTTAATATTAATTAGTTTCGAATCTATCTAGATTCGACTAAGTTAGTCTAAATCAGTTTCGAATTAAATTAATTAAGTTCAAATTCAATTTGTTTCAGAAAAGATGTCAAACCTTCAGAAATTCCTTGAGATGGATCACGAAGTTGGGAAGGCAAATGCACCGCCAAAGCTGATGAAAGTTGAGGACTATTACTGGTGGAAGGACAGATTTACGGATTTTGTACGATTCAACGATATGCGCATGTGGGTGTGCATAGATGAAGGGTACATTCCACCAGTATCTGAAGTTGAAGGCCGTCAAAAGGTCTTGTCATATCAGATGATGAAAGAGGATGACAAGAAACTATTTGAAGCTGAGAACAAAGCTTTCTCCATAATCCGTATGGCTTTACCTCAAGATATTTTACACACATTTCGGACTCAAAGGATGTCGAAAGAACTTTGGGAGTCTCTCCAGAAAAGGTGTGAAGGTAATCCTCGGGTGCGTAGAAAGCGTACAGAGCTGTTGACCCAGCAGTTTGCGATTTTCAAGGCAATTAAGGATGAACAGTTGGATGATATTATCACAAGTATCTATCATCTGATAACGGAACTTGAAAGTCATGGAATTGAGTATTCGGACACTGACAAGAACAACAAGCTTCTTGATGCCCTACCAGCCAAATGGGCTATGTACGTGGCAATGATTAAGCTGAATGTGGATAAATATTATGCTCAATCACTTGATGACATTGTGGGAACGTTGAGGGCATATCACTTCGAGATGATTAAGGCTGAGACTGATTACGAGCAAGTCCAGAATCCGGCTATGTATTTTGGAAAGACATCTAAATCATCAGTGACAGCTGAACCGAAGAGTGCTACAGCGTTTTTCACTGGAGAAACGTCATCGCCACCAGAGTCCGAAGACTCACTGAATCGCGCGTTCTTAGGGTTAGGAAGATCGGAAGAACCGCAACCTCAAGTCCAACAGACATCGACCAGTCAGAGCTATTCGAAGATGCCCATGAGCGCAAAGTCAGCGGAAGAGCATCTGAATCTACTTGCTTCGTTTGTGGCCGCTTATGGAAATTGTGTTCAAGGGAAGATCAATGATCCGGCTCTTTGGGATGAAGATTACGATCAGGTCGACCCTGATGACTTAGAGGAAATGGATCTTAAATGGCAACTGGCCATGGTGACCCAGAGGGTTAAAAGATTCATTAAGAGAACTGGAAGGAATTTGCAGATGAATAACAAGGGGATCGGGTTTGATAAGTCCAAGGTGAAATACTATAACTGTCACGGACTAGGACACTTCGCCAGGGAGTGCCAGAGGCCAAAGGTAGAGACATACCAGGGACAGAGCCAACATCAGGGACAATTCCAAAATCAGTCCCAACAAAGATACCTTCCGAGTTCCTCATCTGGTCAAGCCAATCTAGCGGGTCTTTTATCCAATGTCACTTCTGACAGACAGCTAGATTGTACCTATGACTGGAGTTCACATCCTGAGTCAAATGCTAGAGCTTTCATGGCTGAAGTTACTGAGAATGGTTGTGAAGAAGACGAGCAGACCACACGGGACAGCAGTCCGATGTGGGTAGAGAAGGCGAATGATCAGACCGTGCTGGAGTTTGCTGCTCAGATGGCCAACGTGGAATCTGATAACTCTAAGGTTAGTCTTTCTTATTCTCTATTTTCAGAATTATGTGCTTTGTGTGCTACTTCTAATGATAGGTTAAATCTAGTCTTAGAATCACATAAAACCATATCTGCTCAAAATGATAACTTAAAAATAGAAAACGCTAGCCTAAATGATATAAAGCAAGACTTAAAAGAAAAGCTTAAGGCTGATGCTCAAGACGTAATAGTTCTAAAAGACAAACTGAGTGAGCAGTGTGTTAGGATAGAGCTTATGTATGAGCACGTAGAGGCCTTGACCAAAAGTCTGAAGGACAAGGACATAGAGCTAGCCGAGACCAAGGTTAAGGTAGCAGAGGCAAACAGCAAGTTGGAGAAGTTTAGGAATTCAAGCTTAAATCTAGGAAAAGTCTTAGATGCCCAAAGACAGTCTAAGAAGCCTGTAGGTCTAGGTTTTCACGAAATTCCTCCACCTTTCAATGCTAATTATGTGCCTCAGCCTAAGGAGAAAACTGACAAGTCAGTAGACTTAGAGGACCTACCTGAACCGACACCTGAGCCTACAGTTGATAATACACCTAAGGTGGTTGACTCAACCGCCAAGGTCAAGAAAGTGAAATTTGTGTCTTCCTCCAGTGAAACACCTGCAGGAAAACAGAAAATTTCATGGGCTGACCAGGTCGAAGAGACAGACACTGTAGATGTACAAAAGGCAGTAGACACTAGTGAGACACCTAGATGTAAGGGACCAACCAAAAATTCCATGGATAAGATGTCTTGCTTTAGATGTCACGAGAAAGGGCATGTTGCTTCTCACTGTCCACTTAGGAAAACAGAAGTTACCCCTAAGACAGTGAATCCAACACCTGTTAAGCCCTCATCCAGTGTGGCAAGCAGCAGTAGTTCTCAACCTACCGAGAAAACTGTGCAGGCCGCACCCAAACAAGTTGTGAAGAATACACCGGTTAAGGTTGGACCAAAGGAAGTGATTAGGACAAATTCACCGAATCGTGTCAATAATCAATCTAGGTCAGCAGCACAGCAAGTCTATAGGAGCACCACACCTAGCAGGTCACATACTCCAGTTAGGTCACATACTCCTGTTAGACAGTATGCACCGGTAAGAGCTCAAGGATCACAGTCAGAAATGGCATATAATAAAAATTATTCTAGAGCTCCACAACAAATGCCTACACCACGGCAAAGAGTGAACTTAAATCACTCGGCACCACAACAGAATTCAGTTCAAAGGCCCAAGTCACCTGAAAGGCGAGATGGGTACTTGAAAGAGTTCACGTATGTGGACGAGAATGGTATTACAAAGTCAGTCATGGCTTGGGTTCCCCGTGATAACTAACCTATTTTCTTTCATGTGCAGGAGATTACTACCGGTCCAAACAACAAGTGGTTCGTCGACAGTGGTTGCTCCAGGCACATGACGGGGGAAAGAAGTCTTCTCACAGACTTCAACGGGGGTAATAGGGGATTTGTATCATTCGCGGGTAACAAGGGTGGAAATATCACTGGAACTGGAGAAGTCACTAATGGGACGATTACTTTGGATCAAGTTTATCACGTCGATAAACTGGTTCATAATCTCATTAGTGTCTCTCAAATCTGTGATAAGAAGAACTCGGTGTTATTCACTGACACTGAGGCGTTAGTGCTAAAGCCTGGATTCAAAATTCCTGAAGAATGGGTCTTGATGCGGGCGCCAAGGAAGAACGACTTGTACATGCTGGATATGAACAAGCCAGATACTTCGATGGGGCCAATTTGTCTACTATCCAAAGCTTCAGAGACGGAGTCCGTACTGTGGCACAGACGCATGGCTCACCTGCACCTGAGGAAGATGAATTACATTACGAAGCATGGACTGGTGCAGGGTGTGCCCATGAAAAGTTTTCAGTTCGAGGATAAGTGTCTACCTTGCATGAAGGGCAAACAACACAAGAAGACACACAAGTCCAAGAAGCAGAATTCCATAGCCTCAACATTCGATCTGTTGCACATGGACCTTTTCGGCCCAATCAACAAAAGGAGTATTGGAGGTAGTTGGTACTGCTTAGTTATCACCGACGATTACTCACGTTTTTCTTGGGTTTTCTTTTTAGGTACGAAGGACGAGACGGCTGCAAGGCTCATCGGGTTCTTGGACCAAGTGGAGAACTCATACGGAACTAGGGTTAAATGTATTCGTAGTGATAATGGAACTGAATTCAAAAACACTGTAATTGGTGTATATTGCCTATCAAAGGGCATAGTGCATCAATTCAGTGCACCATATGAACCTCAACAGAATGGGGTGGCCGAACGTAAAAATAGAACTTTGATTGAGGCTGCAAGGACTATGCTTTCGGATTCAAAGCTTCCTACCATGTTTTGGGGGGAGGCAGTGAATACCGCGTGCCACATTTTAAACCGAGTCCTTACAGTCAAATCATTGAACAAAACATGCTATGAAATTTTGAATAAACGGCCACCTAACTTAACTGGATTCGAACCGTTTGGAGTACCATGCACACTTTTAAGAACAAAACATCAACCGAAGTTTGGTGAAAAGGCTGACGAAGGATACTTCCTAGGTTATGTGCCAAACTCACCAAACAAACGGGTGTTTAACAAAACAACTGGTACTGTGGAGATTGTGTATAACATTGAAGTCACAAGTTATACACATGAATCCCAAACTGGTCCGGAATGGATATTTGACTATGATAAGTTATTTGAGTCATTTAACATTCCTCTGGATGATAATGCAGGTACAATCGAGAAGGACATGGCGACGTTGCATCTGAACGACGATGGCCAAATCTTTCCAAGGACCACGTTCGAATCTACGTCCGAGCCTACTGCGACTGTAGATGGATCTCCAGAAGTTGCTGATCAAGAGGCACCTAACACTGAGAATCAGACTCAAGCTTCAAGTTCTAACTCTGAGGAAAACGTCCGTGAGGAAGAAAATGTAGAAGCTGAGCCTGTTCCCCCTTTAGGTGAAATAGGATCCAACTTAGGAGATAATCTAAGGGTTGATGAAATAGAGACCTCTAGGATTAACAAGAACCATCCAATAGATAGCATCATAGGAAATCCTAACGAGGGTGTGAGGACTCGGAGTAGTGTAAATAACAACACCGTGTTGTTGTCGATGATAAACGACTCCGAGGCATATCACACATGTCTATATTCGTGTTTCATATCGCAAGTAGAGCCCAAAAATGTGCAAATGGCACTTAAGGACAACTCCTGGGTTGAAGCGATGCAGGAAGAACTTTCACAATTTAGGAAACTAGAAGTGTGGGAGTTAGTTCCGTTACCTCGAGGGGAGATTGCAATAGGAACCAAATGGGTTTTTAAGTGCAAAAGAGACGATCGGGGTATAGTCACGCGCAACAAGGCGAGATTAGTTGTAAAGGGTTTCAACCAAGAGGAGGGAATCGATTACAACGAAGTTTTTGCACCAGTAGCAAGGCTGGAAGCAATTAGGTTGTTTCTAGCGTTTGCCTCCTTCAAAGGCTTTAAGGTATATCAACTAGACGTTAAGAGTGCTTTCCTGTATGGGAAAGTGAAGGAGTTGGTGTATGTAGAACAACCGCCCGGATTTACAGATCCAAAATATCCTGATAGAGTATATCGCTTAGATAAGGCTCTTTATGGATTACATCAGGCACCTAGGGCGTGGTATGAGACTTTATCCAACCATCTTTTAGAAAACGGTTTTGAAAGGGGTAGGATAGATAGTACTCTATTTGTGAAGAGGAAGGGAGAACACTTTATCTTGGTACAAGTGTACGTCGATGATATCATTTTTGGATCATCAGACGAACAGATGTGCAAAGATTTCGAAAAGGTGATGAAGTCTAAGTTCGAGATGAGTGCTATGGGGGAGTTGAATTTCTTTTTAGGGTTACAAGTTGACCAAAAGAAGGAAGGGATGTTTATCCATCAAACTAAGTATGTCTATGACATATTAGAACGGTTTGGGATGGAGGGAACTAAGTTGACTGCCCACTTCAGCACGCCGATTCAAGTGAATCACAATCTCGGGCCGGGTACTGAAAGTGATACCGATGTGGATCCGACTTTATATCGGGCCATGATTGGGTCACTTATGTATTTAACTGCTTCAAGACCTGACATAATGTTTGCTGTGTGTATTTGTGCTAGGTTTCAAGCGAATCCGAAGGAGATGCATATGAAAGCTGTGAAGCGGATTCTACGATACCTCAAGTCGAAACCGAAGCTGGGACTTTGGTATCACGCGGAGGGAGATCTAGAGTTGGAAGCGTTCACAGATTCTGACTACGGAGGATGCAGCTTGACGCGCAAATCTACAACTGGAGGTTGTCAGTTCCTAGGAGGGAGATTGGTGTCCTGGCAATGCAAGAAACAAACATCGGTAGCCGTGTCAACGTGCGAGGCCGAGTATGTTGCTGCTGGTAGTTGCTGCTCACAGGTTCTGTGGATACAACAACAATTGCGGGATTACGGTTTGGCTTATACTCAAACTCCAATTAGGATAGACAATCAATCTACAATTGCTATAACTAATAATCCAGTTAAACACAGTAAAACAAAGCACATAGACATAAGGCATCATTTTATTCGTGATTGTGCTGAAAAGAACTTAATCAAACTGGTAAAAGTGGCAACAGAAGATAATAATGCAGATTTATTTACCAAAGCGTTTGATAAGTCACGGTTTGAGTATTTGATTCAACTGAATGGAATGCGCAACCCAGAGTAATTTGACCTTAGTAGTATTTTATTTCCTTTTATAGTAGTAGTATTTCTTTCTTTTTATAGTAAGTTTGCTAATTTAGGAAAGTTTCTATTTTTAGTAAGTTTCTATTTTTAGTAAGTTAGTAGGTTAGCTTATTTTACTGATTTTTCTTATGAAAAAAGAGAGAAAATTACAAAAATACAAAAAAAGAGAATATCAGAAAAAAGAGTTAGGTCTTAGATACATAGGTTCAAAGTGACGAAAATTAGCACCGTCGTTACAAACTCTAAGTATTTAGGCTTTCACACATAATGTAACTAAATCCTAAGTGTTATACTTTACTTAGTTTGATGTGTTGGTAGGCATAATACATATAGGGAATCTCAAGGCTAATAAAATATTCTAGAAATAGTCAAGCGTGTCACTAACTTAGATATATGACCAATCGGTCTTAATTTTTATGTACAAGACATACAAACAGTGAGTCTAAATGAGGTATGCAAACTTTCTGGGGATGTATGGCAACATCAAATACATCTGAAAATGGAAAGAATAGAAATATCATATAAAACTGAGAGTCGAAAACATGCAACTCTGTTGTACGTAAGTACAAACCTGTTGTCTCTGTTTAGATTCGGGTTAGCAGATATGTCGCTCTGTTGTACGTCAGTACAGACCTGTCACCGCTGTCTGCTAACTTTAAAAATAAACCTTAAGTCGAACTAAGACACTTTGTTGTATGAGAATACAGACCTGTGTCCAATGTTTGTCTTTTAAAGAAAGTTTGCAAATACCAACAAGTTAGAATCTTTGTCTGTGTGCCTTGATCATAAAAGTATGTCTATGTCTGAGTCACGTAAGATAATTTCCTGATAAATAAAAAGGCCAAGGGATATTCCGAAATGTAGAATGTTTAACAGGGTAAAATACCAACAATTGGCTTAATAGGTATGTCACAACAAACAATCAAAGGAATCAAAAATTCCTAAGTGTGAAAGTTTAAGTACTGAAAGTTAGTATCAGACATCGCTATCTGATTGAACCTTTCTTAGATTATACTCATCAAAAATATGTTGTTAAGTATTTAGCTTAGATTGTAAATTTTTCTTAAGTCTAGATTAAATTTTTGGTCAAAATTTTATTTTACTTTATTTTATTTTATTTTTACCTTAGTTTATTTTATTTCATTTTAGTTTAATTTAATTTTTACTTAGGTAAAAGGTCAAAAGTTACTGAGGGTGCATTCAAAGTTGGATAAGATAAACAATGCGTGAATTATCTTGAGTTTAGGGTAAAAGAATTAGCATAGTTTATCTGGTTACACAATACCGTAGAAAAAAATTGGAAAAGTTGAACTTTTTTCAAAATTTTCGAAATTTTTCTAAGTATTGGTAGTTTCGAATCTAAGACAGACTCGAATGAGGAGTAATTCGAATCTGTCAGTAGATTCGAATCTACAGTTAGACTCGAAGGTTGGTTGTATAAATAGGTCAACAGTGAAGTCATTTAATACTTACTGTTTTCGAATCTATACTCTCGAATCTATATTGGCGATTTCGAATCTGTTCTCGAGTCTACCGTTTCTCTCCTAAACGACATTTTGTCGACTTTGAAGACGTTGTGTTCGATTCTACAGACACTTCTAGGTATGATCAACGGGATTGTACAAGATTTGTGTAGTTTTATACACAATTTTAGTCTAAAACATCAAATTTTGAAGTTTTATGGGTCAAAATAGGGTTTTTGCTAAATTACCAAGATTGGACCTATAAAAGATCAAATTAAAGACATAAATCATTGATTAGGACCTAGTTGAACTAATGTATGTGAATTACTAAGTTCAAGACGGTTAAAATCTTGAATTTTTTGGTGAAAGCAGGACCGACGGGGCTTCGAATCTATTCCTGGACCTTCGAATCTGTTCATGGGTTTCTCGAATCTGTCATTAGATTCGAGATGACCATGATATTCGAATCTGTCCATTAGACTCGAAGAGGGACTCTTCGAATCTGTCCATTACACTCGAATATGGACACTTCGAATCTGTTACTTTCGAATCTGTACTTTATTTACTTTGTTTAATTTAAATTTTATTAAACTTGTGGAAATTTAATTGTGTTAGATTTTGTATTTAATCAAGTACAAAATAAAACAAATTTTGAATTTAAACAAGTTTATTGATTTTTAATAAGTCTAACAGTTTTATTTATTGTGCAGATATGGCAGTTCGCGCTTTTGTCCCGAAGCATAATATGGTCCTTAATCCAGATAATAATATCCCTGAGGCGCAGGGTTTTCGTGAAGTTTTGGACTTCCTAGCTGAGTCTAGGATTAGCTATGCTTTATATCATAACATTCCAATTGTAATTTCGTATGTACGCCAGTTTTACGATCATTTACAGGTGGACTGTACTGTCACCCCGACAGTTATCAGAACCAGAATCGCTGGCCAGCCTCTAGTCTTCTCAGCAGATATGTTGCGCCAAGTGCTACAGTTGGGTTCTCAAGAACAAGAAGATGGGCCTATTGACTTTCCATTAAGTATTAGGCAGACTGCTTTTCTGAGAATGGGCTACAGTTTAGATGTGACAAAGTCGTCATACATGAAGAGTGGCCTGATTGGGCAATGGAGATTCCTGGTGCACGTATTCATGGTCTGTTTTGCGCCAAAGAAAGCTGGCTTTGATTACATAGTATCAAAGATCCAATCTGGAGTTATTGCATTGGTGTATAATCGCAAGTTCAGCTTTTCGCAGATGTTCTTCTCGGAGTTCGTTCATCAAATTACGGCTCCAGAAAGGGAACGATTCTTGTTATACCCAAGGTTCATTATGATGCTGATAAGGCATTTCTTGCCAGACTTGCCGCCGTCAAATGATTCTCTGAGTGTTAACATTATGGACAAACGGATTTTCGCTGATTGTTCCTCACACCGAGGAAGATTGGTTGTTCCTGTTGCTCGTCCATTGTTCGGAGCTATAGTGGATAGGGATTTTCAAGCCCCGGAAGTTGCCAACTGGGCAGGGGTCGTTGAGTTTCCACAACAACAACAACAGTAACAACATCAACAGCAACAACAGCCTCGTGCTCGGCCGCGTGACCCAAGACGCCGGCAAAGACCAGCCATGAGTCAAATCCAGGCTTCCAGGCCTTCTACGAGCGAACAGCCCCAAGCACAGGAAGCAAGGCCTTCAAGTGCCATTCCTGAATCTGAGCAGATTGCTCAAACCTTGGAAGAAATATGGGCATCTGGTCCACATGCCAATGAAGATGTGGCAGCAGCATTAGTGGATGAGCTGCTTAGTCCCCCAGTAGATACAGATGATGTATTTAGAGATGTGGAGGAATACGAGCCAGAAGGGGCAGATGACGGATTAACATCCTCGGAATCCGACTCAGAATCCGCGGACGTTCCGGCAGCTGCAGTTCCAGATATTCAAATTGGAACTTATGGTTCAAGATTGATTATAAATGAGGGTGGTTCGAGGAGGCGCGTGAACAGGGAATTGGAAGAGTCTGATTTTGAAGAAGAAGAAGTTCCTCAACTAGTGACAAGGCAACGGGCCAAACGTCACAGGTTCATGCAAGGATCGTCTTCAGCTCCTGTAGATCAACCAGAAAGTCCACAACATCAGGAACCTCAAACCACCACTCCACCACCACCACCACCTCAAGATGAACCGTATATACCATCACCGTTCATTCCTACTCCTATACAGTCCATTCCATCTGCCTCGACCACATACACTGACAATCAAAGGTTTCTGCAGCTTAAAGCTCGCGTTGACTTCCAGAATGTCCAAATCTTAAGCCTAACCAAGGCGATCGGAGAAATTCAGACTCATAATGCAAATCTTGATAAAGAAAATGCCGATTTGAAGAAGATTGTGGAGCAAGTCCAGGAAGAGAACGTAGAAATCAAAACTTTTGTTTGCGATCAGGCGGCTGAGATAAGGTCGATGCGCTCCCTAATTGAGCAGTTAATGAAAAATTTACAGGCTCAGGGGGAGACATCGTGCCGAGATCAAGAAGTGCAGCATAGAGAGGATGATGACGAAGGTGATGATCCCGGTGCGAATAAAGAGTTTGAGTCTGTAGATTTTCCTGCAGCTCAAGTTACACAAGTTGAGGGGGAGCCTAGTCAAGGCGAAGGAGAAAGAGGTGAGGCTAGTTCAGCTAAACAGCCTACAGACTTTGAGATCAGCGAGATGATTGAAGCGCTCATGGATCTTGAAGATGATCCACTGGATGTAGGTTTTGATAACGAAGATGAAGAGCTGGAAGAAGGGGAGTTTGTGCCAGAGGAGAGATAGTCGACTGGCGGTCGGATGATGAAGTACTTGCTGATGAGGATGATGAAGCTGACGAGATAGTGGTGCAGCAGAATCCTATCACTGATACTTACATGATTGATGGAAATAAAATTGTCGATGCAGATATAGTTAATGTTGCATTGAATCCTCAGCCATCGACAGAAGAACCTGCAAGAGAGCTAACTAATGAAGAAAAACGAAAGCTATGGTTCAGGGCTGAAGAAAAAGAAGCAGCAATTAAAAAGACAATGAGAGTTCCAGGTACTGGGAAGCTGTCTGAGCGAATTCTAAGCTGGTTCTTTGACAGAGATCTGCAGCTATTTATAATAAAGAGAAAAGACGGGCTTCAGTACATGAGGCGAACGTTAAAAGCGTTCAACTCCCTGCCAAAAATCGAAATCACTGCGCTAGCTTGGAAAGATCTTATAAACATTGGCAATGATCCCTACGCGAGCGTAATAGAAAGAATCATAAGAAAGGAAGGGAGATCAAGGAAGTTCGAACGTTTGAATCCAAGGGTCGGGAGAAGAGTAGAGGATCCGTCACGTATTGATCCTCTAACTGGACGACCTTGGATGAGGATTCACTACAAGCCGGCTAGATGTCTTAGGAGGGTTCCTCTCAAGCCAATGCCACAAAATATTCTGAAGAATCTGAAGTGGTGGTATGCTGACACGGAAACTGGGGAAGCGGTTATGGAAGACTTAGAAGAAAATGTTATTCTTAGAGTCTATGACCCGCTTCACCTGGTAAACCTATCTAAAGAAGATTTGCAGATTTTGTATAATTGTAAGATTTCCAGTGACGCACATATGGATACTGAGGCTAGTAAGTATGAAAATGTGGTCAAGGTATGCATCGAGAAAGGTCTGTATGCTGGTAGTGTTTTGAATCAATAAATAAACCAAGTTCTTAAATCAAATGTGTGAATTATTAGAAGCTATCGTCAAGGGGGAGTCTGTTGGTACATCCTGTGTGACGACAGCAGTCTAAGTGATCCTACATTGTGATTTTAGCAAGTGTGTGATATATATGTTTATATATGGTTGATATTTATTAGTGTTTGTATGTTTGAACTTGATGTAACGTATTACAAGAAGTTCAAACATAAAGTACAAAGATAAAATCAATCATAAGTAATAACGTAAGGTTCAACACTTAGTTGTTTATGTAAAAGGCTAGATTCGAATCATATATGGGTTGACATTCGAATCTGTGATAGATTTGAATGTAACCATAGATTCGAAAGAAGGCTAGATTCGAGACTGTCAATATGGACAGACTCGAATGGGCCTTGGGCCAGATTCGAGGTTGGCCCACAACAGACTCGAATCAGGGTCTATAATTAGGGATAGACTCGAATAATTAGCGGACTTTTTGCAGAATTCGTGAGGAATTAAGCAAGAGGCGATCTCGAGTTTATCAGCTAGGTGAGTGCTGTTTCGGAGAGAATTAGTACGTAGGATCGTTCGTGTGTCGTTCGTTCAGCGTCTAATAGTCTCCGTGTTCCGTTGGTTGAGAGTTGTCCGTCTAACCGTCAACGAGGATTCCGCACTCGTTCACGGATCCGCGTCTAGATAGATCTTGCAGTCGTAGACCTTACACTATCTCAAAAGCTTACAGAGTGTACAACAACAAAAGAAAGGTGATAGATGAATCTATCAATGTCACCTTTGAAGAGTCCAAGAATGCTTCCATCAAAGCAGTTCCTGAATCAGTTTCAGGAGAATTAAACTTTGATGATCTCATGCATTTAAACAGTGAAGAGGACTCAAAAGCTTCCACTACATCTAGTGTGGAACCTGTTAACCATGATGGGCATGATAATGATTATGTCAATACACCCTGTGTGAATAAGTGTACTGAATTAATTACAACTGCATGTCCTGAACCTATCAATGCTGATTTTCCTGGTTCCTCTGCTGATATGTTCAACAGTGGTCAGTCATGTTCAACAAGTGAACAGACTCAAGACAACAGTGTGTCTAAAAATCTTGAGAGCTGTTCAACAGGACCTGCTGAAGCTGCTGATAACTCAGGAGAATCCTCATTGAAGAATGATCCTAAGTGGATCAGATGTCACCCCAATGATCAAATAATTGGTGACATCAACAAAGGGGTACAAACAAGGTGGGACAGCTTAGGGAACATCTGCATGTTCTCCAGTTTTGTTTCACTAATGGAGCCAAAGAAGGTGGATGAAGCACTAAAAGATGCCAACTGGATCACTGCCATTCAAGAAGAACTCAATCAGTTTGAGAAAAACAAGGTATGGAAGTTGGTCCCTGCTCCTAAAGTCAAAACTATAATTGCCACTAAATGGGTTTTCAGGAATAAGATGGATGAGCAAGGTCATGTCATTAGAAATAAGGCAAGACTGGTTGCTCAGGGTTATAGAATTGACAATGATGAGACATTTGCTCATGTGGTCAGACTAGAAGCAATTCGTTTGTATCTAGCCTACGCTGCTCATAACAGCATTAAGGTATTTCAAATGGATGTGAAGAGTGCATTTTTGAATGGGAAGCTGCAAGAAGAAGTTTATGTCAAGCAACCTCCAGGTTTTGAAAATGAACAACGTCCAGGTTTTGTCTATAAGTTGGACAAAGCTCTCTATGGTCTCAAACAAGCCCATAGAGCCTCGTATGACACTCTTACTGAATTTCTTATGAGCAATGTGTATTCTAGAGGTAAAGTGGATACCATACTGTTCATAAAGAAGGTGAATTCTGATATTATGCTTGTTCAAATCTATGTGGATGACATAATATTTGGTTCTACTAATGAACAACTATGCAAGAATTTTTCATTACTCATGAAATCCAAATATGAAATTAGTATGATGGGAGAACTTACTTTCTTTTTAGGATTACAGGTTAAACAAACATCACTGGAATTTTTATAAATCAAAGAAAGTATAATTTAGATCTCTTGAAAAAGTTTAAATTTGATCAAAGTTCTCCTATTAAAACCCCAATGGAAACCAATGTAAAATTGGATGCTGATGCCAGTAGCAAAGCTGTTTCAGTTTCAGCTTACAGAGGTATGTGGAAGCTTGCTATACTTAACTGCTAGTAGACCTGATATTATGTTTGCCACCTGTCTATGTGCTAGGTTCCAAGCTGACCAAAAGGAATCTCATCTAGCTGCTGTTAAAAGAATATTCAGATACCTGAAGGGCACATCAGGTTTGGGTCTTTGGTATCCCAAAGACTCAAGCCTTGAACTAACAGGTTATTCAGATTCTGACTTTGCAGGCTGCAGGCTAGATAAGAAAAGCACAACAGGTGGATGTCAACTCCTTGGTGGTATGTTGATAAGTTGGTGCTTGAAGCTGCTGTGGGCAGATTCTGTGGATGCAGCATCAGCTTGAAGACTATGGGCTTGTGTATAGAAAAATTCCTATTTTGTGTGATAACACAAGCGCCATAGCCATTTCCAACAATCCAGTATTTCATTCAAGAACAAAGCATATTGAGGTCAGACATCACTTCATCAGGGATCACATTCAGAAAGGTGATGTGGAGGTATGTTTTATTTCCACTAATGAACAGCTTGCAGGCATTTTCACCAAACCTCTTGATGAAACCAGGTTTAATTACCTTGTCAGCAAGCTGGGCATGTTAAACAAAAGTGACTAAGTGTCCTCAAAGGTCTAAAATTTTGTATGTCTCACACTTCTCAAGTTTCTCAGAACAGCCTAGACAGAACAGGTTATGCATATTCTGTACTTCGCTATTTTTCTGAAATTCTTGAACAGCTTGAACATACAACAGGATGAACAAAAACATTTTTCTTGTCCAGCCTGCTCTGATGGTCCATTCTCTACCCTGCTCTCTCCTTCACACTGATTTACAAGACATTGTCTTGTAACCTGATCAGCTATTGAACACAACCTGTTCTTACATAGCTGAACAGGTTGAGGGAACAACTTGAAGAGTGAACAGCTTGTGATGACCCTACTCATCACAGGTTTGACCAACAGCATAGACCAACAGTTTTTAACTACCTTTCTTCACAATTAAGTTACTTAAATTTTGTTTTATTTAACTTAATTACTACATATAATGTGGGTTACGTGTGTTAGTGATTAAAAAGGGCTCAAGTGGTCTGACAAACAGTCTGACATGGACAACCGTTCCGTTTTCTGTTAACGACTTTTTCAAATCAACCGCCCAAATGTTTCTCTCTCATACCCACTCACATTCAAATCCTATAAATACCCCCTACTGTTTCATCTTCGTCTTCCTCACTATTTCCAGAAATCCTCAAGAACCCTAAATCGACTAAGTGTCTTCTGCTTCTCTAAACCCAAATGCTTCACAAATGGCTCAAAGAAACAATCCCTTTCTACCAGTATTTGTTGGTGATGATGTACAGAAACACTCATCAGTCACTACAATGCTAACCATCAAACCCACTAACTATATTGACAACCTCACAATCCCCAAAAACTATGTGGGGAAAGGTTATGACCAAATGGTGGAGTTTTTGACAGTTTATCCGTTGAACTACGCCATGACTGCTACTCCTGGTGTCCTGTACCAGGAGATGGTATACGAGTTTTGGTACACTTGTGCCTACTACCCCAACACCAAAGTCATAAAGGGGACTATTCTCAATGGGACTCAGACCATTGAGATTACTACTGATCTTCTCAGGGAGGTTCTTCATCTGCCAACTGCTGATTCATATGACATGCCTCAACCTGAAAATGACCAAATGGGAAATTTGCTATGCTTCTGTGGTGTAGCAGAACCCAAAATTGGAGCTACGCTGTTCAGGAAGGATCTGTCTCCTACCTACAGTTTTCTATTTGCCTCAGTGGTGATGTGCTTCAGCAGCAAAGTTGGTTCATTTGACCAACTGAGCCCTGATGAAATCCAAATAGTTCTACAGCTGGTGGATGGGACTACAATAGACATGGCTAAGTGGATTTTCCTGAACTTGAGGAACCTGGTGCAGCAGGAGACACGACCAGCTGCTGTTCGATACCCCAGGTTTCTGAGCCTCATCTTCAGGCACATTTGTGGTGAACACTTGTACAACTCTCAGCCTTTACTTCATACTGCTGCCTTCCCTGTAATAGGGAATAGAGCTTTCTACACTGCTGTTCTTCCAAATGAGCCTCCTCTGTCAACACCAATGAGGAGGTTGTTAGGATTGGTGGAAGGACCCTCTGATGTGAGGGTGGATCCAGAAGCTGCTCCCAAGAGAAAATCCAAAACCAGGTCCAAGCTTGTTAAAAGGACCATGGCAACCACTGAAGCTGTGTCTGTCCACAAGAAGGCCAAAACAGCTCAGTCTCAGTCTGCACCTTTAGCCTCTGTGGCTGAGGAGGAGCAGGCTCCTCACCCTGGTTCATCTGTTGAACCTGAAGCCTTTGTGGCTGGTGCCTCTGTGGCACCTGAGACCATGGAACAGGCCAACCCAACTGTTCCTGACCCAGTCTCACACCCTGTCAAAACAGATCCCATCACCTCTCCACAATCACCCACTTCATCCAACCAATACCAACGCAAATCTCTAGCCAAAAAGAAACCAGCCCAAACAACCAGCTCCTCTGTTCCCTCTCAACAGGGTTCAGTTGTAAGAGAAGCCACCCCTGCTGCCTCTCCTATTTTAGAAGAAGGTTCAGCACAATTGGAGCCTGCTTTACTCCAACCTGTGTCTACCCAAAGTCAGCCTAGACCCTCTGGTTCCTCCCAACAGGAACCAGTTGTCCAAACGGAGACAGCCACCTCAACTATTCTAGCCTCTCAACAGGCTGAGAATATTGAAAGACATGAGTCCTCTCCACTCCATACTGTGTCCACACTGTCCCCATCTCAAACTTCTTTACACCCTGAGTCTGCACGAGGTGTCCACACTGCTGGTATAGACCAATCAGCAGATCAGCCTTAAACTTCTGTTCCCTATGATACAGTTGTTCAACACCAAACAGCTGCTGAGGGACCAACTACACAAGCTGATGAACCTCAGGGACTCAAACTTCTTTACACCCTGAGTCTGCACGAGGTGTCCACACTGCTGGTATAGACCAATCAGCAGATCAGCCTTAAACTTCTGTTCCCTATGATACAGTTGTTCAACACCAAACAGCTGCTGAGGGACCAACTACCCAAGCTGATGAACCTCAGGGAACATGCAATCCCTTGGGTGAGGCTACCCCTTCTATGCAAACTCCATCAGCAGGTTTCACCACTGCTGATGTTGAAATGCATATCCCATCTCTCCATGATGAGGTGCTTTTACACCAAGGCACTGCAGAGGGAACACCCACTGGCCTTCATGAAGGTGTTGCAAAACAAGCAGCATCTGAAAGGCCCCCCAACATCAACCCCTTCTCCTGATGATGCAGCTACAGCTGAGGGACCCCTTGACCCCTCCAAGCTGGGCCATATTACTTTTGCCCAGGCTATGGAACTTCTCTCTAACGTTCCTCTTCCCTCTCCATCACATCCTCAAACACCAGCCTCCTCATCTTCATCTCCATCAACCCAATCTAAACAGTCCACCTATACACCTCCATCTCCTAAAGACCTGCCCTTGAAGGATCAGCTTTCCCTCCTGACCAACAAAGTTGGTTCTTTAGAAACCTCTATGTCCTCTCTACCCTCTCTTATTTCAGGTTCTGTGTCTGAACAGCTTAAGGGTTTCTTTGATCTGTTCAAAGATTCCTTCCCAGCCACTCCACATACTGATAACTCTCCGCAGCTGCTTGCACTCACTGCACAGCTGCAAAATGTCTCCACATCCCTCTCCTCCATTCTTTCACTACAACAGGACTCTGTGTCCTCAATGACAACTATTTCTCAACATCATCAAACCTTGCTGATGTGCAAGATTCTCTTGAACTCCATCTTGCACAGCTTCAAAGTTTGCTGTTCACAACTTCTGATAGGGAAAACATTGTCAAGGTGACTTCCCTTGCTGATACCCAATCCTCTTCTCTTCAATCTTGTCTTTCCTAGCTTGCAGAGGTGAAGGACAACCTGGCTTTCTTAGTGAATAGCCTTGTTGGCCCCAAGCCTGCTGCCAAAACTGCTGGCAAGCCTGCTGACTTTGTGTCTTCAGGCAGACCAGGTGTTGAAGGTGCTGGTACATCTCCTTCAAAGGGGGAGAAGTCATCTGCCTCGAAGACTAAGTCTAAGGAGAGAAAACTTCTTCTCCTAAGGAGAAATCAGTACCTGCAATACTTACTGGTCAACCAGCAGGAGCATCTGCAACAGGTACAATGGAGGGTGCTTCCAAAACTGCTCAGCCTACTCAGGCTGAAACTCCAAACACTGCTCAGTCTAAGGGGGAGGAATTCATTGCTGAGGGCAGGCCAAGCAGCAGAAGGAGGCATCTGATTCTAGAAGAAGAAGAAGAGGAGGAGGAGGAAAGTCCTGAAGCTGCTGCCACTACAGCAGCTAAAGGAAATGAAAAAGCAGCAGTTGATCCCCTATAGCAGAAAGCAGCAGAAATCAAATTTCACAAAGCCAGTGCTAAGGAAATGGGTCTTCCCATGCACAAATACTTTGAGTTCAGAGAAGAACATCTTCAAGCCCTGCAAGCTCTAAGGAAAGAAGAAGAATCTGCCAAAGCTGCTAAGTCTTTTGCACTTCAAGAGGCAAGGAAAATTAAAATGTCCTCTCTGGAAGTGCAAAAGAAATTAATGGAAGCTGCTAAGGGATCAGCAGGAGAGAAGGAAGGAGAAAAAGAAAAGGGTGCTCAGGTCTCTGTGACCAAAACATAAGTACCCTCTGCAAGAGCTCAGTTCCACTTTGACAACTTGCCTAAAAGAAAGTTTCAGGATGTTGCTGATAGAAGGCTAGCCAAAGAGGCAATTGTCAAAGTTGTTCCCATATCAAGAAAAGGCACTCAGTGGAAGTTGAAAATGACCAGAATGGGTGCAACAGGCCCTGAACTAGAAACGTATGACTACACTGATGTTGCACAGATGGGGTACAGGGAGTGGATTGAGTTGGCAGTTCCTCTGAGTGAATCTAAGTCAGAAACGGCAAAAACAATCAGACCATATGTCAAAAAGTTGATGGAGAGAGTGAAAAATCTTGGCTTGATCTCTAAAGAAGTCAGTGAAGGTGTCTATGTGACACAACAAAATATAAAGGCCAGGAGGACAAGGAAAGACACTGAGCTGGAAGAACTCCTTATGATGATTGAACAAGGAGACTATGCTGTGGAGATCAAAGGAGTTAACCACAGTCTGCCCAAAGGAGTGGAGTTTGAAGAAGGAAAGGTAATTGTAGAACCTGAGTTGGGGGCATTTTTTGTAGATCCCTTAACCCAGAAAAAGTGCTTTCAGAGAGCTTCAGACCTACACAAAGTTGGTCTTAAGCAGCTTGCAGCCTTCAGAATTGCCAACTCCTTCAGACAGTCCATCAAATGGAGAGCAGCCATCTGGGATGAGCAGAGAGGTTTTTATGACAGAGGTGAGCTTCAAGATCCAAACTTCATGTTTCTCAAAGTTGAAATTCAAGATCTGGAAGAAACAAGGGAGGAACTTGAAAGAATGTTTGAAGAAGGACTGCCACCTCCAGTACAGTGTTGTCCATCTACCAATCAAGGTAGGTTAAGAATGGAAGCTGTCCATCAGTTGGACAGGCTTACCATTATCTGCTCCTAACACAAACAGTCCAAAATCTGCTGTACATTAGTTGTACTTTAATTACATATGTTGTAGTTTCTATTCTGCATCAGTTGTAATATACATCAGTACATCAGTTGTACTCTTGTAAAAACATATGTTGTTTTATGAATCAAGAATAAGTGTATATATAAACTGATCTTTTTACTTTACTTTGATGTTGTAATTTTATTTCAGCAAATGTACTGTAAAAATATATAGTGATTTTTGATAAGATCAGTAGTCTGGTTATTGCAAATAGGAGGAGATTGTTAGGCACAAAAAGGCCTCAGTCAAACCTGTTCTGCATCTGAGGGGGAGATTTTTAATCAAACCTAGTTGATGCATTTGAAGGTTGAATTTAAGGCATGTAATATGCCTTATTGAAACCTGAAAATGATTTACAATATCAGCCCAAAGCTGTTTACCCTGTTGCTTGTGTTGCAACAAAGGCAGTTTGTCCAAGCTGTTCTGTCTGCTGAACAGGCTGGACATAAACAGTCTACGCTGCTCTACACTGGTAAGTAGCATGGGCAGTTTACAAGTGTTCTGTTCTTTGTGAACAGAACCTGTTCTTTGTGAACAGGTTAAAACACTTTATGGAATATGTTTCCAAGTCTTCATGTATTGTTTTCGGCTAAAAGATAAGTTTACAAAGTCGAACACAAAGTGGAAAACAGAACTGCTCAGCCTGCCCACACTGTTCTGTCACATGAAGAAAAAAGGATATTTGAAAAAGGGTGACAGACCTTTTCTTATATCAAAATAGGCCTTAACAAAGGAAGAAAGACGCAAAGTAGACATTCCTTATTTGGTTAAAGCCAATGCAACAGTAGACAAAGTGAAAAGACAAATGTTCTGCCCACATGAAGACAAGTCTGCTTTTCAGAATGTGCAGAAAAGTTTATGTTGTCTTTTCAACAAGACCTTCCCTTTTTCCTTTCGTCCAATGAAGAAGCTTCACTTAGATCCTCTGAGTGAGTATAAAAGGAAACTTCCAAGGATTGAAAGATTCAGCCAAAAAGCTAAGTGCTGAAGCCAAGAGTGTACCTGCATTCAAGTGTATCTTTCATGCATGCAAGTCTGCTTGGATAAAACAGTGTTCTGTGTCTAAGCTGTTCTTATCCAAGCTGTTCCTCTAAGTCTTGTAAACACAGTGAGTGATTCTTAGTGAGTGTATTCATTGTAACTAGTTTAAGTCTGTCTTAGACTAGTTAAACATACTATTCTAATGGTCATCTCAGCTTGAACCTTTCCGCATTCAAGCTTGTTTCTAATTAACATTTGTTGATAATACATACAAACATTAAGAAAATTGTGTGTAGTTTTTAAATTGCTGTATTCACCCCCCCCCCCCCTACAGCTTAAGGCTATATACTTGGGAAACCTTTCAGGACCTACAGTGTTAACTGGGAAACTATTCCACAACTTCTAAGATGATCGAGAAACTCGATACTAAGGTACTCTCTTCTCCTGTCGGAGCGGAGAACCTTTATCTTTCTGCCCAGTTGATTCTCTACTTCACTATGATATCTTTTGAATGTCTCAAAAGTGTCGGACTTATCTTTAATTAAATAAACATATCCAAATCTACTATAGTCATCTGTAAAGGTGACATAGTACCGATTTTCCCCTTTTGTAGCACATCGGAAAGGCCCACATACATCTGTGTGGACCAAATCCAATAGTCTTTCACCTCTTTCACACGTTCCTGTGAATGGTGATTTTGTCATCTTGCCCAGTAAACAGGATTCGTATACATCATCTGATTTTAGGTCGAATGATTCCAACACTCCATCCTTTTGGAGTTGGGCGATGTGTTTCTTGTTAATGTGCCCAAGGCGACAATGCCACAATTTAGACTTATCAATTTCGTTAGAATCAATATTAAATAATAGGTTGTTATCACACTTAATAGTTTCATATATGCCATTATAAGGACAAGCTTTGAATATAAAAACATCATTCAAATAAACCAAAATACTTCCATCATTATTATCAAAGCTGAAATTGTATCCATCCTTATACAAGGCAAACAATGAAATGATGTTCCGATTCATATCGGGTGAACAACAGCAATTATTTAAGCTAATCTCTACTCCTGATCTAAGCACGAGCTGGAACCTTCCGACTTTCTTCACAGGCGTGATCTTTCGAATCCCCATGATTAGGTTCAGCTCCCCATGCTTCGAGCTTCTACTTTCCCTTAGTCCCGACAGTAAGCACAGGGGCCACATGGGTCTCATCTTTCTTGATGCCCTGTTCAGCGGTTCGGAGCAGATTATGCAGTTCCATAATTGACGTCTCCTTCTGATTCATGTTCATCTGATAGGAGAGTACGAACTGATTATAGATGGTGGGCAGTCCAGAAAGAATGATATTGGTGGAGAACTCAGAGTTAAACACCATATTGAGAGCCTCCAGCGGTCAAAGCACCCCTTCATCTCAAGGACGAAGGTGCAGATAGATGTTCCAGGTTTTGGTTTGCAGGCCATGAGGGATCTTACCACATCAAGGCGCTCTTTGCTCGCCTTAGCCTCAAACATCTCTCGCAGCTGCTGATTCATCTCAAAGGCCCATGTATTCTCGAAGACTTTAGCAAGCTCAGGAACCATGGATGACGCCATGATGCAGGACACTTTGTTTGCATCATCGTAATGTTTCTGGTGTGCGTCCATTTCCTCCTGGGTGGGATTCTCATTCAGTGTGGGAATTTGTTCATCGAGAACATACTCCTTGTTCTCGTACCTCAGCGTAAACCTGAGGTTTCTCATCCAGTCCACATAGTTCGGACCGGATAGTTTTTCCCTACCCAGAACGGAAAGGAGTGAGAAGTTGGATGCGTGGTTGGTAGCAGGAGTGGGAGTACCAGTAGAAGTAGACATCTGTGAGATAAAGTTTTAGTTAGTTTGAAGTATTCCTTAAACAATTTACCCAATTTGAAGTAAGGCTTGGATCCATATTTTCGATTCGTTTTATGAAAAGGGTCGCCGTAATCGCGCCACGAATTTATTTTAGGTGGACAAACTGTAGGTCCCGAAAGGTTTCCCAAGTATATAGCCTTAAGCTGTAGAGGGGGGGGGGGTGAATACAACAATTTAAAAACTACACACATTTTTCTCAATGTTTGTATGTATTATCAACAAATGTTAATTACAAACGAGCTTGAATGCGGAATGGTTCAAGCTGAGATGACAGATACAACAGCATGTTTAACTAGTCTAAGACAGACTTAAACTAGTTACAATGAATACACTCACTAAGAATCACTCACTGTGTTTACAAGTCTTAGAGGAACAGCTTGGATAAGAACAGCTTAGACACAGAACACTGTTTTATCCAAGCAGACTTGCATGCATGAAAGATACACTTGAATGCAGGTACACTCTTGGCTTCAGCACTTAGTTTTTGGCTTAATCTTTCAATCCTTGGAAGTTTCCTTTTATACTCACTCAGAGGATCTAAGTGAAGCTTCTTCATTGGACGAAAGGAAAAAGGGAAGGTCTTGTTGAAAAGACAACATAAACTTTTCTGCACATTCTGAAAAGCAGACTTGTCTTCATGTGGGCAGAACTTTTGTCTTTTCACTTTGTCTACTGTTGCATTGGCTTTAACCAAATAAGGAATGTCAACTTTGCGTCTTTCTTCCTTTGTTAAGGCCTATTTTGATATAAGAAAAGGTATGTTCACCCTTTTTCAAATATCCTTTTGTCTTCATGTGACAGAACAGCGTGGGCAGGCTGAGCAGTTCTGTTTTCCACTTTGTGTTCGACTTTGTAAACTGATCTTTTAGCCAAAAACAATACATGAAGACTTGGAAACATATTCCATAAAGTGTTTTAACCTGTTCACAAAGAACAGGTTCTGTTCACAAGGAACAGAACACTTGTAAACTGCCCAAGCTGCTCACCAGTGTAGAGCAGCGTAGACTATTTATGTCCAGCCTGTTCAGCAGACAGAACAGCTTGGACAAACTGCCTTTGTTGCAACACATGCAACAGGGTAAACAGCTTTGGGCTGATATTGCTAATCATTTTCAGGTTTCAATAAGGCATATTACAGGCCTTAAATTCAACCTTCAAATGCATCAACCAGGTTTGATTAAAAATCTCCCCCTGAAATGCAGAACAGGTTTGACTGAGGCCTTTTTGTGCCTAACAATCTCCTCGTATTTGCAATAACCAGACTAAGCTGATCTTAGCAAAAATCACTATATATTTTTACAGTACATTTGCTGAACTAAAATTACAACATCAAAGTAAAGTAAAAGATCAGTTTATATATACACTGATTCTTGATTCATAAAACAACACATGTTTTTACAAGAGTACAACTGATTAACTGATGTATATTACAACTGATGCAAAAGAGAAATTACAACATATGTAATTAAAGTACAACTAATGTACAGCAGATTTTGGACTGTTTGTGTTAGGAGCAGATAATGGTAAGCTTGTCCAACTGATGGACAGCTTCCATTCTTCACCTTCCCTGTTTGGTAGATGGACAGCACTGTACTGGAGGTGGGAGTCCTTCTTCAAACATTCTTTCAAGTTCCTCCCTTGTTTCTTCCAGATCTTGAATTTCAACTCTGAGAAACATGAAGTTTGGATCTTGAAGCTCACCTCTGTCATAAAAACCTCTCAGCTCATCGCAGATGGCTGCTCTCCATTTGCTGGACTGTCTGAAGGAGTTGGCAATTCTGAAGGCTGCAAGCTGCTTAAGACCAACTTTGTGTAGGTCTGAAGCTATCTGAAAACACTTTTTCTGGGTTAAGGGATCTACAAAAAATGCCCCAAACTCAGGTTCTTCAATTACCTTGCCTTCTTCAAACTCCACTCCTTTGGGCAGGCTGTGGTTAACTCCTTTGATCTCCACAGCATAGTCTCCTTGTTCAATCATCATAAGGAGTTCTTCCAGCTCAGTGTCTTTCCTTGTCCTCCTTGCCTTTATTTTTGGTTGTGTCACATAGACACCTTCACTGACTTCTTTATAGATCAGGCCAAGATTTTTCACTCTCTCCATCAACTTTTTGACATATGGTCTGATTGTTATTGTCGTTTCTGACTTAGATTCACTCAGAGCAACTGCCAACTCAATCCACTCCCTGTACCCCATCTGTGCAACATCAGTGTAGTCATACGTTTCTAGTTCAGGGCCTGTTGCACCCATTCTGGTTATTTTCAACTTCCACTGACTGCCTTTTCTTGATATGGGAACAACTTTGACAATTGCTTCTTTGGCTAGCCTTGTATCAGCAACATCCTGAAACTTTCTTTTAGCCAAGTTGTCAAAGTGGAACTGAGCTCTTGCAGAGGGTACTTGTGTTTTGGTCACAGAGACCTGAGCACCCTTTTCTTTTTCTCCTTCCTTCTCTCCTGCTGATCCCTTAGCAGCTTCAATTAATTTCTTTTGCACTTCCAGAGAGGACATTTTAATTTTCCTTGCCTCTTGAAGTGCAAAAGACTTAGCAGCTTTGGTAGATTCTTCTTCTTTCCTTAGAGCTTGCAGGGCTTGAAGATGTTCTTCTCTGAACTCAAAGTATTTGTGCATGGGAATACTCATTTCTTTAGCCCTGGCTTTGTGAAATTTGATTTCTGTTGCTTTCTGCTGTAGGGGATCAACTGCTGCTTTTTCATTACCTTTAGCTGCTGTAGTGGCAGCAGCTTCAGGACTTTCCTCCTCTTCTTCTTCTTCTTCTTGTAAAATCAGATGTCTCCTTCTGCTGCTTGGCCTGTCCTCAGGAATGAATTCCTCCCCCTTAGACTGAGCAGGGATTGGAGATTCAGCCTGAGTAGGCTGAGCAGCGTGGGAGGCACCTTCCATTGTACCCGTAGTTGATGTCCCTGATGGTTGACCACTGGGTGTTGCAGGCACTGATTTCGCCTTAGGAGAAGAAGTTTTCTCCCCCTTAGACTTAGTCTTCGAGGCAGATGACTTCTCCCCCTTTGAAGGAGATGGACCAGCACCTTCAACACCTGGTCTGCCTAAAGACACAAAGTCATCAGGCTTGCCAGCAGTTTTGGCAGCAGGCCTGGGACCAACAAGGCTATTCACTGAGAATGCCAAGTTGTCCTTCACCTCTGCAAGCTGGGAAAGACAGGATTGAAGAGAAGAGGCCTGGGTGTCAGCAAGAGAGGTCAGTTTGACAATGTTTTCCCTATCAGACGATGTGAACAGCAGGCTTTGAAGCTGTGCAAGATGTAGTTCAAGGGAATCTTGCACATCAGCAAGGTGTGATGACACAGAATTGGATAAGGAGCCAATGACAGTGTTCAAGTTGGTCAATGAGGCAGGAAGGGTAGAAGTTCAAGAAGTGAGGAGAGATGACAGCTGTTGAGATATAGCTGCCATTGAGGACACTGAGTCCTGTTGTAGTGAAAGAATAGAGGAAAGGGAAGTAGAGACACTTTGCAGCTGTGCAGTGAGTGCAAGCAGCTGTGGAGAGTGGTCAGGTTGTGTAGTGGCTGGGAAGGAATATTTGAACAGATCAAAAAAACCTTTAAGTTGTGCATACACAGAGTCTGAAATGAGAGAAGGTAGAGAGGACACAGAGGATTCTAAAGAACTAACTTTGTTAGCCAGCAGTGTAAGCTGATCCTTCAAAGGAAGATCTTTAGGAGATGGAGGTGTATGGGTGGACTGTTTAGATTGTGTTGAGGGAGAGGATGAGGATGATGCTGGGGTATGAGGATGTGATGGAGAGGGGAGAGGAACAGTTGAAAGAAGCTCCATAGCCTGGGCAAAAGTAATGTGGCCCAGCTTGGAGGGGTCAAAAGCTCCCTCAGCAGTGGCAGTAGCTGCATCATCAAGAGAAGGGGTTGATGTTGTGGGACTTTCAGATGCTGCTTGTGTTGCAACACCTTCATTAAGGCCAGTGGGTGTTCCCTCTGCAGTGCCTTGGTGTAAAAGCACCTCATCATGGGGAGATGGGATATGCATTTCAACATCAGCAGAGGTAAATTCTGCTGATGGAGTTTGCATAGAAGGGGCAACCTCACCTAAGGGATGGTATATTCCCTAAGGTCCATCAGCATGAGTTGTTGGTCCCTCAGCAGCTGTTTGGTGTTGAACAGCTGTATCATAGGGAGCATAGATTTGAGGCTGAGCTGCTGATTGGTCTATACCAGCAGTGTGAACACCTCGTGCAGACTCAGGGTGTAAAGAAGTTTGAGGAGGGGACAGTGTGGACGGAGTGTGGAGTGGAGAGGGCTCCTGTCTTTCAATATTCTCAGCCTGTTGGGAGGCTGGAATAGTTGAGGTGGCTAACTCCGTTTGTACAACTGGTTCCTATTGGGAGGAACCAGAGGGTCTAGGCTGACATTGGGTGAACTCATGTTGGAGTGAAGCATGCTCCAATTGTACTGAACCTTCTCCCAAAATAGGAGAGGCAGCAGGGGTAGCTTCTCTTACAACTGAACCCTGTTGGGAGGGAACAGAGGAGCTGGTTGTTGGGTCTAATTTCTTTTTGGCTAGAGATTTGCGTTGGTATTGGATGGAAGAAGTGGGTGACTGTGGAGAGGTGATAGGTTCTGTTTGGACAGGGTGGGAGACTGGGTCAGGAACAGGTGGGTTGGCCTGTTCCCTGGTCTCAGGTGCCACAGAGGCACCAGCCACAAAGGCTTTATGGTCAACAGATGACCTAGGGTGAGGAGTCTGCTCCCCCTCAGCCACAGAGGCCAAGGAAGCAGACTCAGACTGAGCTATTTTGGCCTTCTTGTGGACAGGCCCAGCTTTAGTGGTTGCCATGGTCCTTTTAACAAGCTTGGACTTGGCTTTGGATTTGGCCTTGGGAGCAGTTTCAGGATCCACCCTCACAGTAGAGGGTCCTTCCACCAATCCTAACAGCCTCCTCATTGGTGTTGACAGAGGATACTCATTGGGTAGAACAGGAGTATCAAACACTCTATTCCCTATTACAGGGAATGCAGCAGTCTTAAGTAAAGGCTGAGAGGAATATAGTTGCTCACCACAATGATGTTTGAAAATAAGGCTCAAAAACCTTGGATACCGAACAGCTGCTGGACGGTTTTCTTGTTGTACCAGGTTCCTTAGATTCAGGAAAATCCATTTGGCCATGTCGATTGTTGTCCCATCCGCCAACTGTAGAACAATGGGGACTTCATCACGACTTAGTTGGTCGAATGAACCAAATTTACTTCCGAAGCACATCACCACCGAGGCAAATAGAAAACTGTAGGTCGGAGACAAATCCTTCCTAGACAGTGTTGCTCCGATTTTGGGTTCTGCTACACCACAGAAACGTAGCAGATTGCCCATTTGATCATCTTCATGTTGAGGCATGTCATATGGGTCAGCAGTGGGCAGATGAAGAACCTCCCTGAGAAGATCAGCTGTGATCTCAATGGTCTGAGTCCCATTGAGAATAGTTCCTTTTATGACTTTGGTGTTGGGGTTGTAGGCACAAGTGTACCAAAACTCGTACACCATCTCCTGGTACAGGACTCCAGGATTAGCAGTCATTACATAGTTCAACGGATGAACTTTCAGAAATTCCTCCATTTTTTCATAACCCTTCCCCACATAGTTTTTGGGAATGGTTAGGTTGACAATGTAGTTTGTGGGCTTTATGGTCAGCATCGTGGTAAGATTTGAGTGTTTCAAAACATCATCACCAATGAATACTGGAAGAAAGGGATTGTTTCTTTGAGCCATTTGTGAAGGATTGGGGTTTTGAGAAGCATAAGACACTTAGTCAATTTAGGGTTCTTGAGGATTTCTGGAAATAGTGAGGAAGACGAAGATGAAACAGTAGGGGGTATTTATAGGAATTGAATGTGAGTGGGTATGAGAGAGAAATATTTGGGCGGTTGATTTGAAAAAGTCGTTAACGGAAAACGGAACGGTTGTCCATGTCAGACCATTTGTCAGACCACTTGAGCCCTTTTTAGTCACTAACACACGTAACCCACATTATCCGCAGTAATTAAGTTAAATAAAAACAAAAATTAAGTAACTTAATTGTGAAGAAAGGTAGTTAAAATTGTTGGTCTAAGCTGTTGGTCAAACCTGTGATGAGCAGTGTCATCACACGCTGTTCACTCTTCAAGCTGTTCCCTCAACCTGTTCAGCTATGTAATAACAGGTTTTGTTCAATAGCTGATCAGGTTCAAGACAATGTCTTGTAAATCAGTGTGAAGGAGTGAGCAGGGTTGAGAATGGACGATCAGAGCAGGCTGGACGAGTAAACTGTTTTTGTTCAGCCTGTTGTATGTTCAAGCTGTTTAAGAATTTTAGAAAAATAGCTATGTACTGAATATGCATAACCTGTTCTGTCTAGGCTGTTCTGAGAAACTTGAGCAGCGTGAGACATACAAAGTTTTAGACCTTTGAGGACACTTAGTCACTTTTGTTTAACATGCCCAGCTTGCTGACAAGGTAATTAAACCTGGTTTCATCAAGAGGTTTGGTGAAATGTCTGCAAGCTGTTCGTTAGTGGAAATAAAACTTACCTCCACATTACCTTTCTGAATGTGATCCCTGATGAAGTGATGTCTGACCTCAATATGCTTTGTTCTTGAATGAAATACTGGATTGTTGGAAATGGCTATGGCACTTGTGTTATCACACAGAATAGGAATTTTCCTATACACAAGCCCATAGTCTTTAAGCTGATGCTGCATCCACAAAATCTGTCCACAGCAGCTTCCAGCAGCAATGTACTCAGCTTCAGCAGTAGAAGTAGACACTGAGTTCTGCTTCTTACTACACCAACTTATCAACTTACCACCAAGGAGTTGACATCCACCTGTTGTATTTTCCTATCTAGCCTGCAGCCTGCAAAATCAGAATCTGAATAACCTGTTAGTTCAAGACTTGAGTCTTTAGGATACCAAAGACCCAAACCTGGTGTACCCTTTAGGTATCTGAAGATTCTTTTAACAGCAGCTAGATGCGATTCCTTTGGATCAGCTTGGAACCTAGCACACAAACAGGTGGCAAACATAATATTAGGTCTACTAGCAGTTAAATATAGCAAGCTCCCAATCATACCTCTGTAAGCTGTTACTGAAACAGCTTTGCCACTAGCATCAGCATCCAATTTTACATTCGTTGCCATTGGGGTTTTAATAGGAGAACTTTGATCAAATTTAAACTTTTTCAAGAGATCTAAAGTATACTTTCTTTGATTTATAAAAATTCCAGTTGAGGTTTGTTTAACCTGTAAGCCTAAAAAGAAAGTAAGTTCTCCCATCATACTCATTTCATATTTGGATTTCATGAGTAATTAAAAATTCTTGCATAACTGCTCATTGGTAGAACCAAATATTATGGCATCCACATAAATTTGAACAAGCATAATATCAGACTTCACCTTCGTTATGAACAGTGTGGTATCCACTTTACCTCTGGAATACCCATTGCTCATAAGGAATTCAGTAAGAGTGTCATACCAGGCTCTAGGGGCCTGTCTGAGACCATAGAGAGCTTTGTCCAACTTATAGACAAAACCTGGATGTTGTTCATTTTCAAAACCTGGAGGCTGCTTGACATAAACTTCTTCTTGCAGCTTCCCATTCAAAAATGCACTCTTCACATCCATTTGAAATACCTTAATACTCTTATGAGCAGCGTAGGCTAGATACAAATGAATTGCTTCTAGCCTGGCCACAGGAGCAAATGTCTCATCATAGTCAATTCCTTCCTCCTGTCAATAACCCTGAGCAACCAATCTTGCCTTATTTCTAATGACATGACCTTGCTCATCCATCTTATTCATGAAAACCCATTTTGTGCCAATTATAGTTTTACCTTTAGGAGCAGGGACCAGCTTCCATACCTTGTTTCTCTCAAACTGATTGAGTTCTTCTTGCATGGCAGTGATCCAATTGGCATCTTTTAGTGCTTCATCCACCTTCTTTGGCTCCATTAGTGAAACAAAACTAGAGAACATACATAAATTCCCTAAGCTGTCCCACCTTGTTTGTACCACTTTGTTGATGTCACCAATTATTTGATCATTGGGGTGACATCTGATCCACTTAGGAACATTCTTCAATGAGGATTCTCCTGAGTTATCAGCAGCTTCAGCAGGTCCTGTTGAACAGCTCTCAAGATTTTCAGACACACTGTTGTCTTGAGCCTGTTCACTTGTTGAACATGACTGACCACTGTTGAACATATCAGCAGAGGAACCACAAAAATCAGCATTGATAGGTTCAGGACATGCAGTTGTAATTAATTCAGTACACTTATTCACACAGGGTGTATTGACATAATCATCATCATGACCATCATGGTTAACAGGTTCCACACTGGATCTAGTGGAGGCTTTTGAGTTCTCTTCACTGTTTGAATGCATGAGATCATCAAAGTTTAATTCCTCTGAAACAGATTCAGGAACAGCTTTGGTGGAAGCATTCTTGGACTCTTCAAAGGTGACATTGATAGATTCATCTATCACCTTTCTTTTGTTGTTGTATACTCTGTAAGCTTTGGAGATAGCAGAGTAGCCAGCAAGCACACCTTCATCAACTTTTGGTTCAAACTTTGCCAGTTGGTCCCTTTATTTCAGAATGAAGCAGGGACACCCAAACACATGGAAGTAATTGACATTTGGCTTCCTCCCTTTGAGCAGCTTATAGGGAGTCTTGTTGAACCTTTTCACCACTAAGGATCTGTTTTGGGTGAAGCAGGCAGTGTTAACAGCTTCAGCCCAAAATGATGAAGGTAAGCAGATGCACACAGCATGGTTCTAGCAGCTTCAATGAGAGTTCGGTTTCTCCTTTCAGTAACTTCATTTTGTTGTGGAGTTCTTACAGCTGAAAACTTTTGAGTGATTCCTTTCTCTTCACAGAAGTCTTCAAGAGTACTGTTTCTGAATTCAGTACCATGATCACTTCTAATCTGCTTCACTTGGGCAGAGTTCAGCATTTCCATCTTTTTCACAAATCCAATAATTTCTCTAGCAGCCTCTCCTTTGCTCTTTAGGAAGATAACCCATGTATACCTGGAGAACTCATCAACCATTACTAGAGTGTATCTTCTTCCTCCTAGACTTGGGACATTGACAGGTCCAAACAAGTCCATATGGATTAAGAAGAGAGGAGTATCAATAGAAAAATTATGTTTGGATTTAAAAGATGATTTCCTCTGCTTGCCTTTCTCACAAGTTGTGCAGGGTCTATCCTTAGCAAAGGTCATAGAAGGCAAACCTGTCACCAACTCTTTCTTACAGAGTTTGTTGATGTTCTTGAAGTTCAGGTGTGACAGCCTTTTGTGCCATAACCAGTTTAGGTCTGCATTTCTTCTTGTGAGAAAACAGGTTTCAGTTGTAGGATCAGTAGATTGCATGTCTACAACATATACACCTTTCTTTCATTGAGCACACAACACAACTTTGCCTTGGGGATCCAATATGTAACCCAGGTGCTCATCAATGTTGACATTGTAGCCAGCATCACATAGTTGACTTATGCTTACAAGGTTATGTTTCAGCCCAACCACATAGGCTACTCTTTTGAACACTGCAGCACCAGCTTTAAGAGTTCCATATCCCTCAGTGGATCCCTGTACATTGTCACCAAATGTGACTTTTGGCCCTCTTTCAGGCCTGAGATCACTCAGCAGGTCCTTACAACCTGTCATGTGCCCTGAGCAGCCACTGTCCAAGTACTAAACCTGGGATGGTTGCTTTTCCTGCAGAGTGACAAGAAGAATATTAGTCATTTTTAGGGGAACTCATCACAGAGATGAGTTCTCCTACTTCATCGACATTTGTTGATGGACTTGTGATATCAACACTTATATTTCCTATTTGAATGGTATCAGTTTGGATACCACTCTCATTGACTGAGATGTTTCCAACACTACTTATGTTAGCTGTGAGGGAACCATCAGAGTCAGCTGGTCTCATGTCCTCAGTTTCAGGACAGTCTTTGGCCAGATGTGTCTTCATTCCACATTTATAGCATTTTCTCCTCTTAGCATTTTTGGAAGAAGACCTTTCAGAGACACATTCTGAGTTAATTCTGTTGATTTTATCAGCAGGTTTAGCAAACTTATTACTATTTGATGAATCAACAGATTGAGCAGAAGGTTCAATAACAACAACTTTGCCTGTCTCTTCTTTCCTCTTTTTAGGAGGACAGATGTCAAAGATAGGAAGCTTAACTGGCTTTTGAACTTCCACAGGTTTCGGAAACTTATTCCCAAATCTCTCATACTGAGCAATGGCTTTGCCCTTGTTCTTCCTGAGATGTGATTGATGTTGCCTATCAACATAATCATTATTTTTGGTTTTGAAAAACTTATTTTCATTTAAAACCAGTTTACCACTATGATTAGAAAACTTATTTGAAATCACAGCAGGTTTGCCTTCAACATGAGACTTACCCTTGTTAAAAGCATACTCCTTACCTTTTGAAAACTTATTTTCAAAGTGTTCAGCATTAAAAGGGTTAGTATGCCTTTTTACATCAGCTTTAGACCCAAAGCCTGTTTTGTCAACAGGCTTGGTGTCCACAGCTGCAGTTTGAACATGCTTTCCTTTCTTTTGCTTGTGTGAATCAGCAGAACACTTGGCAAGCTGATTTGATGGAAACTTATTTCATCAGCAGCTTTTGACCTAGGTTCACACGAGCTGTCAGTGTTTTGAGGCCTGACAAACCTGTTTGTTGAGATTAATTTACCATTCACTTTTTGAATAAAAGTGTTTGGAAGCTCACCAAGAGCGGACAAGTCATCTTTCAGATTATTAACCTCAACAATGGAAGCTGTTGTGTCAAGATCCCCTCCAAGATAGGCTTGGATTTGTGCAGGAATCTGCTGACTTATGCAGTGGCTGACTTTTTGTGCCAATTGGCACCAAGAGTCAACTATCTTTTGAAGCTAAGCATGTTTTATGTCTGTTTCTCTCTTTATTCCAGTAAAATAGAGTTGATGTGTTTTAAATCATCAAGCTCAGTTTCCAACTTATGGAAACTGTCCAGTTTACTGGATTTTGTTTCAAGATCAGTTTTAAGCTTAGAGATTTCAGATAATAAAACAGTATGCTTCTCAACAGCAGCTTTCAGATCAACAAGCATATATTCAAACATTTTAACTTTTTCTTCAGAACTGTAATCCATAAAATTTTTTACCTTATACATCATTGTAGGGTTCCAGTTCTCCAAGCTGCTAAAAGCTTCAGCTTCAGCCAGATCCTGTTTGAAGTTTCTTGTTGATGGGACATCAGTGTTGGCCACCAGACAGTGATTGTCTTCTTCATCAGATGATGAATCAGACTCTTCCCAGTCACAAGTCTCTGCCATGAGTCCCTTTTGTTGGTTGGAAACCACAGAGTTTTCCAACTTCCTCAGCTTAGCCATGGCCATAAGGTACTTAACCCTATAGCCATCATCCCTGTTTGTGTTGTGTGGTCTGGATGACTGACCAACAGCATTTGACACACAGTCAGCAGCTATATGGCCAGGTTTGCCACATTTGAAGCACTCAGCTTTGGTCTTATCAAATGCCTTATTTTTTACAGCATTTGAGCTTCCCTGCAGCATGTTTCTTCCAAACCTTTTCTTGTTGAACCTTTTGACAAGCATGGCTATCATTTGCTCATCATCCAGTTCAGCAAGATCTGCATTGTCTTCCTCATCAGACACTTCCTCCTTATCATCAGCCTGTTGATCAGGTTGAGTGAACACATCACCCATCTGACTTACATGTTGTCTCACACTGGCCACAAAGGCTGCACCTTTCTTAGACATTTCCAAGGAATTTCTCTTCTGTTGCCTTGACTGCTCATCATTCAGTAAGGATCCATACAGGTTAACAAGATCCATACTTCTGATGGTACCTGAATTCCTTAAGATTGTAGAAAAATAATTCCATTCTTCAGGCAGGATGTCTAAGAATTTGTTTACCAGAGTCAGGCTATCTTTGGTGATCCCAACAGCTTTGAGATCATTAACAACATCTGTAAACCTGGTGTAGGTTTCTGTGAGGGTCTCATTTGGTTTTGCAAAGAAAAGTTCATACTGTCTAACAAGATTATTAATCCTGTTATCCATTGTGATTGTGGGTCCATCATAGACAGTACACAAAGTATCCCACATCTCCTTTGCAGTCTTCATCTTCTCAACCTGTTTGAACACATCATCAGGCAGAGAGATGACCAGATTATTTCTAGCTTTTGCATCAAGAGCCACCAGTCTTTTGTCTTCATCAGACCATTGAGCTTTTGCTTTCTCAAATGTTCTGATTTCAGGAGCAGCTCCTTCAACAGCAGGAGTTATGGTTGTAACAGAGATTGGCACATAGGGACCCTACATTACAATCTCTGGTAGTTGCACATCCAGATTCTCTAAGTAGAGCATCATTCAGCACTTCCAGCCAGAGAAGTTCTGATGATTGAATTTTGGAGGTTTGCCCATTGAGCCATTGTCATAGTATGAGGAACTTGCAGCACTTTTGTCCATGAAAACATTGGGAGAATGAGAGATCTAGAATGACACACACTCTAACTTGGCTCTGATACCAGTTGTAGGTCCCGAAAGGTTTCCCAAGTATATAGTCTTAAGCTGTAGAGGGGGGGTGAATACACCAATTTAAAAAAACTACACACTCTTTTCTCAATGTTTGTTTGTATTATCAACAGAAGTTAATTACAAACAGGCTTGAATGCGGAAAGGTTCAAGCTGAGATGACAGATACAACAGTATGTTAACTAATCTAAGACAGAATTAAACTAGTTACAATGAATACACTCACTAAGAATTACTCACTATGTTTACAAGACTCAGAAGGACAGCTTGAATAAGAACACCTTAGACACAAAGCACTGTTTTATTCAAGCAGACTTGCATGCATGAAAGATATACTTGAATGCCACGTTCACTATTGGCTTCAGTACTTAGCTTTTTGGCTTAATCTTTCAATCCTTGGAAGTTTCTTTTTATACTCACTCATAGGATCTAAGTGAAGCTTCTTCATAGGCCAAAAGGAAAAAGTGAAAAGTCTTGTTTGAAAAGACAACATAAACTTTTCTGCACATTCTGAAAAGCAGACTTCTCTTCATGTGTGCAGAACTTTTGTCTTTTCTATTTGTCTACTGTTGCATTAGCTTTAACTAAATAAGGAATGTCAACTTTGCGTCTTTCTTCCTTTGTCAAGGCCTATTTTGATATAAGAAAAAGGTCTGTCACCCTTTTTCAAATATCCTTTTGTCTTCATGTGACAGAAAAGCGTGGGCAGGCTGAGTAGTTCTGTTTTCCAGTTTGTCTTCGACTTTGTAAACTGATCTTCTAGCCAAAAACAATACATGAAGACTTGGAAACATATTCCATAAAGTGTTTTAACCTGTTCACAAAGAACAGGTTCTGTTCACAAAGAACAGAACACGTGTAAACTGCCCAAGCTGCTCACCAGTGTAGAGCAGCGTAGACAGTTTATGTCCAGCCTGTTCAGCAGACAGAACAGCTTGGACAAACTGCCTTTGTTGCAACACATGCAACAGGGTAAACAGCTTTAGGCTGATATTGCAAATCATTTTCAGGTTTCAATAAGGCATATTACAGGCCTTAAATTCAACCTTCAAATGCATTAACAGGTTTGATTAATAATCTCCCCCTCAGATGCAGAACAGGTTTGACTGAGGCCTTTTTGTGCCTAAGAAACACCTCCTAGAACACCACAACTCAACGGAGTTGCGGAGAGGAGAAACAGGACCTTATTATACATGGTCCGATCTATGATGAGTCAGGCAACACTTCCAGTATGTTTCTTGGGTTATCAATTAGAAACTACGGCACATATTCTAAATCTAGTACCCACCAAGAAAGTTTCAAAGACACCTTACGAGATGTGGAAGGGAAAGCGTCCTTCCTTTGGTCACATCAAGATCTGGGGTTGTGAAGTCTTCATTGGACGAGAGACCTCTGACAAACTCAGTCAAAGATCTGAAAAGTGTCTATTCAATTCGTCGGTTACCCACAAGAGTCGTTTGGATATCTATTTTACAAACCACGTGAAAACGTAGTGTTTGTATCTCGAAGAGGAGTGTTCCTCGAGAAGGAGATAATATCTAAAGAGGACAGTGGGAGTAAGATCGATCTTGATGAGATTCAAGATACTACCGATGAAGAACCAACTGCAAACGCTGACCATCAACATGAGGCTGAGATGCCTGTTGAACCCAATGACATATCCTTACCTTTGCGTGGATCCGGTAGAGTTAGCAATCCTCCTGAGTTCTACTATGGTTTCCATATTGAACATGATGATATGATTAGTGATAGTACACTAGTCGACTTTGATGAACCAGCTAACTACCGGGAAGCGGTGGCAGGCCCTGAGGCAGCCAAATGGAAGGAAGCTATGGATAGCGAGATTGAATCCATGTATTGCAACCAAGTTTGGAACTTGGTTGATCCCACACCTGGTCTAAAGACGGTGGGTTGTAAGTGGATATTAAAGAAGAAAACGGATATGAACGGGAAAGTACACACTTACAAAGCTAGGCTGGTGGCAAAGGGCTATACTCAAACCTACGGGATTGACTATGAGGAAACCTTTTCACCGGTAGCTAACATTAAATCAATAAGGATAGTTCTGGCCATAGCTGCATTTCATGACTATGAAATCTGGCAGATGGATGTCAAAACCGCTTTCCTTAGCGGGAAATTGACAGAGGATGTGTTTATGACACAACCTGAAGGTTTTGTAGACACCAAGTATCCTAAGAAAGTGTGTAAGCATCAGAAGTCCATTTATGGACTTAAGCAAGCTTCTCGAAGCTGGAATCTTTGCTTTCATGAGAAAATCACAGAGCTTGGATTTTCTAGAAGCGAAGATGAGTCCTGCATATATGTCAAGGTCAGTGGGAGCACTGTAGTCTTCCTGGTCTTATATGTCGATGACATATTACTTATAGGAAACGACATCCCAACATTACAGAGTGTAAAAGATTGGTTGGGAAGATGTTTCACTATGAAGGATCTAGGAGATGCAGCTTTTATTCTTGGTATAAAGATTTATAGAGATAGAACGAGACGTCTAATAGGACTAAGCCAGGATACGTACTTGGACAAACTACTGAAAAGGTTCAGTATGGAGAAGTCTAAGAAGGGGATCCTTCCCTTTGCTCATGGCATAAAGATTAGTAAAGACATGAGCCCGAAGACACAGGAGGAACGAGACAGAATGAGTCGAGTTCCATATGCTTCGGCCATAGGATCTATAACGTATGCCATGACATGTACGAGGCATGATGTCTCATTTGCTTTAAGCATGGTGAGTCGACATCAGCAAGACCCTGGTGAAGGTCATTGGACGGCGGTCAAGAATATTCTTAAGTATTTAAGAAATACTAAAGACAGGTTCTTGGTTTACGGTGGACAGGATTAACTCAAAGTAACCGGTTATTGCGATGCGAGTTTCCAAACGGATAGAGATGACTGTCGATCACAATCTAGTTGGGTGTTCTTATTAAACGGGGGAGCCGTGACGTGGAAGAGTTCGAAGCAGGAAACCGTGGCAGACTCTACCTGCGAGTCAGAATATATTGTGGCCTCAGAAGCCTCAAAGGAAGCCATCTGGTTGAAGAATTTCATTGGAGATCTTGGAGTTGTCCCAACGGTTCAAGACCCCATCGAAATATTCTACGACAACGAAAGTGCCGTTTCGTTGACTGAAGAACCCAAGGATCATGGAAAGTCCAAGCATATTGATCGGAAGCACCACTTTGTTCGTAGCAAGGTTGAAGAATGACATGTGATTGTGAAAAGAATGCGATCAAAGGAGAATCCAGCTGATCCGTTCACAAAGCCACTTTCTCAACCGAAATACTGTAGTCATGCTGTTAGCATAGGATTACGAAATAATGTAAAGTTTAGTAGTTAGTTTTGAATTTGAAACATTGTAACAATGATTTGAAATTGTAATGGATTCGGTGATTAAATAATGGAGATTTATTTATTTGCAAAGTGCTGTCATCTTCTATTAATTTATCGTTGTGTTTCCTTTTGCATGTTTAGAACCAACTCCTAGAGTAATTAATTTTATTCAAATACCTCAGTCGTTCGTACTACAGGGAGTTAGTATTGAATAAAGACTGTCATGGAATCTTAGTAGACTGTCAAGAGTTTGACATAGCATAGAGATTGCTGCAACATTCATGGGTACTTAATGGAGATTTACGTATAGGGCACTCGCACTTGGAAAGATACTTCATGGATCAAATCATAAGTATTTCCAATATGATAAAGTCCTCTATTCTTCAGACGGAGATACATTGAAGTTGCGGTTTTCTAGTCCGTCATACCTTAGTGCATTCAAACGCTGTGCGTAACTGACAGTTATAACGGATGTATCTAGTTACGATGTTATTAGTTAGCTAGCGCTGTGTATGCGAAGTTTATTCCTTCCTTTTGCCTATATGGAAAAGCGATATCTATGGGCCCTCTGATGATTAAACGCTGACTCTAGAGTGTCGGGCCCGACCGAGACAAAATTGAAGTGTTCAATTAATAAGTCTCATATAGTCATATTAATCGGAAATCAGAAACATAATTTTGAAACCAAAGATTGATTATAATCCATGTCTTAGTTTCATACGATATCAGAGAACAAAAGAATAGTTGATCCCTTATCTAAAGGATTAGCTCTGATATGATTCAGAGTTCGGCAGCTGTATCGAGTAGCTAGGAAGGCTGGTAATAGAATGTGTTTAGACAAATAGTTGCCAACTTGTCCAAGTGGGAGACTGTTGGAATTAGTGCCCAAGTCACAATTATTTGTAAACATATTGTTATCAGGCTGGATCCTTTTTGGGTGCATGCAATGAATTGTAAAGAGAAGATGATTAACTTAAATATATAATGTTTATTAGTTTGTTAATTTATTATGTTTAATAAATTAATTGGAAACTAAATAATTGATTATATTTGATTAATGGGTTAGTTTGTTAATTTATTAATAGTTAATAAATTAACCGAAAGCTAATAGAATTAATTGAGGAAGTACAGGGGCTAAACTGCAATTAGTTGATAGTCAACAGGGCACCCACTAAACCTTAATAGGGGAGGGAGGGGGCCGGCCGCCAATCCATCCCACATGGATTTGGGATCAAAAATTTGTAGGTTTCCAAAACCTATAAATAGGCAGCCCCTGCCTGCTTCAATCCTCGCTCGTTCAATTCTAAGTTCTCTAACAATCACAAGGGATACCAGTTTTGGGACTCTGAGATCTGAGATTAGAAAAGTTATAATTATATTTTCTTTTGTTCATTGGGTGTGAACAACTAGAGGCAATCTTGCTTTAGACGCTTGTTACTCGATTTAGAGGCTGTTGGTGCAATCGTTCTTCGTGGAGAAAATTGTGAATTTTCTCAAGGATAGTTTTTCTTATTCATCTCTTTATTTTAATACTTAGTTGCTTAGCTTGTTTGGTAGATCCTTAAGGTTTTGTATTCTTGCATAGTTAGGTTATTTAATTTTCTGCAAAGTTTTAATTTAACCTAGCAAGGGTATAGGAAACCCAACACTAACTTGCTCCGCCCTCATTGAGTTATGCGACAGGCAGTCATCGTAAATTTGCTTATCAATTGCTGCCACTGCAACTACTTTTGGCAATGGTGGAAGATTTGGCAAAAAGTGCTTGATGATCATCTTCACGAATCGTGGATACAGCAAAAATCGTTCATGTGAGGGAGCTATAATCTGGTGGACAAACTCTCCGAAGAAAAATCCCGAGAAGCTGAATGGCTTATTATATATTTGCGAGATCATCCCCGTTTGAAGCTTTATTATCATCGTATCAAATCCGGCATTCTTTGGCCCAAAACACACTAGCATATCATGCATCAAATATCTCAGTTGACCTATTAGGCCACTTTTTGCATAATAAGCTACGGTCAGATCTTAAACATAGCCCATTCGTTGGAAGGCCGCTTGCCTTATAGCTGCTCGAACATCTATCGTCCATCTTCTAGATCTGCCGAGCCCAACTGAAGAATTGCCCTTAGATTATCTACTGTAAACAACATCGGTTTTCCATTGACTGTAGCCCTGCCCTTAAAAGCGGAGGTACTACTGAACTGTCGACGTGTAAGGATGCCTAGAACTGGCGGATTTATTGGAGTATGAGCGTAGGATTTTGTGTCAGTGCATACATAACCCTAGATCGAGTCAAAAACTCCAACATTTGTCGGTATGGTTGCGCCTATGCTGCATGTAGGTCTATGGTCAGTATCATATTATGCTTGTTGAAAAAAACACGAAAAGCCATTCCTGCACACATAGCAAACGGTTAAAATGTTAAAACTCAATATTGGAAAATTTGAAGTCATTCGAACTTGATTAAGTTCGAACGAACTTAATCACCTTCGAACTTACTTAAATTCGAGAAAATAATCCCTTCGAACTTACTTAAGTTCAAACAGTCTGATGACCTTCGAACTTATTAGCAAATTCGAGAAATTCCATCGAACTTGTCAGTCTATGAACTTGCAGATATTTTACTTAAGTTCGAAGCCCTGTCAAGTTCGAGGCATGTAGAACAAGTTCGAAGTCAGCCATATTGATGTCAATCTCATGATTTAAACCTTTTTTGTAACATCCGGCATTAAACCAGGTTAGCAAATACGATCTAATCAGTATCTAATAGCCAATTATAACCCAATCAGCAGTCATTAGAAATTAATCAATTGATTAACAATGTTTATTAGAAAATTCAACTCAATTAGAATCAAATTCATTGGTGCGATGAATCGGGAAATCAATTAATCCGATCGATTTACGATATGAAGGATTAATTCAACTAAGTATGTAATTAATCTATGATTAGTGACACTAATCATACACTAATACACTTACTTAACATTAATTATGCAAGGCTAAAACAATTCATTAAAACAATGCTTCTAAAAGTATTTATGAATTTATATAAAAATGGAAATACAAGAATACACTTTAAAATACATTTATAAAAAAAAAAAGAAAATATATCGTTATACCCTCCTATGGCCGGCCACCATAGGAGGTACACAACCTCAATATTTTATTCTTTCAATCTTGCACCATCTACATCAACTTTTTACCCATGCTTGTGCAAATTAACTTGCACACAATCTCCATCTCCCATATTTTTCATGATTACAAGACCACTTTCCTTGCCTATAAATAGAGGACTTAACTTCCATTCATTTCCACACTTACAACAACAGAAATCCTCTCCTTCCTCCCCTCTCAAATCCGGCCACACTAGCACAGACACTACAAACATTTTCTTTCAAGTGTTCTACTCAAAATCATACTCTAAATACATCAAAGTAAGTAAATACTAGCTTATTACATCTTATATTTATGTTTATATAAGTCTTGCATAATATATATATAATCACCAACAAAAAACAAGTTTCATAAAAACTCAAGTTTATAAATTTCTAGTTTTGTTTTTAAGTTGTTTTCTTCAAATGTGTTTATGAATATATAAACACATCATAAAAGTGTAAATATTATGAAAACTAGTAATATATATATGTGTTTTATAACTTTTATACAAGTAGTCTTTGAATAAACAATAAGAATCACTAGTTATTTCAAGTTTATAAACTACGGATTTTCGGCAGAAATTTATATCGACTTTGAAAAATCGTAACTTAACGAAATAAGTTGATTCTTGTCTCAAAAGTCAGACCTATGTCTTATCTATAGATCTGGAAGTATTCATAATTTATTTTGGAGTTTATGACCTTCAGAAATTATTTGGGAAACCGAAAGTTTGACTGCTCAAAAATGGCCAACATAGGGTTTTCAACAAGCTTTTTCCCCAACCTAAACATCTCGAAAAATGATCGTTCATGACTTTAAAAATTCTTTGTATATATTAGTTTAATGTCGAAGAAATCCAAAGCCTAAAACGTTTTGGAGCTTGGTCAAAACAGCCTCAAAGTAGGTCGAAAAACCTTCAAAAAAGCTGGAAAATTAGTTATATATGACGTTTTAAGTGGGTTTTATTTATAAACTTGTAATGTTGGGTGATTTAAGACATAAAAATCTATATATATACATATTATCATATATGAGAGTTATTAAGTCCCTATTATCATTTAGGCTCGATTAAACTCACTCGGTGCATCACCCATCAATTTACGCTAAATTGCATTTTAAGATCGTTTTTGCCATCGCACTCAAGGTGAGTCTTCATGGCCCCTATTTTCACAATGTTATGTTTTAGGGTTGAAATACATGCTTGTTTTCATATGGACACGAAAACAACTTCATTTCTATTACGTATTACACATGTGGTTCCATCAGCCCTTATATCATGAACCGTTAATTGCATTTATTCGTAAGCGTGAATATATTGTGGATATCTCTATTGGGAGTCATGTCCCCCATTCGGGTTAGTTCGGCTCGGCTAACAGCAACTGAATATATATTTAACACACGGTATTACGTATGGGATTTATGCACAGGGCAAACTCATTTAATTAAGCTTCGGTTGCATGATGGTTTATATGTAATACATAACATGGAATTTATGATTTTATAAATTCAAACTCTACTGTTGTTGTCCATACAAGTCAGATTTACGTGTAAACCTATGAGCTCACCAACAATTTTTGTTGACGTATTTTAGCGTGTATTTTCAGGAAATTAAGCCAAGTGTGCCTTCAGATGCATTTTTCAAGCTTCAGCACCTAAGAGGTCGCATGCATTTTCGAAACTACCGGAAATTTAGCTGCAGTATTTTGAATACTTTAATTATGTACTTAAATCTTTGTATTGTGTGAACTTCTTTTTCTTCATATCAAGCTATGTATAACATTACTATATATTCAAGTTTTATCGATGTATTTTTGAAAACGTCCATATAGTGGTCGTTCGTTATGATTATGGTTATGTTTCCGCGACGCCACGCTTCGTTGCCAACCGGGGTAAAGGGGTGTGGCAGATTGGTATCAAAGCCATAGTTATAGTGAACTAGGTTGCATTAGTACCCTAGACTATAACTGCACCTAAGTATTACCGATTATGAAAACATTTTGTAACTAACTAAAAGACTATGAATGGACTTTGATAGCAGAAAACATGTCCAGCCAAGAGATAATCATTTTGTCTGACTCGGATGAGGAGTATACCCCCACCAGTCGATACAACCCGGACGTGTTTACTGAGGAGGACCCAACTAAGGAGGAAGACCCCTCGGAAGACGAGGAACCCATGGAAGAGTCAGACGAGGAGGAACCAATGAAAGAGGACGACGCCGGAGTAGATCCACCTCCCCCAGTGATCCCCGCCTACACTGCATACCATCCTGAGGTTCCGTCGTTCAAGCCATACCGTCCCTACCCTAACGGCCCGAATATGATGTTTACACCCCGAAAGAGGGTGATCATACCGAGGGAGGAGTCTATTCCTATACTGACTCCTCAACCAAGTCCCCCACCCCAGCAACGACGGGCAAACGCCCGTAGATGGGACTGGATACCCGAGACTCTCTGTGAGTGTTGACAAGAGGAAGGAATCCCTTCCCAGTTTGAGGTCGGAGGACCATCCTCCGCACCAATCCCACCGCTCACTCAGGAGACGGCCGACCAGACTGTACCTCTTTTAGTAGCAAGGTCTACACGACACGATCTCCAAATCCGGTTACTTAACCAGGACATTGGAGATTTGACAGCCCGTTTAGAGCGGGAGGAGTTACAGAACTCCAACTTGTACTGGGTTAACCAGCACGCCCTCACCATCCAGCAGGACGGCCTGGATGAGCTTCGGCAGCGATTAGCCGAAAGCGAGGCTCGTAATAAGGAGCTGACTCAGCGGCTCAACGATTTGAAAAAGAGATAGACCCCTGATCACTCCCACACCTCGTACCCTTTATCTATCTTTGTAATGTTTAATAATTATTATGTAATAGTGTAGGACAAAAATTTTCGGGTAATAAACCTCCCCATTGTAAGAAAGTTATGAATGATTATTGAATATTGCAAGTTATTTATGAAATTGTGTTTGATGATTATAGTGTTGTGTCTTAAGAAAAATTTAAGAGTAAATTACATAAATGGTCAATGTGGTTTATAGCAAATTTCAGGTTTCATCCCTGACTTTGAAAAATTACATTGGTCGTCCATATTTTGATACCTTGTCACGTTTTCAGTCCCTAAGCAACTCAATTTTTTTAAAATTCCAACTTTGCCTTTGATAATTAATTTCACATATGGTCCCTAATCAATTAATTTAGTTTTTCTTTATTTTTAATTATTTGTATATTTATAATTGATTTATTAATAAATAATAATTCACTTATTAGTATAAAAATTTAATTACAATTTTTTTTGTTATTTATCTATATATTAATGAGTTTCATTATTATTATTATTATCATCGTTATTATTGTATTATTATTATTATCTACATTCATTCGTTTTGACAAAAATATTTATCTTTTTCTTAATTTTTGTTTTATAAAATTTTTCCATCTATCTATATATTTAATTAATTTTTCCATCTTATATTCATATATTAATTTTTAAATGCTATTAATGTTGTTTTTAAAAATTCTAGACATGAAAAATATGTACATTCGTTTATAAATTTTATAAACCATTCATTATTATTTTATAAATTTTTAAAAAGTAGACTAGTGAATATTCTACATATAAAATGGTGTTACTAAATTTGTATTATTTCTAATAAATTTAACAAGCTTATAAGTTTTTTAAGCATTTTTACAACCCTATGCCCCTATGTTACACTCATAAAAAATTTTAAAAATGCTAAAAAGATTACACATTTTAGGAAAAATTTCATATATATATTTCTAAACTTTAAATATTAAACCCGAACAAAAATAAATTTTAAAAATAAATAAATATCATTTTCTAATTTAATTCAATATAAAAATTAATTAAGAAAATAATATTTTATATTTTTTTAAATGATAAAATAAATTTAAAATAGACATTTTGATATATATATATATATATATGTATATATATATATATATATATATATATATATATATATATATATATATATATATATATATATATATATATATATATATATATATATATATATATATATATATATATATATGAGATTTTAAAGATTTAAAAGAATACATATATAATAAGGAAGTTTACAAGGATATATGCATATATATTCAAAATTTACAATGATATACATAAAATTCTCTCCAAATTGTTTAAAGTTTAGTAACAAAAATCTATAAAATAAGAATGAATGCTTTTTACAATGTATAAATGAATGTACATATTTTTCATGTATAGAATTTCAAAAACAACGTTAAAAGCATTTAAAATTTAATATACGAATATAAGAAGGGTAAATTAACTAAATATATCAATAGTTTGCAAAATTTTCATAAAACAAAAATTAATTAAAAAATATAAATATTTTCGTCCAAACAAATGAATTTAGACATGATCATAGTAATAATAATTAAACGCACTAATATATAGATAAATAACATAAATAATTTGTAATTAAGTTTTTTATACTAATAAGTAAAATATTATATATTAATTAAACAATTATAAATATACAAATAATTAAATATTAAGAAAAACAAATTAATTGATTAAGGACCATGTGTGAAACTAATTCTTAACGGCAAATTTGGTATTTTTAAAAATTGGAGTTGTTTAGGGACTGAAAACGTAACAAAGGCTCAAAATATGGACTACCAGTGTAATTTTTCAAAGTTAGGGACGAAACCTGAAATTTGCTATAAACCACAGGGACCATTTATGTAATTTACTCAAGATTTAATCTTTAAAGCTCAACTTCTTACACTATGCTCTTTTCTTTAAACTTTAAGATAATGCCGCCAAGAAAAGCCATGAACGCAGCAAAAATCGAGCAATTAGTCACACAAAGAATGGCCGCCGCTATAGCCACTTATGAGACCCAAAACAACAGTTCTGCCAACGGAGATGGTGGTCTGCCGCACCACGGGAGGTATGAAACCAACCCATAAGGTGTGACGGGCATTAAGGGATCTTCAGTTGCAAGCCCCGATACTTTAACGGGACTGAGGAGCCATCGGAGGTACGATGGTTATGAGAAACTGGAGTCGGTATTCATTGTGTTAGCGGATGTATTGAAGGAGACAAAGTGAAATTTGCCACCCACACCCCTATAGGATAGCGCACTGAACTGGTGGAATCCTACGTCCAGTCACTGGGAATCGATGAGCCTATCAACTCGCCTTGGTCCGTGTTTGAAACAAATGATGACGGAGACGAATCTGTCCGAGAAACGAACTCCAGAAAAGGAATCGGAGTTCGGAATGTATCAATGAAGGAACGGACGTTACACGGTTTATACTAACGATTTCACGAGATGAGCATCCTGTGCCCCAATGGTGACCCCTGAGTACAAGAAAATTTGAGCGCTACTCTAGGGACCGCCCCTCAATATTCAAGTCAAGTCACCGTCTTCAACCCAACCACCATTCAGGACGCCATCAGAATGGCCAACAACCCTATGGACCAATGTCCGGGAAAACGAGGCCAAGCCGGGGATAACGAGAGAAAATGGGAGGACAAGTTGGGAAGAAGAATCCGGGCTCACAATCCAAGAAGCCCGAACCATCAAGGCTTATGTAGCTGGAGTCGAGACAAGGAAAGGCTACACAGGTACAAAACCTTTCTGCACCCAATGCACTTATCATCACAACAAAGGTCCCTGCCCAACCCCTTGTGGAAAGTGGCAAGCGGCTTGGTCACTTTGACAAGACTGTAAATTGTAACCCCGGGTAACCAACGACGGCAATCAGAGGGCGGCTTATGAGTGTTGAGCTACCGGGCACTTCAGGATGAGGTGCCCGAGAGGGTTGAAACAATGGTGGACGAGCTCACGGGAGAGCTTTTGTATTGGGAGCAGGTGACGCTCGTCAGGATCCCCATGTGGTATCAGAACGTTTCTTTTAATCGACATTTACGCTTACATACTCTTTGATACTGGGGCTGATAGGAGTCTTTATATCGAAAGTTTAGTAAGCAATTGAGTGCCACACCTTTTCCCTTAGACAACTCTTATACTTAGAGCAGCTGACCGCAAATTGATATAGGCAAATAATATTATTAAGGAATGCACACTGAAGCTGGCAGATCATCCCTTTAAGATAGACTTGAATGCCTAATAGAACTCGGAGTTTGATGTGGTAATTGCGAGGATTGGTTGTCACACAATAATGCCGAGAATTTGGGCGGTAAGAAAGTGGTACGGATACCACTACAAGAAGAGGTCTAAACAGTCCAAGGGGAAAGAAAGAACCCGTCAGCTGAATGTCATTCCGGCCTAAGGACATTAAAGTGTCTAGAAAAGGTTGCCATGCAGTTTTAGTCCAGATTGCAGAAAAAGATAGATAGAAAAAACACTCAAGGATATTCCAGTGGTTTGTGACATCGAGTCTTTCCCGGAAGATTTGGTTGGGCTTCCGCCAGCTAGGCAAGGTGGAGTTCCAAATCGACTTGGTTGCCGGAAGCTGCACACCCGTGCAAGAGCCCCATACAGACTTCGCTCCTTCTAAAATGCTAGAGCTATCCAATCAACTACAAGAGTTGATTGGATAGGGTTCATTCGACCAAGTTCCTCACCTTGGAGAGCTCCGGTCTCTATTTGTGAAAAGAAAGATGGTCATTAGAATGTGCATAGACTACGAGAGCTAAAAAGTTAACGAGTAAAAAGAACGCTACCCCCCTTCCGAGAATTGAGACCTTATTTGACCAACTACAGGATCTGCTTCACTCTAACGTATTGGTCTGCGATCGTTATCACAAGTAAAGGTTCGGGAGGAAGACATTCCCAAGACAGCGTTCAGAACTCGTTATGGACATTACAAACTTCAGTGATGCCATTCGGTTTGACCAACGCACCAGCCGTATTCATGGGACCTCATGAATGAGTGTGTTAGCCGTATTGGACAATTTGTGAATTGTGTTCATAATGATATCCTTATCTAATTCCAAGAAATAAGGAGGAGCACGATAACATCTCAAGCTGACTCTTGGTGTTGTTGAGAAAGGCACAGTTATACGCCAAATTTTCAAAGTGTGAATTTTGGTTGTGAGAAGTTAAATTCCTGGGGATGTGATTCAACAGCCAGGGAGATCCAACTTCACCCATCAAAAATCGAGGACATAAAGAACTGGGCAACTCCTAGAAGTCCCACGGAAATCCACCAATTTCTAGGACTTGCCGGTTATTATAGGCGATTTATTGAAAACTTCTCAAAGATAGCAGGTTCCCTAACAGACAGAGCTGACTTGGAAAGATGTGAAGTATAACTAGGGTGAACAGCAGGAAAAGGCGTTTCAACAGTTAAAGCAAAGATTGTGCAGTGCACCAATTTTGTCCTTACCTGAAGGGACAGAAAATTTCGATGCCACACAAAATGGATTAGGTTGTGTGCTCATGCAAAAGGATAAATTCATTTCTTATGCATCACGGAAACTCAAAATCCATGAGGTGAACTATACGACTCTTGACTTGGAGCTCGAAGCAGTGGTGTTTGCTCTCAAGATATGGAGACACTACCTGTACGGAACTAAGTGCTCGGTATTTACAGACCATAAAAGCCTTCAGCATATTCTGAATCAGAAAGAGTTAAATATGAGGCAACGTCGTTGGGTGGAGCTGCTTAGCGATTACGACTGCGAGATTCGTTATCATCCGGGTAAGGCGAATGTTGTAGCTGATGCCCTGAGCAGAAAGGAACAAGTTAAACCTTTGAGAGTCCGAGCCTTGGTCATGACTATACAGTCAAACCTAAACTCTCAGGTCCTCGAGGCACAAGAAGAAGCAGTCAAGGAGGGTAATCTACTGGATGAAGCCTTGAGGGAATGTACTGGTGGCCAAACATGAAGGCTGACATTTCTACATATGTCAGCAAGTGTTTAAAATGTTTAAAAGTTAAGGCTGAACACCAAAAACCATCAGGATTGTTGGTGCAACTAGAAATACCCCAATGAAAATGGGAGAATATCACCATGGATTTCATCACCAAGTTGCCAAAGACTTCTTGAGGTTATGATACCATTTGGGTGATTGTGGATCGACTCACAAAGACTGCACACTTCTTGCCAATCAAGGAGACTGATAAGATGGATAAGTTAACACGAATTTATCTTAAAGAAGTCGTCTCAGGGCATGGAGTGCCTGTATCAATTATATCAGATCGGGACAGCCGGTTCACATCAAGATTTTGGCAGTCATTGCAAGAGGCATTGGGTACACGCCTAGATATGAGCACAACCTAACACCCACAGACGGATGGTCAGAGTGAAAGGACAATTCAGACTTTGGAAGACATGCTAAGGGCATGTGTTATCGACTTTGGCAAAAGCTGGGAAAGGCACCTGCCATTGGTTGAGTTTTCCTATAACAATAGCTATCAGACGAGTATTAAGACCGCTCCATTCGAGGCACTCTATGGGCAAAAGTGTCGATCATCACTCTGTTGGGCTGAGGTAGGAGATAGTCAGATTACTGGACCCGAGATCATCCAGGAGACTACAGAAAAGATAGCCCAGATTCGGAACCGATTAAAGATCGCGCGGGATCGCAAAAAAGCTTTGCAGATGTTCGATGGAAGGATTTGGAATTTCAAGAGGGAGATCTAGTAATGTTGAAGGTCTCGCCTTGGAGAGGCGTAATCCGTTTTGGGAAACGAGGAAAACTCAATCCTCATTATATCGGACCATTCAAGATCACCAAAAGAATTGGCCCGGCTGCCTACCGACTCGATCTGCCCCCAGTGCTTAGTAATGTTCATAATACCTTCCACGTATCCAACCTTAAGAAGCGTCTGGCTGATGAAACACTTGTCATACCCATGGATGAGCTTGAGCTAGACGATAAGTTGAACTTCATTGAACAACCCGTAGAAATAATGGACCGAGAAGTCAAGAAACTAAAACACAGTAGGATCCCGATAATAAAAGTCAGATGGAACTCTAAGAGAGGTCCTGAGTTTACATGGGAACGCGAAGATCAGTTTCGGGAAAAATACCCTCATCTGTTCTCAAATACTCAAGTAGTGGAGAACACGAGCTAATTTCGGGACGAAATTCCCTTAACAGGGGGAGACTGTAACATCCGGCATTAAACCAGGTTAGCAACTACGATGTAATCAGTATTTAATAGCCAATTATAAACTAATCAGTGGTCATTAGGAATTAATCAAGTGATTAACAATGTTCATTAGAAAATTCAACTTAATTAGAATCAAATTCATCGGTGCGATGAATCGGGAAATCAATTAATCCGATCGATTTACGGTATGTAGGATTAATTCAACTAAGTATTTAATTAATCGATGATTAGTGACACTAATCATACACTAATACACTTACTTATCATTAATTATGCAAGGTTAAAACAATTCATTAAAACAATGCATCTAAAAGTATTTATGAATTTATATAAAAATGGAAATACAAGAATACACTTAAAAATACATTTATAAAAAAAAAGAAAGTACATCATTATACCGTCCTATGGCCGGCCACCATAGGAGGTACACAACCTCAATATTTTATTCTTTCAACCTTGCACCATCTACATCAACTTTTTACCCATGCTTGTGCAAACTTGCACACAGTCTCCATTTCCGTATGTTTCATGATTACAAGACCACTTTCCTTGCCTATAAATAGAGGACTTAACTTCCATTCATTTCCACACTTACAACAACGAAAATCCTCTCCTTCCTCCCCTTTCAAATCCGGCCACACTAGCACACACACTACAAACATTTTCTTTCAAGTGTTCTTCAAGAAATTCAAGAGTTTTTGGTGAAAAGCTTGCAAGGATTTAAACTTCCACTCAAAATCATACTCTAAATACATCAAAGTAAGTAAATACTAGCTTATTGCATCTTATATTTATGTTTATATAAGACTTGCATAATATATATAACACCAACAACAACAAGTTTCATAAAAACTCAAGTTTATAAATTTCTAGTTTTGTTTGTAAGTTGTTTTCTTCAAATGTGTTTATGAATATATAAACACATCATAAAAGTGTAAATATTGTGAAAACAAGTAATATATATGTGTTTTATAACTTTTATACAAGTAGTCTTTAAATAAGCAACAAGAATCACTAGTTATTTCAAGTTTATAAACTACGGATTTTCGGCAGAAATTAATATCGACTTTTATTTGGGAAACCGAAAGTTTGACAGCTCAAAAATGGCCAAGATAGGGTTTTCAACAAGCTTTTTTCCCAACCTAAACTTCTCGAAAAATGGCCGTTCTTGACTTTAAAATTTCTTTGTATATATTAGTTTAATGTCGAAGAAATCCAAAGCCTAAAACGTTTTGGAGCTTGGTCAAAAACAGCCTCAAAGTAGGCCGAAAAACCTTCAAAAAAGTTGGAAAATTTTATATATATATATAAACTTGACATTTTAAGTGGGTTTTACTTACAAACTTGTAATGTTGGGAGATTTAAGACATAAAAATCTATAAATATACATATTCTCATATATGAGAGTTCTTAAGTCCTTATTATCATTTAGGGCTCGATTAAACTCTCCCGGTGCATCACTTATCAATTTACGCTAAATTGCATTTTACGCTCGTTTTTGCCATCGCACTCAAAGTGAGTCCTCATAGACCCTATTTTCACAATGTTATGTTTTGGGGTTGAAATACATGCTTCATTTTCATATGGACACGAAAACAACTTCATTTCTATTATGTATTACACATGTGGTTCCATCAGCCCTTATATCATGAACCGTTAATTGCATTTATTTGTAAGCGTGAATATATTGTGGATAGATCTATTGGGAGTCATGTCCCCCATTCGGGTTAGTTCGGCTCGGCTAACAGTGAGTGCATATATATTTAACAGACGGTATTACGTATGGGAATACTACACAAGGCAAAGTCATTTAATTAAGATTCGGTTGCATGATGGTTTATATGTAATACATAACATGGAATTTATGATTTTCTAAATTCAAACTCTACTGTTGTTGTCCATACACGTCAGATTTACGTGTAAACCTATGAGCTCACCAACAATTTTTGTTGACGTATTTTAGCGTGTATTTTCAGGAAATTAAGGCAAGTCTGCCTTCAGATGTATTTTTCAAGCCTCCGCACCTAAGGAGTCGCATGCATTTTCGAAACTACCGAAGATTTAGCTGAATTATTTTGAATACTTTAATTATGTACTTAAATCTCTGTATTGTGCGAACTTCTTTTTCTTCATATCAGGCTATGTATAACATTACTATATTTTAAAATTTTATCGATGTAATTTTGAAAACGTCCATATAGTGGTCGTTAATTATGATTATGGTTATGTTTCCACGACGCCACGTTTCGTTGCCAACCGGGGTAACGAGGTGTGTCATTTTTAGACTTAAATGACCAATGAATCTAGTCCTAATTGGTTCTAATCAAGCTTATTCATGACTAATTTTAAGTTGCATAACCTAAAACTTCGTGATTTAAACCACCTAGTTTTTAGTTACTTTAAACTCAAAATATTCAAAGTTTGGCCATTAAATTAGTCTAGAACATTACTTACTTAGTGATTTGTGATACAAAACAACTAAGTCCAAGTATATGTTCGAGGGAGTATGTGAATCTTTGAGGAACAGTTAGCAAATTCGAAATTACGACAACTTCGAAGTCGCACAAGTAAGTTCGAGATCGCCTTTTTAAGTTCGTGAGATATAAATTCGAATGTAGGTGAATTAAATGAACACTGTTGACCTATTTATATCCTCACTGTGTCTCGAACTTAGTTGATTAAGTTCGAACTTATCTTAAGTTCGTTTGACATTTCGAACTTAATTGGAAATTTTGAAAATATTTGAAAAAATTTCAAGTTTTCAACTTTTCGAAACTTTTTCAACTTTACGAAATACTTCACACTAAGCAACCGACATATCGTGCATTTTGTTTCTCCAACTTAAAATGCATCCTAGTAAATGACCTCAATCCTATTTATTAAAAATTAAAATTGAAATGAACCAAATTAAATTAAAACTAAAATAAAATGAACTAAAATAAAATAAAATAAAATAAAATAAAGTAAAATTAAATTGCAGAAATTTAAAGATAAAAATACACTAACTAAATCTTTAGCAGTGTCAACGCACTTTCATTATTTCACTTTCACCATTTGGAATTTTTTATTCCTTTGGTTGTTTGTCGTAACATACACTCCAAGTCGATTGTCGGTATGTTTGTCCAATTAAACACTCAACACTTAGGATTTTCCTTTGGCCTTTTCATTTATCGAGAAATTACCTTACGTGTCCCATACTTAGCCATACTTCTATGATCAAGGCAGACACACAATGATTATAACTTTTTGGCATTTGCAAATTATCTTTAAAATGCGAACGTCGGACACAGTTGTGTTTTTACATAAAACAGAGTGTCTTAATTTGTCTTAGAGTTCCCCTTATGTTAGCAAGACAACGGTGAAAGGTCTGTACTCACGTACAAGAAAGCGACATATCTTGCTAGTTTAAGTCAAAACAGTGGTCACAGGTCTGTAGTCACGTACAACAAAGCAACATGTTTTGACTTCCTTTACGTTACAAAATTTTTTGTTTGTTTAAGATGTATTTTGATGAATCCATACATCCCGCAGATTATTTCCATACCTCATTCATAGACATTGTCTGTATGTCTCTAACACAGAAATTAAAGACCTTTTGGTCGTACATCTAAGTTAGTTACACATATGACATTTTCTTGATTATTTTATTAGCTTTTAGGAAATCCTTCATGTATAATGCCTAGCAACATATCGGACAAGAATATGCATATCACTTTAGAGTTTATATTGCATTATGTGTGAAAGTTTAACACTCGGAGTTTGTTAGACTGTGCTAAATTTGTTCACTTTGAACCTTAGACTCTAAGACTTCTCTCATTTTTCAATATTCTCTTTTTTTTGAAATTTTTTGTGGTTTTCTCTCTTTTTTCTTTTGTTTTTAACTTTTAAGTAAAGCAGCTAATAAGATAAACTAATAACTTAAAGACTTTAAAAAGAAAGAAAAATCTACTGAGGTCAAGTTACTCCGGATTACGCATTCCATTTAGTTGGACTAACAACTCAAAACGTGATCTATCAAATGCTTTTGTGAAGAGATCCGCATTGTTGTCTTCTAGTTGGAACTTTTACCAATTTAATTAGGTTTTTTTTGCACAATCACCAATAAAGTGATGTCTTATGTCTATGTGCTTAGTCTTACTGTGCTTAACCGGATTTTTGGTTGTGGAAATTGTGGACTGATTGTCTATCCTAATGGGAGTATGAGCATAAGTCAAACCGTAATCCCGCAATTGTTGTTGAATCCACAGAACTTGTGAACAGCAACTAGCAGCAGCTACATACTCGGCTTCACACGTTGATACGGCTACCGAAGTTTCTTTCTTGCATTGCCAGGACACGAATCTCCCTCCAAGGAACTGTAAACCACCCGTTGTTGACTTCCTGTTCAAGCTACACCCTCCATAGTCTGAATCCGTGTAAGCTTCCAATTCCAGATCTCCATCAGCATGATACCAAAGTCGCAGCTTCGGTTTCGACTTCAGGAAACTCAAAATCCCCTTCACAGCTTTCATATGCATCCCCTTTGGGTTTGCTTGAAACCTGGCACAAATACAGACAGCAAACATTATATCAGGTCTTGAAGCAGTTAAGTACATGAGTGAACCGATCATGGCCCGATACAAAGTCGGATCCACATCAGTATACTATCTGTACCCAGTCCGAGATAATGATTGACTTGTATAGGAGTACTTAAGTGTGCCGTAAGCTTTGTTCCTTCCATCCCGAAGCGCTCTAAAATATCATAGACATACTTCATCTGATAAATAAACATTCCCTCCTTTCGTTGTTCAACTTGTAAACCGAGAAAGAAGTTCAGCTCTCCCATCACACTCATCTCAAACTTCTACTTCATAACCTTCTCGAAATCCTTGCATATTTGCTCATTAGACGACCCAAAGATGATGTCGTCCACATACACTTGTTCAAGTATAAAGTCTTCACCTTTCCACTTAACGAACAATGTACTATCTATTCTCCCTCTCTCAAACCCATTGTCTAAGAGGTGAGTAGACAGTGTCTCGTACCACGCTCTAGGTGCCTGATGTAACCCGTACAGAGCCTAATCCAATCGATACACTCTGTCTGGATACTTGGGATCAGTAAACCCTGGCGGTTGCTCGACATACACCAACTCCTTCACTTTTCCATACAAGAAGGCACTCTTGACGTCTAGTTGATATACTTTGAACCCTTTGAAGGACGCGAACGCTAGCAACAATCGAATAGCCTCAACCCTTGCTACTGGTGCAAACACTTCGCTATAATCTATCCATTCTTTCTTGTTGAATCCTTTGACCACGAGTCTAACCTTGGTACGAGTAACTATGCCCCGATCATCCCGTTTGCACTTAAAGATCCATTTGGTCCCTATAGCAACTTCTCCTCGAGGCAAAGGCACTAACTCCTAGACTTTTAGCATTCTGAACTGTGAAAGTTCTTCTTGCATAGTTTCAACCCAAAAATTGTCCTTTAGAGTCATTTGCACATTCTTTGGCTCAACTTGTGAAATGAAACACGAGTATAAACTGTCACACCCCGTTACCCTGGTTGGCAACGAAGCGTGACGTCGTGGAAGCGTTACCATAATCATAACGAACGACCACTATATGGACGTTTTCAAAAATACATCGATATAACTTCAAAAAATAGAAATGTTTTACATAACCCGAAAATAATAAAGACTAGCTCGCAAGATACAGAGATTTAAATACATAATTAACTTATCCAAAATAATGCAAATAAATTTCCGATGGTTTGAAAATCAATGCGACTCCTTAAGTACGGAAGCTTGAAAATACTTCCGATGCGATGCACTTACCTTAATTTCCTGAAAATACACGCTAAAATACGTCAACAAAATTGTTGGTGAGCTTATAGGTTTACACGTAAATCTGACTTGTATGGACAACAACAGTTGAGTTTGAATCTATAAAATCATAAATTTCATGTTATGTATTACATATAAACCATCATGCAACCGAAAATTAAATGAGTTTACCCTATGCAGTATTCCCATACGTAATACTGTAATGTTAAATATATATGCATTCCGCTGTTAGCCGATTAAGACTAACCCGGATGGGGGACATGACTCCCGATAGATCTATCAACAATATATTCGCGCATACAAATAAATGCAATTAACGGTTCATGTTTTGAGGGCTGATGGAACCACATGTGTAATACATAATAGAAAAGAAGTTGTTTCCGTGTCCATATGAAAACGTAGCATGTATTTCAACCCCATAATATAACAGTGTAAAAATAGGGGCTATGAAGACTCACCGAGCTGATGATTGCAAATATTGGCGTAAAATGAAAATTAGCGTAGATTGATGGGTGATGCACCGGATGCGTTTAATTGAGTCCTATGTGATAATAAGGACATAATAACTCTCATATATGATAATATGTATATATATAGGTATTTATGTCTTAAATCACCCAACATTACAAGTTTATAAATAAAACCCACTTAAAACGTCAAGTTTATATATATATATATATATATATATATATATATATATATATATATATATATATATATATATATATATATATATAACTTTCCAGCTTTTCGAAGGTTTTCCGGCCTACTTTGTGTCACACCCCGTTATCCCGGTTGGCAACGAAGCGTGTCGTCGCGGAAGCGTAACCATAATCATAACGAACGACCACTATATCGACGTTTTCAAAGATACATTGATTTAACTTCAAATATAAATGTTGTCTTACATAACCAAAATACAGCCTAAGTAGTTCTTAAAATACCAAGATTTAAATACACAATTTAAATTATCAGGAAAAATGCAAATAAATCTCCGAGTTTGAAAATGTTGCGACTCCAAAATGAACGGAAGCCTTGGAATGCTTCCGATAAATGCGCATGCCTTAAACACCTGAAAATACATGCTAAAATTCGTCAACAAATTGTTGGTGAGCTCATAGGTTTACGCGAAAAGACCAGTTGTATGGACATTATCAGTTGAGTTGAATTTATAAAATCATAAATCCGTGTATGTATTACATAAACCATCATTTAACCGAAGCTTAATTAAAATGAGTTTGCCCTGCGCAGTATCCCCGACTGTAATACCGTGTGTTGAATATATATGCACTCGCTGTTAGCCGACCCGAACTAACCCGAATTGGGGACATGACTCCCAATACATCTATACACAATATATTCGCGCTTGCAAATAAATGCAATTAACGGTTCATGATTTGAGGGCTGATGGATCCAAACATGTAACACATATAAGAAATAAACAGTTTTAATGTCCATATGAAAACTGTGCATGTATTTCCACCCCAAAAGATAGTGAAAATAGGGGCTATGAAGACTCACCGAACTTGTGATGGTAAAAACGAGCGAAAAGTGCAATTTTTCGTAAGTTGATGGATGGTGCACCGAGCGAGATTAATCGAGCCCCAAATGATAATAGGGACTTAATATCTCTAATATATGATAATATATATATTTATAGATTTTTATATCTTAAATCACCCAACATTACAAGTTTATAATTAAACCCTCTTAAAACGTCAAGTTTATATATATAATTTTCCAGCTTTTTTGGAGTTTTTTCGGCCTACATTGAGGCTGTTTTTGACCAAGCTCCAAAACGTTTTAGGCTTTAATTTTCTAGGACATTAAGCTACTATATACAAAAGATTTTTAGAATCAAGAAAGGCCATTTTTCGAGATGATTAGGTTGGTGAAAAAGCTTGTTAATAACCCTATGTTGGCCATTTTTGAGCTGTCAAACTTTCAGTTTCCTAAATAATTTCTGGAGGTCTTAAACTCCAAATAAATTATGAAAACTTCCAGATCTGTAGTTAAGACATAGATCTAACTTTTGATATAAGAATCAAATCATTTCGTTAAGTTATGAATTAGTTACGATTTTTCAAAGTCGATATAAATTTTTTGTCGAAAATCCGTAGTTTATAAACTTGAAATAACTTATGATTCTTGTTGTTTATTCAAAGACTACTTGTATAAAAGTTATAAAACACACACACACACACACACACACACACATATATATATATATATATATATATATATATATATATATATATATATATATATATATATATATCACTTGTTTTCATAATGTTAACACTTTTATGATGTTTTCATCTGTTCATAAACACATTTAAAGAAATAACTTAAAAACAAAACTAGAAATTTATAAACATGAGTTTTTATGAAACTTGTTGTTGTTGGTGATTATATATATTATGCAAGACTTAAATAAACATAAATATAAGATGAAATAAGTTAGTATTTACTTACTTTGAAGTATTTAGAATATGATTTTGAGTAGAAGTTGAAATCTTTGCAAGATATGCACCAAAACACTTGAATTTCTTGAAGAACACTTGAAGAACACCTGAATGAAATGATTTTTGATGTGTGTGTGTATAGATCCGGTTTTTAGAGGAGATAAGGAGAGATTTTTGGTGTTTGAAGTGTGAAAAAGAAGTGAGAAATGAGGCCTTATTTATAGGCAAAGTGTTTGGTCTTTCAAATGATGAATGGCATGGGTTGAGAAGGTAGAGTGCACTTTTAAACAAAATGATTGTGTTTAAAGTAATATTAAAAAAAATTGAAGTCAAACACTAATAATCACATGCCTATGGCTGGCCCTCTAATGTATTATACATGTATTTTTTTTTTCGTATAAAGTATTTAGAAATGTATTCTTGTATTTCCCTTTTCTTGTAATTTCATAAATACTTTTAGATGCATTGTTTTAATGAATTGTTTTAGTCTTGCATAATTAATGTTAAGTAATTGTATTAGTGTTTAATTAGTGTCACTAATCATAATTTAATTATGTACTTAGTTGGATTAATCCCGCATATCGTAAATTGATCGGATTAACTGATTTCCCGATTCATCGCACAGATGAATTTGATTCTAATTGAGTTGAATTTTCTAATAAACCTTGTTAATCACTTGATTAATTTCTAATGACCACTGACTAGGTTATAATTGGCTATTAAATACAGATTAGGTCATATTTACTAACCTGGTTTAGTGCCGAATGTTACAGTCTCCCCCTATTAAAGAATTTCGTCCCGAAATTTTATCTTGTTTCCTCAGTGGTATTGTTACTTAAGAGTAGATGAGAGTATCTTTGCTTTAACTGGCCTTTACATGCCCTAGTGAATTCTGGTTCATGCCTAGAATTCCATCTGACCTTGAGGATGGGTATAGAACTGTGCTTCAATCCTTTGACCTTACGGTCCATGATTTCAATCGGCTCTATGATGAAGCAAAGTTTATCAGTTAGTTGGATCTCTCCCAAGGGGTAACAAGTGTCTCCTCTAACAAACACTTCTTCTTATTCGATACATGGAAGGTATTGTGCATGCTGCTAAGCTCTGGTGGTAACTCTAAACGATAAGCTATGAGTCCAATTCCCTTTAAGACTTTCTATTGCCAATGTATCGAGGGTTTAATTATCCTTGTTTCCCAAATCGTAACACGCCCTTCCATGGAAAGACTTTCATCAGTACTTGTTCTCCTAATTAGAACTCAAGGGATTTTCTATTTTCATCTGCATAACTTTCTTATCATCGCAGGCAACTTTTAGTCAGTTCCGTATCTGTACTATCCTTTTGGTAGTTTCGTGAATGGTCTTAGGGCCAGTGATTTGGCTATTTCCTACTTCTACCCAACAAATCGGCGATGGACACTTTCGCTCATAGAGGGCCTCAAACGGAGCAGCTTTAATACTCGAGTGATAGCTATTGTAGTTAATAATTCCACTAAGGCAATTGAGTATCCATTACACAGGCTCTTAATGTGTGTTCTAGGGTTTGGATCGTTCTATTATTCTGACCATTGGTCTGAGGGTGATATGTGGTACTCATGTCCAAGTTTGTATCCAAAGCTTGCAGTAATAATTGCCAAAAGTCTAGATGTAAATCTGCTATTCGTATATGAAATGATTTAAATAGGCACTCCATGTCCGGAGACGACTTCCTTGAGGTACGTTTGGACTAGCTTATTCCTTCTGTTGTTCACCTTGATTGGTAGAATGCGCGGATTTTGTTAGGCGGTCGACTATTACTCAAATGGTTTCTGATGTTTGTCTTAACTTTTGGAGCATGTTAGGAATTTGTTGACATATGTGGCAATGTCAGCCTTCATGTTAGGCCACCCGTATAGCTCCTGGAGGTCATGATACATTTTATCGGATCCGGGGTGAACGGAATATCTTGATTTGTGTCCTACATCCATAGCCAACTTTCCTGTTCCACCAAACAGAGTAATCAGATTCTATTCATGAAATATCGATTTTTATTAGCCCTTATCCCAAACTATTTATCCATTCCATGCAGGGCTTCATTTTTCATATTTTCGTCCTTAACAACTTCTACTTGTGCATCATGAACTAAGGAATGAAGGTTTGGTTGAATGGTTATAACTAGGGTTTGTACTCTTAACGGCTTAGCTCGTTCCCTTCGGCTCTGAGCATCTGCAACCACATTAGCTTTCCCCGAGTTATAACGAGTTTCACAGTTATAATCACTTAATAGCATTATCCAATGAATCTACCTCATATTCAACACTTTCTGATTCAAGATGTGTTGGAGGCTCTTATGGTCTGTGAATACAATACACTTCATACCGTACAACTAATGTCTCCAAGGATAAAGACTACTGCTCTAAGATCCAGATCATGCATTGTGTAATTCACCTAGTGAACTTTAAGTTTTCATAAAGTATAAGCTATGACCCAATCTTTCTATATCAACCCATTGTGTGAAACGTCACAGTAATCTACAAATTTCTTGCTTCTTTCGGGTAGGGACAAATTAAGTGCGCTGCATAGTTTGTGCTTTAATAACTGAATGATGTCTCCTGCCCCAATCATACTTAATGTCTTTTCGGGTCAGTTTTGTTAGAGCTCTGGTGATCTTTGAGAAATTTTTGATAATTGCTTATAATAAGTTACAAGTCTTAAGGACTGTCGTATCTTTATGGGGGTTCTAAGAGTTGACAAATTCATGATAGCCTCGATCATTGCGGGGTCGACTTGGATTCCTTTACTATTGATCACGTGACCGAGAAATTTCACCTCTCTTAACCAAAAGTCAAACTTAGAAAGCTTAGCATATAGTTGTTCTTTCTCCAACAACTCTTAGAATCAGTCTTAAATGTTTGCTCGTGCTCCTCCTTGCTTCACGAGTAGATTAAGATGTCATTCATGAATACAATGACGAATAAGGTTTGCACACCTGATTTATGAGGTCCATGAATACCATTGGGGCACTGATTAATCCAAACGACATTAATAGGAATTTATGATGACCGTAACGGAATCTGAAGGTTGTATTTGGAATATCTTTCTTGCGAACTCTAACCTGATGATAACCAGATCTTAAGTCGATCTTCGAATAGAAGCTTAATTCTTTGGTCAAACAAGTCATTGATCCTCCTGAGCGGGTATCGTTTCCTTTAGTTTATTTAGCTCTTGGTAATTGATGCACATTCTGATGGTTCTATCCTTCTTCTTTATGAACAAAACTGGAGCTCCTCCAAAGCGAGGAATTTGGTTTGATAAACCCTTTATCTAAGAACTCCTACAGTTGGTTGGACGATTGTTACACTATTGATGAGGCTAATCGGCATGGTGCTCGAGCCACTGGTACCGCACCTGATACTAGGCTGATTTTTGAATTTGACTTGTCTTGATGTTGGGTGTTCATGTAAGTGTTCTGGAAAAACTTTGGGGTAACCATAAATAATAAGAATATTTTCGAGCCGTTTTTCTTTTGGCTCCCACTCTATCAACACTTCAGGGTCCTAATGCTAGAGATGATGCTTATTTTGGTATTTCTTGCTTTGCGTTGGACAGTAAGGACCTTCTTATTGGCTAAAGGTATATGAACTGTGTTCTTGTTGCATACTATTTCCACACGATTTTCGATAGTCAATCCATGTCTATGACCACGTAAACACTTCCCAGTTTGATGGGTATCCAGTCTGTTTCAAAGAGTCGGCCTACTAATTCTAAGGAGCATCCTCGACTTATATTATTTGTCTAAAGCGTCTCACTGTCATCAACCTCAATAGCACAAGTAGCACTTAATGGAATTTATCTGCTTAGTGAACTTAGTGGATATAAAGCTCCTATCAGCACTAGTATCAAATAGTAGAAATGCATACGTGGTATCTAATGGGGTAAGAGGATAAGTCTACGGGTTTGAAATTTCTTTGGCAGATAGTCACAGCTTTATCTTCTCCTACGCAGAGTTGTAGTTAAAACTTAATTACTCATAAAAGTTCTTGATACATAATCTTTGTATATGATATGGTCAGAATTTTTTTTTTTTTTTTTTGATAAATTCTCAAGCCTTATTTACCCTAAGATATATCAGATAGTATAGCCTAGATAAATACTATAAAATGGTAGAAGGGTACTAAGTATGAGATGCTTCTGGGGTTTCCTCGTACTCCAGAGCGTTAAGTCGTTGGGTTAGTTCTACATTACGGGCTTTGCGCTCTGCTAGGCGCTCTCACAATTTGTCTATTCCGTCTTGTTGAATCGCTTGGGTGTTCTGGTTGTCCCAAGGTATATTGAGGCTTTGTATTGCCTCCTGCTTAATCCTTGCAAAGATCTCACCGACCTCTTGGTGGATTTTGTTGAAATTGGAGGTCGTTTCTGGCGGCCCTTGCCACTAACAGGGGCATCGTTTGTTACATAGGTTTCTGGGTAAATGTCGGCACTTGAGAGGAAGATGGTGTTCCGACTTCAAACTGGTTTTGGATCCCTTCCTCGTTTCTCCACTCTTGGAGAGTGTGAGGCATCCATCCCCACTGTCTTACGTTCGCCTATCGTTACAGTTGCGGGCTTGGCTGATGAGTAGGTACCGGGATAGACTCCCGTTGTGCTAGTCACACCCTTATCCTAGGGATGAACTTCCTTAATGGTCCATTGGGATGGCTTCTGAATAGGGTGTAGGGTGGCATATGTGGTGATGATGGTGGAGCAATTTGTGTTGCAGGGCCACAATTGCCCTCCTTGTGCTTTGACGAGTCCATTACATCGTCATTGATTTAGTCTGGGTGGTTTCCTGATCCAAAGTATACCTCAGTGTCACCTTGGCTTCTATATTCCATGGGTGAGAATTCATCCTCTGAGTCAAAGAGGATAATAACCATATTGTTCGACATGTTATTGTCATCAGGGTCCATATATGTGTTCACAGTTCTTGAAGAAATTTAGTTTTTTTTGTAACAGTTATAGTGTAGGTACTAATGCAACCTAGTTCACTATAACTATGGCTCTGATACCAATCTGTCACGCCCCGTTACCCCGGTTGGCAAAGAAGCGTGCTGTCGCGGAAGCGTAACCATAATCATAACGAACGAACACTATATGGACGTTTTCAAAAATACATTGATTTAACTTCAAATATAAATGTTGTCTTACATAACCAAAATACAGCCTAAGTAGTTCTTGAAATACCAAGATTTAAATACACAATTTAAATTATCAGGAAAAATGCAAATAAATCTCCGAGTTTGAAAATGATGCGACTCCAAAATGAACGGAAGCCTTGGAATGCTTCCAATAAATGCGCATGTCTTAAACACCTAAAAATACATGCTAAAATACGTCAATAAATTGTTGGTGAGCTCATAGGTTTACGCGAAAAGACCAGTTGTATGGACATTATCAGTTGAGTTGAATTTATAAAATCATAAATTCCGTGTATGTATTACATAAACCATCATGCAACCGAAGCTTAATTAAAATGATCTTGCGCTCTGCAGTATCCCCGACTGTAATACCGTGTGTTGAATATATATGCACTCGCTGTTAGCCGACCCGAACTAACCCGAATGGGGGACATGACTCCCAATAGATCTATCCACAATATATTCGCACTTGCAAATAAATGCAATTAACGGTTTATGATTTGAGGGCTGATGGATCCAAACATGTAATACATATAAGAAATAAATAGTTTTGATTTCTATGTGAAAACAGTGCATGTATTTCCACCCCAAAAGATAGTAAAAATAGGGGCTATGAAGACTCACCGAACTTGTGATGGCAAAAACGAGCGAAAAGTGCAATTTTTCGTAAGTTGATGGATGGTGCACCGAGCGAGATTAATCGAGCCCTAAATGATAATAGGGACTTAATATCTCTAATATATGATAATATATATAATTATAGATTTTTATGTCTTAAATCACCCAACATTACAAGTTTATAATTAAAACCCGCTTAAAACGTCAAGTTTATATATACTATTAGTATACCCGCGCAAAGCGGCGACGATAATTAGGTATGATTTGATAAAATCGTGATCTTTTAGTTGCACATAATTTTTAGAAAAACAAAAAAAAAAAAATTGTTGTTTTCATTTTCAAATGAAAATACCGTTAAACATCTTCCACACCTCTATCATGTTTAGTGAGGAGTTGAGTTGCATAGAATTTTAAGTGAGACAACAACCAAGGAATAGCAATCAGTAAAGATGTTTGTACATACAATCTTAAAATGTTTGTACACACATCATCACATACAAAATGGGAACCAAATGTGAAAATAATGGTATGACTACATATTAGTAGAGAAGATGCCAGAATAATATTGAACAACGCACATAAAAAGAGTAGCGGCCGTCCGCAGATGAAACTTAGATTTGTCATCCTTCACCACTGAGGAATCATGCTCTTTCCCAGGAGAAAATTCTATGTTTCCCGAGTGAAGAATGGCAGCGAATATGGCTTCCTAGCTAATATGAGAAACATAAAGAGCAGAGCATATAGAAATACCCATAAAAGCAACCCAACAGTCAATATCCATAGCCCTTCTTGTCTTAACATATTCCTCTGCATTCCTCACACCCTCCAACTCATATATCTTTGCCTGGATTTAAGTAATGAAATATCCTTGGATGACCAAGCTTGTATTTGTCTGCGTCCTGGAATAAAGATAATTCCCTGCTAATTAATCTGCATTTAACCTTGAAAGGGAAAAATAGATCAAAAATATGATGAAACATATATGAGTAGAATTAAATTCATTGTTACACCATATAGCACACAACCAGCAACAAACTTGTTTACAGTACAACAATCAAATAATTAGATTACAATTGCTAGAAAGGCTATAAGGTCAACATGTCATTTGACCGGTGCTTCTAATAAAAATGAGTCAAATAAACAATAAGGGTAAGTCTTGCTCTCCCATTACACAACTAAGATCCACCAAAGGTGTCAAGAACATGATCGTCTTGTTTAAAGACTTAAATAATACACTTACAGTGTAAGCCATCCTCTAATAGCTTTAGTGTTGATAATAAACTTTAGTTAATCGAAGTTTAAAATCACATGTATCTGGAAGATGAATTAAAAACAGAAGTATCAATGCTTTGTTTGGTGCTGTGATCAAAAACAGAAAATAAATGCAGTAATTGTGTGCTATAAATGTGTGTTTAGTGTATGTTTTGTCCGTAAAAATGGTCAAAAAGGCCAATTAGCTTTCGGCCTTGGCAACATAATCATATATGTGTGTTTGTTGTTCATTTGGATGCATCAATCACCTTTTTTTTGATTTTATTGCTGGAAAATGAAAGAAAACAGGAAGATATGTGTGCAGTTTTGTGTAGTGTTCGCGATGTGAGTGTTTCTATGAAATAAATAAATAAATTCTTCAATCTTGATTACAGATTGTTTGTGCAACAAAATAATTAAAGTAACCAGCTGAAACGCATGACCATTTATAAAACCCATGTTACCAATAATCATTAGTGTCTTCCCATCTTTCAAGCCTCACTTATTAAGCTTTTTGAGACAAAAAATAATTTGAAGAGAGTGATTATAACCATCAAAGTTGATTGAATAGAGAATAATCGTTGGTTCACTAGATTACATCTACTAAGGATGGATAAAAAACATTACAGATGTTGCTTCTTGGTTAGATGATTATAGTTCTTCCACTACATTGCTAGTATTTTCCTCCAATACTACAGTTTCAATCTGCAGATTCAGGAAAAAAACACGTGTCAAAATAGTCTCGAAACGAACAAAATCAACAAGATTGGGCTTGCGACATCTGATAATTATCTAGGGTACACTCCTTAGTGTGAATTGAAAAATAGGGTGGGAATTACTGCTTTGCTTATTGACGCCTTTTAGCTAATCCTTTATCTAAGATTTTCTATAGATTCCATGTACTCCTTCCTTCCCATCCTCCACAACATGTACTCCTTCCTTCCCATCCTCCACAAGCGCTAGCTATGGGTTTCTTAAATTTGTT
>JAANYP010002650.1:0-18550 GCA_020465985.1 Centrapalus pauciflorus
CTTACACATCAAATTGATCGATTATAGATCCATATTTGATTGCTTCATGGTTTCTGCTATTTCTTCTTAGTCTCTGCAGAACTATTCTCTTCAGCGGTGGTGGAATCGGCAGCAGCGTCCACAGGGGCGGTGATTCTTCAGGTATTTGGAAGGACCGGGTGCATTGGAGGCGGAGACCCATAATACTCTTGTTCATATCGATTAGCGTTTTGGTAGGAGATTCCATGGACGGAGATTGATCGGAAGTGAAGGATGGAGTAAGGTTACGGGAAAGAGGAGGACGCATGTAAATCGTCATTGTTGGGGTTTCAGGCAGCGAAAGGAGGTGACGATTTTAAATATTTTCGCTGTGTTTGAACTCAACGACCTTTGAATCCTCCGTTGTCTGAAGAGTCGGTTTGTTCCCCAATGCACGCCTGTTTCCAAGGATAAGCGTGGAACAGATTCCAAGAGAATTCAAACCACCGAATTAAAGTGTTAAACCTGTTTTTTTATTTCAATGCAACACTGAGTTATACCTTTTGTTTTATACACTTGCACGTCTTAAAATTCAAGAATGTGCATCAAAATATTGTACACAATGCAATAAAAGTTGTAAGCATCTAAATGCTTTATTAGTAGTAAGGATAAGGATATATATATATATGCTGACAATCTTACACACGTACAACATACATGCATGCATACTAGAATTACATATTTGGTTTATGTTTGCACACACTCACACATATGGACACTTTGTGAAATTGAAAAGTCAAAGATTGATTGGGTTTCGCTAGTTAGGATTAAGATTACAGAAACCTTAAAGGTTTCGGTATGTCTCGGTAGTTTATGGTTTCCGTACTTCACTTAGGTGGGTTTCGGTACATTACCGATACCTTAAAAGTTTCGGTATAGGTTTCAGTATTCCAAAAGTTTCAGTATATATATGTTTCGGTATCAAGATTTGTACCGAAACCTTCAATAGTTTCGGTAACATAAATGGGTCTCGATATATACATATGTGGGTTTCAGTATCTTTCAAGTGTATATCAACATGGTTTTGGTATTTTTCAATTGAGTTTCGGTACTGAGACTGGGTCTCGGTACCCATGCAAACACACACAAACACACACCGTTACACTTATTATTTCTGTTTTTCTTTTGATTTCAGTAGCAAAATTATGATTAAAATCGTTATTGATGTTTCTATTTGATAAACTTTGAACTCATTTTGAAATTTTATAAAAATTTCTAGTAAACGTGGGTTTGTCTTGAACTCTGTATAAAAAATAGAATGAACATTTACCTTAGGTTTGTAGGATTCTTGATTATTGATACTTGCTTGTAATTTCTTTGACTTGTATTCTGAATCTTGGTACCAAATTGATGAATTTGGTGAAGAAGATGAAGATGAAACCGTAGGTTTCTTCTTAGGAGAGAAAGAGCAGATAGTTTTAAGTTTGATGAGATAAACATAAAACTCATTTTTGGGGTTTATATATTTTCTTAATTTTTTAAAAATTCTCTTTTTCAGCAATAAACTTTTGTTTATCTCTTTCTTTTAATATTTAAACTTCATAATTTAACATAATATATAATTTTACTTTAATTATATATATTTCTTATTACTTTTAACTAAATTAATAAACAGTTCAAATTTCTAATCTTTTATTTCGTGTGTCACAATTATAATTCGTGTCAAGTATGTTGCTATAATTTATAATATTTAATTTAATTAAATAATTTCATTACATAATTAAATTTCAATACAAATAATATAATTATAATTACATTATTAGGTCAAATACGGAAATTAAAAATTCGATTAAAACTAGGTTGTTACAACTAATATACCAAATTAACCCATTTATGTCCATTTTCATCATATATCGATGAACACACACACTAAAACACACACTAACCTCAAAATCATACTTAGAATGCGAATCTGAAACTGAAATTTGGTATGTAACATCCTTAATACTCAATTTTAACATTCCAATAATAACATATAACATGCATCAACATCTAGAATCAAAATCTTTGATTCGGTTTTTGCGAAGACCAAACCCAAAACCCAAAAATTCGTAATATAGAACGATTTTTACCTCGAATCGTTCTTTGCACTAGCTATAGTTCTTTGTTTACAACTTAATTCCAACTTTTGCACTTCAAATTTGATGATCTTGATATTTCTTTGATTTAAACCGTGAGGTAGAGAGAGAGAGAGAGAGAGAGAGAGAGAGAGAGAAAGAGAGAGAGAGAGAGAGAGAGTGAGAGATGGTGAGAGTAGAGAGAGAAGGAGATTGTGAAAATGAAAACTTTTCTTCCTTTTTATTTATTAATTCATCCTATTTGCACATTATACCCCTCAACTTCGTATTTTCTTATTTAACCAATTTTAAATTGTCCGGATCGGTTTCTCCAAGTTATGCTCGCTCAGAAAACTATGATGAGGATTTCTCCTCATCTTTTCTTATTTTTAAATTTTGTGATCAAAATCGAAATAATAACTCCATTAATGCATTAAATTGAGTTTTAAATGGTAAATTACAAATGATTAAAAATAGGGATGTTACAACATGGGCTCCACCACGCCTATACTTCGTCCGCGAAGTCATGCTGCGCTAAACAGACTTGGGTACTTAGTCTTCATGTCTTCTTCCGATTCTTAATTGTGGTTAGCTCCCCTATGATGATTCCACTTGACCATCACCATCTTGATTTCCTTGTTCCAAAGTTTCTTGACTTATGTTTCTAGAATACACTCCGGCTCATCAACGACCTTAGCCGTTCGTCAATCTTTATCTCTGAATGATCTGTCCGTGGTTCCCTCTCAGACACCAGACTCTTTCTTAAGTATCCAATGTGAAAGACCGCGTGAACTCTTGCTAGCTCGTCTGGTAAGTCCAAGTGATAGGACGGATTCCCAACCTTTTCAATGATGCGAAAGGTACCTACACATCGAGGAGATAGCTTTCCACGTTTAAAAAATCTTGTAACACCATTCATCGGAGAAACCTTTAAATAGACCCAATCATCCTTTGAAATTCTATGGCTTTGTGACGGGGATCGTGATAGTTCTTTTGTCGATCTTGCGCCATTTTGATGTATTGTCGAATGAGCTGGATCTTTTCATTTGTTTCTTGCAACAAGGCTGGACCAGCTATTAGAGTTTCTCTTATTTCCCTTCAACCGGTTGAAGTCCTACACTTTCTTCCGTACAGGAACTCGAATGGTGCCATTTTGATTGTGGAATGGTAACTATTGTTGTAGGAGATTTCAATCAATGGGAGGTGATCGTCCCAGTTACCACCCAAATCCATGACACAGGCTCTGAGCATGTCTTCTAGAGTCAGAATAGTTCTTTCACTTTGTCCATCAGATTGGGGTCTATAAGAAGTACTCATTGCGATACGAGTACCAAGACCGTTTTGCAGAGCAGCCCAGAAATTAGAAGTGAATCTACTATCTCGGTCAGAGACAATAGACTTGGGCACACCATGCCCGATGACGATTTCGTTTAAGTAGATCTGGGAAAGACAGTCTAGTGAATAGGTTTCCCGAATGGGAATGAAATGAGCAGATTTTGTTAGACGGTCAACAATGACCCAAATGGCATCATGTTGACGATGAGTTTTGGGAAGCTTGGTTATGAAGTCCATAGTAATATGATCCCACTTCCATTCTGGGATAGGAAGAGGTTGCATACTACCTTAGGGTTTTGGTGTTATGCTTTGACTAATCTGCAAGTTCTGCACTTCTCCACAAATTGACCAACATCTCTTTTCAAACCTGGCCACCATAAATTCGCTTTCAGGTCGTTGTACATTTTTGTGCTTCCAGGGTGAATTGAGAATTTGGATTTGTGAGCTTCTTTAATAATTACTTCTCGCATGTTCCCGAACTTAGGAACCCATATTGTGCCGTAAATACCTTTGAGTCCAGTTCCATCGTCTTGCATTAATGGCAACTGAATTCTGATGTTCTCATCCTTTACATTCTCCTCTTTTAGAGCCTGGATTTAAGCAGCTCTTACATCATCTATGATTGTTGACGTCAGAATTGTAGAAACCAAGGCATTACAATACGCCTTGCAATAAGCTTTTCTGCTTAGAGCATCAGCAACCACGTTGGCTTTCCCTGGATGGTATAAGATCTCGCAGTCATAATCTTTGATCAGCTCCATTGACCTTCTTTGCCTCATATTCAAGTCTTTCTGACTGAATATATACTTCAAACATTTATGATCGGTGTAGAGCTGACATTTGGTTCCATACAAGTAGTGCCTCCATAGTTTGAGATCGAAAGTCACAGCAGTTAACTCCAAATCGTGAGTGGAGTAATATTTCTCATGTGGTTTGAGCTGTCTAGAAGCGTATGCTATGACATTTCCACTTTGCATTAATACAGCTCCCAAACCCATGCCCGATGCATCTGTGTAGACTACAAAGTCCTCATTCCCTTCAGGTAGGGCTAAAACTCGTGCTTCACTTAATAACTTCTTTAAATTATCAAAGGCCGTTTGTTGTTCTTCTTTCCAAAAGAAAGTTGCATTCTTGCGAGCCAGCTTCGTAAGCGGAACAACGATCTTTGAAAAGTCTTTGATGAATCGGCGGTAATAACCAGCCAATCCCAGGAAACTACGAATCTCGGAGGCATTGCGAGGTGATTCCCAGTACTGGATAGCCTCGATCTTTGAAGGATTAACAGCAATCCCAGCACCAGATATCACGTGCCCCAAGAATTGGATCTGAATTGTATGTTTAGGAGGAACAAGTTAACAAAAGAGTTTATAATTGAGTATAAGGATCATGAAATTGTTTGGAATGTTGAGACATACCTGCCTCAACCAGAATTCACATTTCGAGAATTTGGCATAAAGTCGATCTTTGCGCAGCAACTCTAGCAATTCTCGCAGATGTGTAGCATGATACCCTTGGGTCTTTGAATAGATGAGAATGTCATCAATGAATACGATGACAGATTTGTAGAGCATTGGTCGGCAGACTCTATTCATGAGATCCATGAAAGCAGTCGGTGCATTCATGAGACCAAACGGCATCACCAGAAACTCATGGTGTCCGTAACGAGTTCTGACAGCTGTTTTTTGAATGTCGTATGGATGCACTTTAAGCTGATGATAACTCGAACGAAGATCAATCTTCGAAAAGTAACTTGCGCCCTATAACTGGTCGAAGAGATCATCAATCCGAGGAACGAGTATTTGTTTTTGATTGTGACTTTGTTGAGTTCGCAATAATCGATGCACATACGCAATGTGCCATCTTTCTTCTTGACAAACAGAACAGGAGCGTCAGGAGATGAACTTGGGCGGATAAAACCTTGGTCAAGTAGCACCTGTAACTGTTTCATCATTTCCGGCATTTTTGCAAGAGCTAAGCGATAAGGAGCCTTTGCCATTGGAGCAGCTCCAGGAATGAGTTCAATGCAGAATTCCACTTGACGATTAGGTGGCAATCCCTAGACATCTTCTGGAAAGACATCTGGAAACTCAGAAACAACGGGAATGGCAGAGAGAGATTGAACTTCAGCCTTTGCGTCAACAACATAGGCTAAGTAAGCTGAACACCCGTTAGCAACGTGCTTTCGGGCTTGTGCAATTGAAATGAGGCACAAGTCGCCTTTGTGTCTGTCACCATAGATACAAATGTTTCGGCCCTCATTCTTTTCTTTCATACAATCTGGGCCTCATTGTGAACCAACCAGTCCATACCTACTATAACATCAAACTCCCAGAACTCCATGCGAATTAAATCTATGTTGAATACTACGTCTTCTACAAGTAACGTGCAATTCCTATATACTTTGTCTTCCTTAAGTAACATATTTCTGGCACTTTCATTATCAAGCACGAACTGTAGTTTGGAAGTAGACATATTAAGTTGACGAGCAAATGAAGTGGAGACAAACGAACTGTTGGCTCAGGAATCAAACAAGATGCGTGCATGAATTGAGTTTACAAAGAACGTACCAGTGACCACCTCTGGGTCATCTTTTGCTTCTTCAGCAGTGATTTGGAATGCCCTTGTTGGAGCCCTTTGAGATTGATCCCCGCGAGCAGTGGAAGCTGCAGAAGATCTTGTCGTTGATTGTTGTACACTCTGATCTCGTGGGGGTTTTGGGCAGTCCCTTGCAAAGTGGCCAAGTCTGTGGCAGTTGTAGCACACATCGACTTTTCGAGGACAATGCTCACAGTGATGGCCCTTCTGCCCACAACAGAAGCAATACATGTCTGGAGGCTTGCACTCTCCAGAGTGCGCCTTCCTGCAGCTCCTGCAGTATCACATTTCAGAACTGGTCGAAAAGGCCTTTCCCTTCTTGGGTGATGAAGATGGTTGATTGGATTGAGGAGAGGATCGGGATGATCCAAACTCCTCCTGCTTTTTTGGCGGCGACGGTTGAGTCAGTGCTGTGGCGGTTGAACCGATGACATATCCAGATAACAATACAACCTGCTCAACATTTCGAGCAGCCTCCAGTAAACCAGCAAACGTTGTATACCGAACCCCACTCATGGTTCGGTGAATTTCATAATCTAAACCGGCCTCAAACCAGGCTATCTTTCTTTCCTCCGTATCAACTTGATGGGGTGCGAACAAGCTTAAACGGGTGAACTGAACGACATATTGTGTAACCGTCTTTGTTCCTTGGGTTAGATTCAAAAACTTCGCCTCTAGACGGTGCTTCTCATCTGCAGGACAGTATTGCTGAGAGAATACTTAAACTCGCTCCAGGACATGTGTGACACTACCTCCATCGTCAACACATTAGTCTTAGCATCCCACCACATGACTGCGTCCCTTGCAAACATTGCAGTTGTAAACCGGATCATATCCTTTTCAGCACAGTCCTTGATTCTGAAAGTTCGTTCGGTGGTGGTGATCCACTCCAATGCCGTGACGGCATCTCCAGTCCCATCAAAAGTAACATCTCCGTTACTTTTGAAATCCTTAAACCTACAACCCCTTGCCTTGTTAGAAGACCCAGTGTCTCCTTGTCTTTCCTCTTGATCGTCTTGTTGTTGTTGTTCTTTATTCTTTCTTTTATCAGCCTTTCTCTTGGCTTCGGCCTCGTCTCAGGCCCCTAATTGATCAGCAAATGACTGAGCCCGCTCAGCCATTCTTTTGAATTGTAACTCATTGTTCTGCTCCATGACATGTCTGAAATATATCAATATCGTCTCCTGACATGTCTGAAATATAACAATTTATATTTAGAACATTTATTTGGAACTCCTAAGTGTTTACAGTTACCCTTTATTTGTCCCCGTGTGCATGTCAATCCTATCTTAGTTCGGATCATTTCCTAGGAGTCCATTCTAATATCGTAGCCTAAGTTTGAGTCCAAGTCCTCGTGGACACTTGAAACCTCAAACTAAAGCTCTGATACCAAACTGTGACGTCCTCATATTTTGATAGTATAAATGGAATCACCAGGATCAACACACAACCCAATGAATATCATGATAATTAAAATTAACTACTTAAATCAGATTTAAGCAGTTCCACACTAAAGCAATAAAAGTACATGTCTAGAGTGATTAAGTCTAACTATTACAACATCATATAGCGTTTTAAAGTCATGGAATCCCAGCCCCAAAGCTATATCGTCCATGTACCAAAGTAGCTTCTAGGACACCGAGATGTGAAATGAATTGCCTAGGAAGAAGGTCCAGCTACACCTTTGCCTTTTCCTGAAAACATTGTGAGTCAACAGTAAGTTAATTTGCTTAGTGAGATAACAGATTATACATTCAACAATTATTTCTTTACAAGCATAGTGTGAAATCCGGCAGTGTAAGCCCATAGTATGTGAAAAACTATGCAGTGCAAGCTTGGGGTTGGCAGTTCAAATGTTGATCGGGGATGTGCCGAACCTGACCAAGATAACGAGTGGGATGATCAGTCCCCGACAGTGGCCTGCTGTCAGCCCCAGTCCAGGTCGCATCAGATTGTGAAGTAATGATCATGCAGTGCAAGCATGATGAAAATAACTCCATTAATGCATTAAATTGAGTTTTAAATGGTAAATTACAAATGATTAAAAATAAGGATGTTACAACATGGGCTCCACCACACCTATACTTCGTACGCGAAGTCATGCTGCGCTAAACAGACTTGGGTACTTAGTCTTCATGTCTTCTTCCGATTCTTAATTGTGGTAAGCTCCCCTATGATGCTTCCACTTGACCATCACCATCTTGATTTCCTTGTTCCGAAGTTTCTTGACTTATGTTTCTAGAATACACTCCGGGTCATCAACGACCTTAGCCATTCGTCAATATTTATCTCTGAATGATCAGTCCATGGTTCCCTCTCAGACACCAGACTCTTTCTTAAGTATCCAATGTGAAAGACCGGGTGAACTCCTGCTAGCTCGTCTGGTAAGTCCAAGTGATAGGACTGATTACCAACCTTTTCAATGATGCGAAAGGTATCAACAAATCGAGGAGATAGCTTTCCTAGCTTAAAAAATATTGTAACACCTTTCATCGGAGAAACCTTTAAGTAGACCCAATCATCCTTTGAAATTCTATGGCTTTGTGACGTGGATCGTGATAGTTCTTTTGTCGATCTTGCGCCATTTTCATGTACTGTCGAATGAGCTGGATCTTTTCATTTGTTTCTTGCAACAAGGCTGGACCACTATTGGAGTTTCTCCTATTTCCCTCCAACCGGTTGGAGTCCTAAACTTTCTTCTGTACAGGAACTCGAATGGTGCCATTTTGATTGTGGAATGGTAACTATTGTTGTAGGAGAATTCAACCAATGGGAGGTGATCGTCCCAGTTACCACCCAAATCCATGACACAGGCTCTGAGCATGTCTTCCAGAGTCAGAATAGTTCTTTCACTTTGTCCGTTAGATTGGGGTCTATAAGAAGTACTCATTGCGATACGAGTACCAAGACCGTTTTGCAGAGCAGCCCAGAAATTAGAAGTGAATCTACTATCTCGGTCAGAGACAATAGACTTAGGCACACCATGCCTGATGACGATTTCGTTTAAGTAGATCTGGGAAAGACAGTCTAGTGAATAGGTTTCCCGAATGGGAATGAAATGAGCAGATTTTGTTAGACAGTCAACAATGACCCAAATAGCATCATGTTGACGATGAGTTTTGGGAAGCTTGGTTATGAAGTCCATAGTAATATGATTCCACTTCCATTCTGGGATAGGAAGAGGTTGCATACTACTTTAGGGTTGTTGGTTTTTTGCTTTGACTAATCTGCAAGTTCTGCACTTCTCCACAAAATGACCAACATCCCTTTTCAAACCTGGCCACCAGAAATCCGCTTTCAGGTCGTTGTACATTTTTGTGCTTCCAGGGTGAATTGAGAATTTGGATTGGTGAGCTTCTTTAAGAATTACTTCTCGCATGTTCCCGAACTTAGGAACCAATATTCTGCCGTAATTACCTCTGAGTCCAGTTCCATCGTCTTGCATTAATGACAACTGAATACTGATGTTCTCATCCTTTACATTCTCCTCTTTTCGAGACTGCATTTAAGCAGCTCTTACATCATCTATGATTGTTGACGTCAGAATTGTAGAAGCCAAGGCATTACAATACGCCGTGCAATAAGCTTTTCTTCTTAGAGCATCAGCAACCACGTTGACTTTCCCTGGATGGTATAAGATCTCGCAGTCGTAATCTTTGATCAGCTCCATTGACCTTTATTGCCTCATATTCAAGTCTTTCTGACTGAATATATACTTCAAACATTTATGATCGGTGTAGAGCTGACATTTGGTTCCATACAAGTAGTGCCTCCATAGTTTGAGAGCAAAAGTCACAGCAGTTAACTCCAAATCGTGAGTGGAGTAATATTTCTCATGTGGTTTTAGCTGTCTAGAAGTGTATGCTACGACATTTCCTCTTTGCAATAATAAAGCTCCCAAACCCATGCCTGATGCATCTGTGTAGACTACAATGTCCTCATTCCCTTCAGGTAGGGCTAAAACTCGTGCTTCACTTAATATCTTCTTTAAATTATCAAAGGCCGCTTGTTCTTCTTCTTTCCAAAAGAAAGTTGCATTCTTGCGAGCCAGCTTAGTAAGCGGAACAGCGATCTTCGAAAAGTCTTTGATGAATCGGCGGTAATAACCAGCCAATCCCAGGAAAATACGAATCTCGGAGGCATTGCGAGGTGATTCCCAGTTCTGGATAGCCTTGATGTTTGCAGGATCAACAGGAATCCCAGCACCAGATATCACGTGCCCCAAGAATTGGATCTGAATTGTATGTTTAGGAGGAACAAGTTAACAAAAGAGTTTATAATTGAGTATAAGGATCATGAAATTGTTTAGAATGTTGAGACATACCTGCCTCAACCAGAATTCACATTTCGAGAATTTGGCATAAAGTCGATCTTTGCGCAGCAACTCTAGCAATTCTCGCAGATGTGTAGCATGATACCCTCTGGTCTTTGAATAGATGAGAATGTCATCAATGAATATGATGACAGATTTGTCGAGCATTGGTCGGTAGACTCTATACATGAGATCCATGAAAGCAGCCGGCGCAATCGTGAGACCAAACGGCATCACCAGAAACTCATAGTGTCCGTAACGAGTTGTGAAAGTCGTTTTTGGAATGTCGTCTGGATGCACTTTAAGCTGTTGATAACCCGAACGAAGATCAATCTTCGAAAAGTAACTTGCGCCCTGTAAATGGTCGAAGAGATCATCAAATCCGAGGCAACGAGTATTTGTTTTTTATTGTGACTTTGTTGAGTTCGCGGTAATCGATGCACATACGCAATGTGCCATCTTTCTTCTTGACAAACAGAACAGGAGCGCCCCAAGGAGATGAACTTGGGCGGATAAAACCTTGGTCAAGTAGCACCTGTAACTGTTTCATCATTTCCTGCATTTTTGAAGAAGCTAAGCGATAAGGAGCCTTTGCTATTGGAACAGCTCCGGAAATGAGTTCAATGCGGAATTCCACTTGACGATTAGGTGGCAATCCCTAGACATCTTCTGGAAAGACATCTGGAAACTCAGAAACAACGGGAATGGCAGAGAGAGATTGAACTTCAGCCTTTGCGTCAACAACATAGGCTAAGTAAGCTGAACAACCCTTAGCAACGTGCTTTCGGGCTTGTGCAATTGAAATGAGGCACAAGTCGCTTTGTGTCTGTCACCATAGATACAAATGTTTCGGCCCTCGGGAGTGGTAATCTTGATCATTCTTTTCTTGCATACAATCTGGGCCTCATTGTGAACCAACCAGTCCATACCTACTATAACATCAAACTCCCCGAACTCCATGGGAATTAAATCTATATTGAATACTACGTCTTCTACAAGTAACGTGCAATTCCTATATACTTTGTCTGCCTTAAGTAACATATTGCTAGCTGTTTCATTATCAAGCACGAATTGTAGTTTGGAAGTAGGCATATTAAGTTGACGAGCAAATGAAGTGGAGACAAACGAACTGTTGGCTCCGGAATCAAACAAGATGCGTGCGGGAATTGAGTTTACAAAGAACGTACCAGTGACCACCTCCGGGTCATCTTTTGCTTCTTCAGCAGTGATTTGGAATGCCCTTGTTGGAGCCCTTTGAGATTGATCCCTGCGAATAGTGGAACCTGTAGAAGATCTTGTCGTCGATTGTTGGACACTATGATCTCGTGGAGGTTTTGGGCAGTCCCTTGCAAAGTGGCCAAGTCTGTGGCAGTTGTAGCACACATCGACTTTTCGAGGACAATGCTCCCAGTGATGGCCCTTCTGCCCATAACAAAAGCAATACATGTCTGGAGTCTTGCACTCTCCAGAGTGCGCCTTCCTGCAGCTCCTGCAGTATCTCGTTTCAGAACTGGTCGAAAAGGCCTTTCCCTTCTTGGGTGATGAAGATGGTTGATAGGATTGAGGAGAGGATCGGGATGATCCAGACTCCTCCTGCTTTTTTGGCGGCGACGGTTGAGTCAGTGCTGCGGCGGTTGAACCGATGACATATCCGGATAACAATACAATCTGCTCCACATTCGAGCAGCCTCCAGTAAACCAGCAAACGTTGTATTCCGAACCCCACTCATGGTTCGGCGAATTTCATAATCTAAACCGCCCTCAAACCAGGCTATCTTTCTTTCCTCCGTATCAACTTGATGGGGTGCAAACAAGCTTAAACGGGTGAACTGAACGACATATTGTGTAACCGTCTTTGTTCCTTGGGTTAGATTCAAAAACTTTGCCTCTAGACGGCGCTTCACATCTGCAGGGCAGTATTGCTGAGAGAATACTTAAACTCGCTCCAGGACATGTGTGACACTACCTCCATCGTAAACACATTAGTCATAGCATCCCACCACATGACTGCATCCTTTGAAAACATTGCAGTTGCAAACCGGATCAAATCCTTTTCAGCACAGTCGCTGATTCTGAAAGTTCGTTCAGTGGTGGTGATCCACTCCAATGCCGTGACGGCATCTCGAGTCCCATCAAAAGTAACATCTCCATTACTTTTGAAATCCTTAAACCTACAACCCCTTGCCTTGTTTGAAGACCCAGTGTCTCCTTGTCTTTCCTCTTGATCGTCTTGTTGTTCTTTATTCTTTCTTTTATCAACCTTTCTCTTGGCTTCGGCCTCGTCTCAGGCCCTTAATTGATCAGCAAATGACTGAGCCTGCTCAGCCATTCGTTTGGATTGTAACTCATTGTTCTGTTCCATGACATGTCTGAAATATATCAATTTCGTCTCCTGACATGTCTGAAATATAACAATTTATATTTAGATCATTTATTTGTAAGTCCTAAGTGTTTACAGTTACCCTTTATTTGTTCCCGTGTGCATGTCAATCCTATCTTAGTTTGGATCATTTCCTAGGAGTCCATTCTAATATCGTAACCTAAGTTTGAGTCCAAGTCCTCGTGGACACTTGAAACCTCAAACTAAAGCTCTGATACCAAATTGTGACGTCCTCATATTTTGATAGTATAAATGGAATCACCAGGATCAACACACAACCCAATGAATATCATGATAATTAAATTAAAATACTTAAATCAGATTTAAGCAGTTCCACACTAAAGCAATAAAAGTACATGTCTAGAGTGATTAAGTCTAACTATTACAACATCATATAGCGTTTTAAAGTCATGGAATCCCAGCCCCAAAGCTATATCGTCCATGTACCAAAGTAGCTTCTAGGATATCGAGATGTGAAATGAATTTCCCTGGAAGAAGGTCCAGCTACACCTTTGCCTTTGCCTGAAAACATTGTGAGTCAACAGTAAGCTAATTTGCATAGTGAGATAACAGATTATACATTCAACAATTATTTCTTTACCAGCATAGTGTGAAATCTGGCAGTGTAAGCCCATAGTATGTGAAAAACCATGCAGTGCAAGCTTTGGGTTGGCAGTCCAAATGCTGATCGGGGATGTGCCGAACCTGACAAGGATAACGAGTGGGATGATCAGTCCCCGACAGTGGCCTGCTGTGAGCCCCAGTCCAGGTCGCGTCAGATTGTGAATTAATGATCATGCAGTGCAAGCATGATGTAAATAGATGCACATTCAAACGAATGCCGACTACATGTGTGTTACATGTCAAGTACGAGTGTGCCTCATAACATAAAATAATTCACGAGTCCCATTTGATGTATATGAACAATGTGAACATGCCATTGAATATGTAAAACATGTATGCAAAGGCAATAAATGTTAGAACGATAATCTATTACTCACAGTGGTTTGTACAGTGTGATTTGTCTCTGAATGAATGTGTGTTTGATAACACCACAATGATCTGTCAAGTCAGTGTAATAGTGATTTAATGTCAATAATTGATTTATACTTAAATTTTAAAATTAAATGAATTTTGAACTGGATTCGGAGCACATCCGAATTCGGATGGTCCGAAGTCCGGATGGCCCTTTGGTCCGAAGTCGGTTATGGGTCCGAAATACAATTGGTCCGAAATAGGGGTGGACGAATTAGGTTAAGGTCTGAATTGGGTAAGGTCCGAATTGGGATGAGGTCCGGACTTTGGATGAATAGTGCCCGAATTCGGATGGTCCGAATTCGGTTCATCCAATCCGAGTTCATACTTGTATAATTTCCAACATTTTCCAGATTTTCATTTTTGACCTTTTTTTTTGCATGTTTTGAGTCTAATGTTGCAAATATGAGCTCTATTGTACATTTTTAACTTAAAACATTACACTAATATACCAAATTAACCCTTTTATGTCCATTTTTATCATATATTGATGAACACACACTAAAACACACTAACCTCAAAATCATACTTAGAATGTGAATCTGGAACTGAAATTTGGTATGTAACATCCTTAATACTCGATTTTAACATTCCAATAATAACATATAACATGAATCAACATCTAGAATCAAAATCATTGATTCGGTTTTTGTGAAGACCGAACCCAAAACCCAAAAATTCGTAATATAGAACGATTTTTACCTCGAATCGTTGTTTGCAGTAGCTATAGTTCTTTGTTTACAACTTAATTCCAACTTTTGCACTTCGAATTTGATGATCTTGATGTTTCTTGGACTGAAACCGTGAGGTAGAGAGAGAGAGAGTGATAGAGTGAGAGACGGTGACAGTAGAGAGAGAAGGAGATTGTGAAAATGAAAACTTTTCTCCCTTTTTTATTTATTAATTCATCCTATTTGCACATTATACCCCTCAACTTCGTATTTTCTTCTTTAACCGATTTTAAATTTTCCGGATCGGTTTCTCCAAGTTATGCTCGCTCAGAAAACTATGATGAGGATTTCTCCTCATCTTTTCTTATTTTTTAAATTTTGTGATCAAAATCGAAATAATAACTCCATTAATGCATTAAATTGAGTTTTAAATGGTAAATTACAAATGATTAAAAACAGGGATGTTACATTTCTGTAGGTCCCGAGAGGTTCCCAAAGTATATAGCTTTAAGCTGTAGACGGGGGGGGGGGGGGGGGGGGGTGAATACAGCTATTTACAAACTACACACTATTTTCTCAATGTTTGTATGTATTATCAACAATTTGTTAATTACAAACAAGCTTGAATGTGGAATAGTTCAAGCTGAGATGACAGATACAACAGTATGTTCACTAGTCTAAGACAAACTCAAACTAGTATACAATGAATACACTCACTAAGAAGCACTCACTGTGTTTACAAGACTTAAGGGAACAGCTTATGTAAAACAGCTTAGACACACAGATACTGATTTACACAGAAGGCTTGCATGCATGAAAAACACACTTGCACGTTCACTCTTGGTTTCAGCACTTAGCTTTCTTCACACTTCTTTCTGTCCTTAGAAGCTTCCTTTTATACTCACTTCAGAGGATCTAAGAGAAACATCTTCATTGGACGGAATGAAAAGGAGAAGTCTTGTTGAAAAGACAACATAACCTTTTCTGCACTTTTCTGAAAAGCAGACTTGTCTTCACATGTGCAGAACTTTTGTCTTTTTACTTTGTCTACCGTTGCATTGCCTTTAACTAATTTAGGAATGTCAACTTTGCGTCTTTCTTCCTTGTAAAGGCCTATTTTGATATAAGAAAAAGGTTTGTCACCCTTTTTCAAATAACCTTTTGTCTTCATGTTACAGAACACTGGGCAGGCAAGAGTTCTGGTTTCTCACTTTGTCTTCGACTTTGGTAAACTGATTCTGCAGTCAAAAACAATACAATGAAAATGACTTGGAAACGATTCCATAAAGTTTTAGCCTGTTCACAAAGACAGGTTCTGTTCACATAAGAACAGAACACTTTAAAAGTGGCCCAGCTCTCACCATGAGAGCAGCGTAGACGTTTATGTCAGCCCTGTTCAGCAGACAGAGCAGTTGGACAAACTGTTAGTTGCACACATCAACATCTAGAACAGCTTTAGACTGATATTGCCACATTTTTCAGTTTCAATAAGCACAATAAATCAGGCCTTAAGATTCATACTTCAAATGCATCAACAGGTTTGATTATAAATCTCCCCCTCAGATGTAGAACAGGTTTGACTGAGGCCTTTTTGTGCCTAACAATCTCCCCCTATTTGCAATAACCAGTCTAAGCTGGTCTTATCAAAAATCTCTATATATTTTTACGGTACATTTGCTGAAATAAAATTACAACATTACAGTAAAGTAAAAGATCAGTTTTTATATACACTGATTCTTGATTACACTAGAACAACACATGTTCTTACAAGAGTACAACTAATGTACTAAAGTATTTTACAACTAATGTAAAAGCAAAAATTACAACTTATGTAATAATGTACAACTAATGTACAAGATGTACAACTAATGTACAAGGTGTTTGGACTGTTTGAGTTCGGAGCAGATAATGGCAAGCCTGTCCAACTGATGGAAAGCTCCCATTCTTCACCTACCCAGACGGTAGATGGACTTCATTACAATGGAGAAGGATCCTGAACCATCTTTTCCAGTTCTTCCCTTGTATCCTCAAGTTCCTCAACTTCACTTCTGATAATCATGAACTTGGGATCATTGAGCTCTCCTCTTTCATAGAAGCCTCTGAGCTGATCCTAGATGGCTGCTCTCCATTTGCTAGACTGCCTAAATGAAACTGCAAGTCTGAAGGCGGCAAGTTGTCTCAGATCAACTTTGTACAGCTCTGAGGCTCTTTGGAAGCACTTCTTCTGAGTTAGGGGATCTACAAAAAATGCCCCCTGCTCAGGTTCTTCAATAATTTTGCCATCCTCAAACTCTATTCCACTTGGCAGGCTATGATCAACTCCTTTCATTTCAATGGCATAGTCGCCCTGTTCGATCAGTGTAAGGAGTAGCTCCATCTCTGTGTCCTTCTTTGTTCTCCTGGCCTTTATTTTTGGATGTGTCACAAAGACACCTTCACTAACTTCCTTAGATATCAGGCCAAGATCCTTTACTCTTTCCATAAACTTCTTGACATATGCCCTGATCTGTTTAGCAGTTTCAGACTTTGATTCACTCAGGGAAACTGCCAGCTCAATCCACTCCCTGTATCCCATCTGAGCTACATCAGTGTGGTCATAAGTTTCCAATTCTGGGCCTGTTGCACCCATCCTTGTTATTTTAAGCTTCCACTGACTGCCTTTCCTTGATATAGGGACAGCTTTGACAATTGCTTCCTTGGCTAGCCTTCTTTCAGCAACATCATGAAACTTTTTCTTAGCCAAGTTGTCAAAGTGGTATTGAGCTCTTGCATGGGGTACTGTTGATTTGGTCACAGAGACCTGAGTACCTTTCTCTACTTCCTTCTCTTTCTCCCCTGCTGATTGTCTGGCAGCTTCCATTATTTTCTTTTGCACCTCCAAGGTAGACATTTTAATTTTCTTTGCTTCTTGGAGTGCAAAGGATTTAGCAGCTTTAGCAGATTCTTCTTCTTTTCTTAATTCCTCCAGAGCTTGAAGCTGTTCTTCTTTAAACTCAAAGTACTTGTGCATAGGAAGACCCATCTCTTTAGCCCTGGCCTTGTGAAATTGAATTTCTGCCTGTTTCTGCTGTATGGGATCATCAGCTGCCTTTTCTTTTCCTTTAGCTGCTGCTGTAGTGACAGCAGCCTCAGGAATTTCCTCTTCTTCTTCTTCTTCTTCAGTTAGAATTAAGTGCCTCCTTTTACTGCTAGGCCTGTCCTCAGGAATGACTTCCTCCCCCTTAGACTGAGCAGGGTTTGGAGAGACAGCCTGAGTAGGCATAGCAGCTTGAGAGGCACCTTCAGCTGTACCTGTTTCAAAGACATCTGCTGGCTGACCAGTATGAGTTGCAGACACTGGTATCTCCTTAGGAGAAGAAGTTTTCTCCCCCTTAGACTTAGTCTTCGAGGCAGATGACTTCTCCCCCTTTGAAGGAGATGAAGCAGCGACTTCAACACCTGGTCTGCCTGAAGACACAAAGTCAGCAGGCTTGCCAGCAGGTTTAGTAGAAGGTTTAGGACCAACAAGGCTAGTCACTAAGTAAGCCAAGTTATCCTTCACCTCAGTAATCTGGGAAAGACAGGTCTGAAGAGAAGAGGAGTGAGAATCAGCTAAGGAGGTCAGCTTAACTATGTTTTCCCTATCAGATGCTGTGAACAGCAAACTTTGAAGCTGTGCAAGATGAAGTTCTAGAGAATTTCGCACATCAGCAAGATCTGATGACACAGAGTTAGAAAGGGAGCCAATTATAGTTTGTAAGCTAGCCAGAGTGGCTGGAAGGGTAGTGTTGCAAGAAGTAAAAAGTGATGACAGCTGTTGGGAAATAGCTGTCATTGAGGACACAGAGTCCTGCTGAATGGAAAGAATAGAGGAGAGGGAGGTGGATACATTTTGCAGCTGAGCAGTGAGTGCTAACAGCTGTGGAGAATGATCAGGTTGTGAGGCGGTAGGGAAAGAGGTCTTGAACGAATCAAAGAACCCCTGAAGCTGTGTAGACACAGAGTCTGATATGATGGAGGGTAGAGAGTGCATGGTGTTTTCCAAAGAACCAACTTTGTTGGTCAGCAAAGAAAGCTGATCCTTCAAAGGCAGGACTTTGGGAGATGGAGGTGTATGGGTAGATTGTTTTGAGTGGGTAGATGGAGAAGATGATGATGAAGCTGGTGT
>JAANYP010002650.1:24103-109899 GCA_020465985.1 Centrapalus pauciflorus
CAGACGTCCCTGTCCTCTGTCTCTGGGATGGAGGCTGACCCCTCTGTCTCTCGATCTCTCTCTCTCTAACACGAGCCAACTCCAAGGCTCTCGCAAACGTCGGGGTGTCGTGAAGCCCAACGAACTCCCGAATATCAGATCTCAACCCATCGATAAAGGCATCAGCCTTACGAATCTCTGTATCCACGTGCTGGGGCGCAAACTGAGCATACTCATTAAATCGGTCTACATACTGCTGGACTGACATGCTGCCCTGCTGAAGATGTAGAAAACGACGCTCCATTTCCCGGCGCTCATCCCGGGGAATATACTGTAACTCAAAGATAGCACGGAACTGATCCCATGTCATAGCATAAGCTGCTGCAGTAGTCATGGATGACTCAATGGACTTCCACCACTGTGAAGCCCCTCCCTTTAGCTGATAAGCCGCATAGCCGACCATATCACGAGGATCGACATGGGCAACGCGGAATGCGGCCACTATCTCTCTCTCCCAAGCCATAGCCGCACCCGGCTCACCACCGCCTCGAAACTGAGGTGGGGCTCCCGCCATAAAGTCCTTAAAGGACCCACCTCGCACAGAAGAAGAAGATGCCCCAACCACTGTCTCAACACTAGTAACTGGCGGCGGATCAGCTCTCTGTCGCTGCTGCTCTCTCTCTCTATCCCTCTCTCTGTAGAACTCGGTCAATACTGATAACATCTCTGACCGGCGGACATACTCGTCTCCCGCAGGTCTCTCTGGCCCTGAACCCTCGCCATGATCTGCCATAACTACCTGCACATATCACAAAGGTAAGATAACAGATCGATCACCCAGCGTTATACAATAAGCTAGGTCAGTTAGTTCCGCTAAACTCAGTCTCAGGGAAGAATCCCACAGATCTGAACACGGTAAGAGCACAAGCATCCACTGATACTCAATACTGAAACCTCAAGCTCTGATACCAAGCTGTAACACCCACGATTCTCACACAAATGCCACGTCAATACAATGCACAGGTGGCAATAACGCAAGTATCTCAAATTACTCATGTCACAGGATTAGCGGAAAACACTGCTAATTAAAACTTTAACACGAAGTCATACATAAGTAGATCAGATACAACAGTTCCAAAACTAATATCAACAAGACAGTCAACGCACGCAACTCTAACTGCCCCAATCTCTACTTCGGCTGTTGCGGCTGTGGCTGCGACCTCACGGTATGACTGCCTGACACACAGAAGACTCGAAAACATAAGCTGGACAGCTCGTGAGTACGCGAGGGTTAGACACTGCAGGTAAGCACATAAAACATACACAACACACATATCTCGTCACATATATGCAACTCGATGCATAACACGTATCTCTGCTCAAAAAGGGGACCACGTTCCCCAGCTAACAGGCCGCACACAGCAGCGGTTAGCTACTCAATAGGCACAGGAGCGACCTGGCATATCACTGCCGTATATATACAGCCTCGTATCTCGTGACTGGTTAGGGACAGTCAGCCTGCGCGATCACATATCGCGGACACCTGCAACTCAAACATATATTACACGTACAGGGTAGAATGAATCATACCTGCGTGCTAAGCTTAGTCTCATACACAAGATATCACAACACATATACACGACTCATAAAAGTTTACGCGCGCTTTGTAAAAGACTCGAGTACTCACCGATACCCGAAAGCAATCGAAACCCGAACTCTCAATGCGGCTCGGCACGTGATCGGCTAGCACCTGAACACATCACGGGTCTCACATGTTATCACAAACTCGATAGCCACGCAATTCAATCAAACATAACTCAATCCAACACAATTATCACAATTAAACTAATCCCGAAACATATTCCCGAACGGACAATCGATCCCCGAAACCCTTTTTCGGAACTCCTATCGAGACCCAAAATCCCAAATAATTCAATTCAATAATATTTCGAAGGGACTCGACCAAATAACGACTCAAAACTCTCTTTTATTGACGCTATTGAAATTTTCTGCAGATCAGAAAACGCGCCGCGCTTTTCTCATTTGCGCGCCGCGCTTTTGCCAGACAGCAGAATCTTGCCCTTCGAACTCCATAACTGAACCAGGAGTAATACTCCTTTCTATACCCGATTTCCAGCAACAAAAGGCACATAACTCACATATATACAACCCATAAACCACAGAAATCACAACTCTCAATCATAACACAACATATCTCAAGATTTTTGGCCATTAGAACTCATAACCCTTACCTTTGGAAGTTCAAGAACACAAGAAGGATGATGGAGATGATCAAGGCTTCTCAAATCAAAATCCCAGAGCTAAAATCACTTGCTTGCAGCTGGAGATTCTCACACAATTCACACACACTCTTTTAGGGCTCTCTTCACAAATGGATAAGGAAGAAAAGGATAAAGGGGGCTCAACACATATATACGTTTTATCCTTTTTCCGGTTCCGAACCCACTAAATCCGAACCCGATATCACTTTTTCACAAATTATATCATTAGGACCCAATTAAATCCACGATCTCAAGGAGATAATTAATCCGCTAATTGTTAGCTCGGAGACACGTATCACTCAATTTTGACACGTTAAATCCACGAAACGGAATTTAATTGGAACAACGCAATAATAATAAAATAATGAGCCAGTAAATTAAATCCACGTACCAGGCTCAAATTAGGGATGTTACAGTTGGTGGTATAAATAGGTTAACAGTAAAGGTCATTAACTCCATCTGTTTTCGAATCTGTACTATCGAATCTGTCAAGGCGATCTCGAATCTATTTTCTCGAGTCTATCGTAATCCTTCTAAACGACAATTTGTCGAGTTTGAAGACTGTGTGTTCGATTCTACTCTTGCATCTAGGTATAATCAACTTGATTGTACAAGATTTATGTAGTTTTATACACAAGTTTAGGCTAAAACATCAAATTTTGAAGTTTTATGGGTCAAAATAGGGTTTTTGCTAAATAACTAAGTTTGGGCCTATAAAATATCAAATTAAAAGCATAAATCAAGGATTAGAACCTAGTTGAACTAATGTATGTGATTTACCAAGTTCAAAATGGTTAAAATCTTGGGTTTTGTTGAAACAATGGCCGACGGGGCTTCGAGTCTATTCTTGGATTCGAATCTGTTCATGGGTTTCTCGAATCTGTCATTAGATTCGAGATGACCATGATATTCGAATCTGTCCATTAGACTCGAATAGGGACTTTTTGAATCTGTCCATTACACTCGAATATGGACACTTCGAATCTGTTACTTTCGAATCTGTACTTTATTTACTTTGTTTAATTTAAATTTTATTAAACTTGTGGAAATTTAATTGTGTTAGATTTTGTATTTAATCAAGTACAAAATAAAACAAATTTGAATTTAAACAAGTTTATTGATTTTTAATGAGTCTAACAGTTTTGTTTATTGTGCAGATATGGCGGCTCGAGCTTTTATCCCAAAGCATAATATGGTCCTTAATCCTGATAATAATATCCCTGAGGCGCAGGGCTTTCGCCAAGTTTTGGATTTCCTAGCTGAATCTAGGATTAGCTATGTGTTGTATCATAACATTCCAATACTCATTTCGTATGTACGGCAGTTTTATGACCATTTACAGGTTGATTGTACTGTCACCCCGACAGTTCTAAGAACCAGAATTGCTGGACAGCCGCTAGTCTTCTCTGCAGATATGTTGCGACAGGTTCTGCAGTTGGGAACACAGGAACAGGAGGACGGGCCTATTGACTTCCCGTTAAGTATTAGGCAGACCGCGTTTCTGAGGATGGGATATAGTTTGGATGTTGCGAAGTCATCATATATGAAGAGTGGCCTGATAGGGCAGTGGAGATTCTTGGTGCACGTTTTCATGGTTTGCTTTGCGCCGAAGAAGGCTGGATTTGACTACATAGTGTCAAAGATCCAATCTGGGGTTATTGCACTGGTGTATAATCGGAAGTTCAGCTTCTCACAAATGTTCTTCTCGGAGTTCGTCCATCAGCTTACGGCTCCTGAAAGGGAAATGTTTCTGCTGTATCCAAGATTTGTCATGATGTTGATAAGGCACTTCTTGCCAAATTTGCCACAGTCAGATGACTCTCTGAGCGTTAATGTTATGGACAAACGCATTTTTGCTGACTGTTCCTCACATCGAGGAAGATTAGCTGTTCCGGTGGCGCGTCCATTGTTTGGAGCGATTGTGGATAGGGAGTTTCACGCCCCGGGAGATGCCAACTGGGCAGGGGTCGTTGAGATTCAACCACAGCAACAACAACAGCACGTCAACAACAACAACAGCCGCGTGCTCAGCCGCGTGATCCAAGACGCCGACAGAGACCAGCCGCGAGTCAAATCCAGGCATCCAGGCCTTCTACGAGCGAACAGCCCCAAGCACAGGAAGCAGGGCCTTCAAGTGCAGTTCCCGAATCCGAGCAGATTGCTCAAACACTGGAGGAAATATGGGCATCTGGTCCCCATGCCAATGAAGATGTTGCAGCAGCATTAGTGGGTGAGCTGCTTAGTCCCCCAGAAGATGAAGATGATGTATTTCGGGATGTAGAGGAATATGAGCCAGAAAGGGCAGATGAAGGCTTAACATCTTCAGAATCCGAATCAGAATCAGAGGAAGTTCCTGAACCAGCAGCTGCAGATCCCGAAATTCAAATTGGAACCTATGGATCGAGGTTGATTGTGAATGAAGGAGGTTCGAGGAGGCGAGAGGACAGGGAATCTGAGGATTCAGATTTTGAAGAAGAGGAGGTTGCTCCGTTGGTGAGGCAAAGGGCCAAACGTCACAGATTCATGCAGGGGACATCATCAGAGTCCGATGCACAACCTCAGCCTCAAACCCAAACCCAACCACAAGCCACAGCTCCACCATCACCGCCACCTCAGCATCATGAACCGTACATTCCACCACCATTCATCCCATCTCCCATTCAGTCCATTCCATCTACGTCAGCTGCATATACTGAAAATCAAAGATTCATGCAACTCAAAGGACGTGTTGACTTTCAGCATGTTCAAATCATATCCCTTACAAAAGCTGTTGGTGAGCTCCAGGAGCATAACTCTAATCTTGACATGGAGAATGCAGAATTAAGAAAGATTGTGGAGACTGTAAGAGACGAAAACACAGAGCTAAAATCGTTTATTGCTGATCAGTCTTCAGAAATCAGATCAATGAGGTCCCTCCTTGAGCAACTGATGAAAAATCTACAAACTCAGGGGGAGACAAGTTGTAAGGATCAGGAGGTACATCGAAGAGATGATAACGAAGGCAATGATCCCGGTGCAAATAAAGAGAATGAGTCTGTAGATTTTCCTGCAGCTCAAGCTACACAAATTCGGGGGGAGCCTAGTCAAGGCGAAGGAGAAATGGGTGAGGCTAGTTCATCTAAATAACCTACGGACTTTGAAATCAGTGAGATGATTGACGCGCTCATGGATCTCGATGATGATCCTCTGGATGTAGGTTTTGATAATGAAGATGAAGAGCTGGAGGAAGGCGAGTTTATGCCAGAAGAGGTAGTGGACTGGCAGTCAGATGATGAGGAAGTCGCTGATGAGGATGATGAAGCTGATGAGATAGTTGTGCAGCAGAATCCTATTACCGATACCTACATGATTGATGGAAATAGAATTGTCAATGTAGATATAGTAAATGCTGCATTGAATCCTCAGCCATCGACAGAAGAACCTGCAAGAGAGCTAACTAATGAAGAAAAACGAAAACTATGGTTCAGGGCTGAAGAGAAGGAAGTAGCGATTAAAAAGACAATGAGAGTGCCAGGTACTGGGAAGCTGTCTGAGCGAATTTTAAGCTGGTTCTTTGATAGAGATCTGCAGCTATTTGTAATTAAAAGGAAAGACGGGCTTCAGTACATGAGGCGAACATTAAAAGCATTCAACTCCCTGCCAAAGATCGAAATCACTGCGCTAGCATGGAAAGATTTGATAAACATTGGCAATGATCCCTATGCAAGCGTAATTGAAAGAATCATAAGAAAGGAGGGGAGATCAAGGAAATTCGAGCGTTTGAATCCAAGGGTCGGGAGAAGAGTAGAGGATCCGTCACGTATTGATCCTCTAACTGGACGACCTTGGATGAGGATTCACTATAAGCCGGCTAGATGTCTTAGGAAGGTTCCTCTCAAGCCGATGCCACAAAATATTCTGAAGAATCTGAAGTGGTGGTATGCTGACACGGAAACTGGAGAAGCGGTCATGGAAGACTTAGAAGAAAATGTTATTCTTAGAGTCTATGACCCTCTTCACCTGGTAAACCTCTCCAAAGATGATCTTCACATTTTGCATGCCTGTAAGATCTCAAGTGATACACATATGGACGATGAAGCTAATAAGTATGAAAATGTAGTCAAGGTATGTGTCGAGAAAGGTTTGTATGCTGGTAGTATTTTGAATCAATAAATAAACAAAGTTTTTAAGTCAAATGTGTGAATTATTAGAAGCTATCGTCAAGGGGGAGTCTGTTGGTACATCCTGTGTGACGATAGCAGTCTAAGTGATTCTGCATAGTGATTTTAGCAAGTATGTGTTAGATATGTTTATATGTGCTTGACTGTTATTGATTGTGTGTTTGAACTTGATGTAACATATTACAAGAAGTTCAAACATAAAGGTCAAAGATTAACTCAAGCATAAGTAAAACATAAGTTTCATCACTTAAGTGTTTAAGTGTATTGGCTAGATTCGAATAGGTAAAGGAAGACATTCGAATCTGTGATAGATTCGACTGTATCCTTAGATTCGAATGGGCTAGATTCGAGAGTGTCATTGTGGACAGACTCGAATGGGCCTTGGGCCAGATTCGAGTTTGGCCCACATCAGACTCGAATCAGGGTCTATAATTAGGGATAGACTCGAATCATTAGGGGACTTTTAGCAGAATTCGTGAGGAATTAAGCAAAAGGCGATCTCGAGTTTATCAGCTAGGTGAGTGCTGTTTCGGAGAGAATTAGTTCGTAGGATCGTTCGTGTGTCGTTCGTTCAGCGTCTAATAGTCTCCGTGTTCCGTTGGTTGAGAGTTGTCCGTCTAACCGTCAACGAGGATTCCGCACTCGTTCACGGATCCGCGTCTAGATAGATCTTGCAGTCGTAGACCTTACAAGCAATTTAATGTTTTTAAAAAAGATAAATATACTCTATTTTTTAATATGTAAATAATAAAAAATAAACACAATTATTATTTTTGTTTGTTTTTATTTTTACTCATATACATTTTATATAAATAAATTTAATTAAAAATATCCACGTAATACGTGGGTTATAAACTAGTTGATGTATTATAATGTTATCATATTAAAAAATAATGTTTTTAAATTTAAATGCAATCATTTATTATATTGGCTATTTGTTTAATATAATTAGCTCAGAACAAATTGAATTCATATTTGATATAACTTTAATAAATTTTTATGTTATTTTAATATCAACATTTTATCATATTTATAACTATATCTATCTATCTATCTATCTATCTATCTATATATATATATTATATGTTTTTTTTATTAAAAACAATCTTTTATTAAATATACACATGAAATACATGGGTTGCTAACCTAGTATTTTTATAAAAAAAAAATTCATACATGTATCGTCAAATTTTGAAATATGGTATATCAAAATACAATCAAGAGGGTGTTTGGATTTGCATTTAAAAAAGTGGTATAGCGTTTTGAAAACTAATAATTAGATAATAGTTGTAACAAAAAGTCTAGAATTGTAGTGTTTTGTTTTATAATCAGTTTTTAAAGTATTTTGATTTGCGTTTTAACTTGTAAAATGACCAAATAATCACTTATTAAGCAAATAAGCTACGTTTTTTAACTTATGAAAAAGTATGATAGAATTAACTTTAAACACAAATATTCACTTATTAACGTATGCGATTCAAACATTTTAAATCAATTATTTGTGTTATTATAACGTAATAAGATAATAATCTCGTTTATAATGCAAAACCAAACACACTCTAAACGATTTGTAATATATAATTGACAAAGTTATACTTTTAGTCCATGTTATATGGTCAAAACTATGCATTTCATCAATGAATTTGTATTATTACATATTTACATTGACAGTACTTAATTATTAAAGGTTGCATCTTTTATTCCTTAATTAGGGTTGACTTGGTGGAATTTTAAAATACCAAAATTACCTTTCAAAATGCATGATTTTGGACCGAGGCTTATTTGATTAATTAGTTATATCGTTGTTCTTGTATTATTATTACTACTGAAAGTCTAAAATCATCTATGGCTAGGAGTGAGCATGGATTGGTTTCTAGCCCGAACCAAACCCACACCATTTTTTCGGTTTTTTGGGTTTTAAAAAGTTGTTCGTTTTGGTTTCATCCGGATTCAATATTCCATCTGGTTTTCTGATTTTTTTGATTGATCCCACGAGTCATTGGTTTCCGGTTTGTATGGGTTCGGATTGGTTTTTGGGTTTAAAACCATTTTTGGCCAATTTTTTTCCTTTAAAATCAATTTTTTGGGCTATGTCTGAACTTTAAATTCATTATCATTTCTTTTGACGATTTTATTGAACATATTTTATAAAAAAGTAATAAATAAAATATTGTGTCACCTACAACTAGTTTAAAGCACTACTAAATTATCAAGTATAATAGTAAATACTAGGGAAAATTTCGCAAAAAACTATCAACCTACAAGTTTTTTTTGATTAAGTCCCTCAATCAATTTTTTTGTTTGATAAGTCCCTTAACTAAATAAAAATCACGAATATGGTGTTTTTCTCAAGAAAAGTTACCGGTGACCTGTTGAGCGGGTTGCAATTGCTGACGTGGATCTTAAAAATTTATGATTTTTTTCGATTAAGTCCCCCAACTAAATTATTTTGTCTTATAAATCCCTTAACTAAATTATTTTGTCTTATAAATCTCTCAACTAAATTTTTGGCACATAAATCCCTTATCTTGATAAAACTCATGTTATTTGTTGTTTTATCAATTTAAGTGATTGTTCAATTGACACTCACGTCACACATACGAGGATGCAAAAAAAAAAAAATCAAAATGATAAATCAAAACAATCATTTTTGTTGTTAAAATTTTAGTCAGATGAACTATTTAATATATTTAAAAATTATGGTCTAGACAAACATACGATCGGAATAATCATCATTTATCTTTTTATATCAAACCAACTTATGTTATCCGGAATAACGGACTTATAAAAAAATTTATTATTTTCAAACAATCATCGTCGTTTTAAAAAAAAAATTTATTTTCAAACCAAATTATTTTGGTCTAGACAAACATGACATGCTCTGTCATCGAAATAAACATTGTCGTTTTTAAAAGTTTAAAAAATGTCGCTTTATTTTATCGAAAAGTTGAAAGGTTTAAGTAGTTCGGGGACTTATCAGGAATAAAAATGAAATGAGGACTTAATCGAAAACATTTTATACTTTAATGGTTTTTGCAAAATAGGTTTAAGCATGTTAACCTGTTATAACAGATTAACGGGCCAATTAAAAAGGTTTAAGCAGTTTGGGGACTTATCAGAAATAAAAAATGAAATGGGGACTTAATCGAAAAATTTTTGTACTTTGATGGTTTTTTGCATAATTTTCCCTAAATACTATATAATCTTATAAAAAATTATCAAGTAAAAGTATTATACAAGATTACAAATTAAAATATATTAAAATTTAAATTTATTTATAAACTGGTTCGGTTCCGGGTTTTTTGCTTCGGTATTGAAGGAACATCTAAACCCAAAACCGTTTACTCCCGTTTTTTCGGTTTCGGTTTCTTGGGTTTTCGGTTTTTCAGGTTGTTTTGGCTTTTCGGTTTTTCGATTATGTTTTTGCTAACCATTATCTGTGGCTTCATAAACCATGCCACCGCTCATACCTTCGTTCCTTTCGTCTTCAACAGGTATCACCACACCCGCCTACCACCATTTCACACCTTCGCTGTCACTGATGGTCACCATTTCTGCATACCACAATTACGCCAAATGTTCTCGACATGAACCACAAGTGAATCTACAGATTCCTTTGTCTTTAACCATTACACAACAAAATCGAGATCCGGAACAACTCTGATGAACGAGGTTTGCTAAAACAAACATCTTCATCTCTATCTAAATGACAAATCAAGGTCAGGAATAACTTGAATGAGGTTTGTAATTAGATCTGGAACAGACATCTTCATCTCCCTCTCGATCTGGAACAAACATCTTCGTCTTTCTCTCGATTTCAACATATCTCCTCCCCTTCTCGATATTCAAGAGGTTTATCTTGATATTTAGGATTTGTTTCAAAACTTATATTCTTCAAGAATTATCAAGATCTTTGTTATTTAATGTTTAGGGTTTGTTTGGGTTATTAGATTCCCACCGTAGAATGTGACTTGAGTGTAACACCCTACTTTTACTACTAATACCACGTAGGACTGACAGTCCACGTCTCCAAATGTCATAATTATCATCAAGGGTAAACAGCTAAATAACTACTAATTATCCACATCAGGCATAAAGATCACGACAAAACGGGAACCAACCCCCGTTAATAAAGTCTGCCAACCACAATCCAATTATAGGTTACAGTCATCCTAAAATATCAGTGGCAGATACGCCAAACCGCAAAATATAAGACTACTCACTAAAGTAGTCGCTAGCTACTGTCCACGTGGCGGGTCTCGACTGGTGCCCGCAATATCTCTAGCCTTTGGTCTCACACCTGAGATTAGACCTGGCAATTCATGTATTCGTGTCGTGTAACAGGTCAGACACGAATTTTACACGACACGAATTTGCCAAACCTGTACACGACATGAAATAAAAAACGTATCTGGTTATGAAACCAGTACACGACACGAAAAACATTCGTGTTACCTGGACATGACACACAATTTAGCCGAGTCACACGAAAACACGAATACACAAACTGTAAACAAATTAGACACTAATTTTTAACAAAAATATGAACTTATAAATCCAAAATTCCATCTTCCAAAACATCTAATTCCAAGTTTCCAACATCCAAAACATATAAATCCAAGTTCTCACAAAATATATAAATCCAAATACCAAAACATATAAATCCAAGTATCAAACAACACTCGAAATTCCGTGTCTTAGACGTGTCAGGCGTGTCTTAGACGTGTCATCCATGTCACACGTATTTTACATATGTGTTATACGTTTTTATACAGGTAAATTCGTGTTTGACACGTGTAAGACACGAAACACGAATTTCAAAAACAGGTCAACCTGTTTTGACACGAAACACGAATTTACCAAACCTGTACACGAATATTTCGTGTCGTATACGTGTCATGTCTGTCGTGTCGTGTCCCATATTGCCAGGTCTATCTGAGATGCACATATAAACAACTGTCAGCTGGAAGCTGGTGAGTTACAAACAACAATGTTAAAATAAGTTTATAAAACAGTTAGCACAATGTAATAACCAACTCAACATGCGGCCGACAACAACAGCCCGACGCCTCATCGGGAGCGACCCGGGATAGCCTGCATAGCCCACTCCACAAAGTAGTGGGTAAGCCAGGACCTCTGAGTTGGGGAATGACCCAACGGGCCTCTACTCTGCGTACAACAACTATACGCGTGATCCACGTGCTCTGCTATGTGCTAACAAGTATCAACGTATAAAAAGGGATCCGCTCGGGATCTGGATAGTAACAACAAACCTCTTTAAAACACAGTTATCCACGTTAGTGCATCAACTAAAAGAAGGTAAATAACTCACCTGAAGCACGACTACAATCAAGCTATCTACGACGGTCCCGACAGGTTCCAGGCTCAACTACAAATCCTGGCAACAGCAAATACAACTACACTGTAACTACTAGCCAACGAACTCATAACAACTGTACTACTAATCTCACGGACTCGACAGAAGTCAACAGGTTAAGACCCACGAGCGTGGCTAGGAGCGCGACCACGATCGCGATCGCGATCTCCACACTATGGTCAGGCATCGCGGTCGCGGGTAGCGCCGCGTTGCCCCTCCCAGCGCGACCAAGATCACTCAAGCACGGTCGGGATCACCCGGCCCGCGATCCCCCTTCTCGGTCGCGTTCCCCCTCTCACGACCAACCTCCACCGCCTCACCCTGATTGCGGTCGCGACCAGGAGAGCACGGCCGCGATGCGGCGACGAACAGACAGGTTATACTCTGTTTTTCGGTTGCTACGGGAATCACTTCCCAACTCAATTCCATACACCTCAGGGGTTATAAACCAACCCCAAATCGTTTTAACTACTTAATATAGCAATTCGGATTACTCCAGTAAGGATTCCTTACCTTGATTCCCCTTTCCTTGCTTGATTTGAGTCCACAATTGAAGAATGGTGATGGAGGGGTGAATCTCCACTTATGGCTGCTCCTGATCTCTTTCTCAATCTCTATGTTTCTCTTGCTCAGCTGGAGGTACACACACACACACACATACATGATTGAGTTTTGGGAAGAATGGCTTAAAAACATGCCATCAACTTTATATATATATATATATACACACACACACGTTTCCGATTCCGCACCCAATTTAAACGGGATACCCACTATTTAGACGCCAGTTAACCCAATTAATCTCAATTTAACGGCTCGGGTTTAGACTGTCATTTAACTCAATAAAACTACCCCAACTCGAAATTACTACTAAACCGGTTATTGTCTCAACCGACTAATATTACACGTAACGGCAACCTACTTCACAAAATCACGTGTGACTGACCAATTAAATGTCACCAACTCATCAAGGTAATTACCAAGACCCACAATTAAATTCCACGTACCTGCTGCTAGTTCCCGGATTTTACAAATCTCCCCCTCTAGAACTGATCCCGTCCTTGGGATCTCAACTCAAATGAATATATGAGGGTAACGCTATTGCATATTCGTCTCGGGCTCCCACGTAACGCTGGAACCCTTATGATACCGTCGCTATACTAATACTAGCGGAACCTCCTTCTTTCGCAGCTTCTTCACCTTGCAACTTACGATGACCTCAGGATGCTCTATATCTCCATCGCTTGTCCACTTCAATCCCGGACTAGGCTTACCTCGCTGGCGGAATCGAATCCTCCCCTTCCACGGAGATACCTCTGGAAGTACCCACTCGCCTACATCGAACTTTGGCTTCTTGGTCCTCGTATCGGCATAATATTTTCATCGGCTATAGGCTACTTTCAATCTCTCGATGACTATAGCTATCTTTTCGCTAATCTGCTGAATATTCTTGGAACCTGCAATCTTTCATCCTCATACTTCCGCTCAACACGCTGGATAAACAAGCTCAACTAAAAGCAAATAAGCATCCCACTTACCACTAAAACGCTCTGATCGACAACTCAACAGGTCAACAGTACAACAATCCAGGTAGCTCTTCAGGGAACCACATCAGAAAACTTGAAAACAATGTCAACAACCTCTAAACTGCCTTTTTCCTCCTTCGCATCCCCTACCTATGCTAGGAAGGAAGAACAACTCTTGGCTAACCGAAAACGAACCTAAACTACAAAAATTGAGGCCAACACTGCCTCTACTACGCGCTACACGACTAACTACAGAGGGACTGCAATCAACTAACTCTATAATCAACGACTCCGACAACTTAACAGGTGAGGCAACAAGGTAAACAATAAAAGTGGCAGACACAAAAGAACAATTTGCCCTAGAATCCAACAAAACTCAAGCACTATGACCATTCAAAATAAACATACCAGAAACTACGTCAGCTGTCTCTCACGCCTCTTCTGCTGTCAACTGAAAGACTCGATCTCTGGCTGGCGGAACAACATCTCTGCGTGCAGAAGAACCTGCAAACCTCTAACCCTGTGCAGGTGGCCTCGACTCCCCCTGCCTCTGGTCTCCCTATCATGGAGCCGTGCAATCTCGCGCCTGATGTCCGGATCGTCCGCAATTAAAACATAACAGATCTCTAGATTTACAAGTTGCCCGTGTGTGACCCGGCTGCCCACAGCAAAAACAACGCACATGTTTGGGGTCACACTCCCCGGCATGCCTTTTTCGGCATCTCCTACACCACCTCTCTCCTACCACTGAGCCGGAGCTCGAAGCACCCTCCCTACGCTCGGAGTCCCCAAAACGACTACCTCGATCCTCGGATCTACGGTCAAACCTCTGAGGAGATCTGTCTCTCTGTTTATTGAGTCCATTTGACTCTGTATGTCAACGATCATCACCCCTAGCCTGGGAACGACCAGAACGGCTGTCTCTGTCCCTGTCTCTATCCCGGTCAGGACCCCTAGAATACTTTGCAGATTGGACTCGTCTCGGCTTCTCTACCATAGGATCTCTACGGGATAACTCGCTCTCCCGTCTCCGTGCTAACTCTACTGCTCGAGCATAAGTCGGTACGTACCCCGTGTCAATAAACTCTCGGATCTCCTTGCGCAATCCCATCATAAACCTATTAATCTTCCGCGATTCTGTGCTGATCTTGAGCGGTGCAAACAAACTCAAGTCAATAAAGATATTCTCATACTCATCTACTGATCGCTATCCCTGGAATAACGTCAAGAAATCAATCTCTAGTTGGGCTCGGCGGTCCTCTGGACAATACTGCTCCTCGAACCGGACCTTAAACTGGCCCCACGCCATCTCATTGGCCGGTCCATCTCCCATCATGTCCCTGACGGTCCACCACCACTGCTGCGCGCTAGTCCGTAACTGAGCACTAGTGAATGTCGTCATCTGATCGGGGTAGCATCCTGTAATGCAGAAAGCCATCTCCATGTCCTGCAGCCAGTACATGGCCTTAACGGCCCCGGGCTCGCCATGATACTCTGGTGGGTGTGCAGCAAGGAACTCCTTTTATTTGCATCCCTTGCCCCCCCCCCCCCCTCCTCACGATGATCCAGCTCCTAAATCCTTACCCCATGTACCTCTTGTTCCCTGTGTCAGGGATTGCATACCCTCGGTAAGGCCCTTCTCATAGGCCTCCTGTAACCATCTAGCGAACTCCTCATCTGAGACTCGTCCCCTGGTGGGACCCTCGGGTCTGCTCGTCAGCCATAGGATCTCTGCACAATACAAATAACATTACCATCACAACAATAACATAACTCTACAGTTTCTTAGACCTACTCATCAGAGATCAAGCCCAAGGATCTAGACACTGGTTTAAGCCTAAGCATCACTTATGATACTTAAACCTTAAACTAATGCTCTGATACCAAGCTGTAACACCCTACATTTACTACTAATACCATGTAGAACTGACAGTCCACGTCTCCAAATATCATCAAGGGTAAACAGCTAAATAACTACTAACTATCCACATCAGGCATAAAGGTCACGACAAAACGGGAACCAACCCCCGTTAATAAAGTCAGCCAACCACAATTTAATTAAAGGTTACAGTCATCCCAAAATATCAGTGGCAGATACGCCAACCACAAAATACAAGACTACTCACTAAAGTAGTCGCTAGCTACTGTCCAAGTAGCCGGTCTCGACTGGTGCCCGCAATATCTCTAGCCTCTGGTCTCACACCTGAGATGCACATATAAACAACTGTCAGCTGGAAGCTGGTGAGTTACAAACAACAACGTTAAAATAAGTTTATAAAGTATTTAGCACCATGTAACTACTGGTAATCAACTCAACATGCAGCCGGCAACAATAGCCCGACGCCTCATCGGGAGTGACCCGGGATAGCCTGCATAGCCCACTCTAAAAAGTAGTGGCTAAGCCAGGACCTCTAAGTTGGGAATGACCCAACATGCCTCTACTCTGTATACGACAACTATACGCGTGATCCACATGCTCTGCTATGTGCTAACAAGTATCAACGTATAAAAAGGGATCCGCTCGAATCTGGATAGTAACAACAAACCTCTTTAAACCACAGTTATCAACGTTAGTGCATTGACTAAAAGCAGGTAAGTAACTCATCTGAAGCACGACTACAATCCAGCTAGCTACGGCGGTCTCGACAGGTCCCAGGCTCAACTCCAAATCCTGGCAACAACAAATACAACTATACGGTAACTACTAGCCAACGAACTCATAACAACTATACTACTAAACTCACGGATTTGACAGAAGTCAACAGGTCAAGACTTACCAGCGGCCAGGAGCGCCTCCACAACGTGGTCAAGCACTGCGGTCCCGGGTAGCCCCGCGTTGCCCCTTCCAGCGCGACAAAGATCACTCGAGCACGTTCGGGATCACCCGGCCCGTGATCCCCCTTCTCGGTCGCGTTCCCCTTCCCACGACCAACCTCCACCGCCTCACCCTGATCGTGGTCGCGACCAGGGTAGCGCGGGCGCGATGCGACGACGAACAGACAGGTTATACTCTGTTTTTTGGTTGCTACGGGAATCACTTCCCAACTCAGTTCCATACATCTCAGGGGTTATAAACCAACCCCAACTCATTTTAACTACTTAATATAGCAATTTCGAATTACTCCAGTAAGGATTCCTTACCTTGATTCCCCTTTCTTTGCTTGATTTGAGTCCACAATTGAAGAATGGTGATGGAGGGGTGAATCTTCACTTATGGCTGCTCCTGATCTCTCACTACTACAAAACGAAGCTAATGCAACACTTTTGATGCAACACATTTAAAAAATTGTTGTTTTTTTATTTAAGTTCGCTCTAAAGCAACATATTGACAATAAGTGTTGCATATAATGATTTAATGCAACACTTTTTTTTAAAGTGTTGCCATTTTTACTAAAAAAATGCAACAATTTTCTAAAGTGTTGCAATTTTTACTAGAAATTGCAACATTTGTTTAAAGTGTTGCATATTTCAATAAAAAAATGCAACACATTTTTAGAGTGTTGCATTTATAATGAAAAAAATGCAACACATTTTTAAAAACATATAACATTTTTTAAGTGTTGCCATTTTTATTGAAAAAAATATGACATATATATGTTTTTAAGTGTTGACTATACTATTTTTTCTTGTTTTGTAATTTTGATAAAAAAATACACACAAAAGTTTAATGTCTGGTTTGTTAAGATTAATAAATACAAGATTTGATAGTTTCTGTTTTATTTTATTTTATTTTTTAAAAAAATTGTAAAATTAGAAAATTGGTTACAATTTTAATAATATCACTATTTTAAAACTTTCACTACTACAAAATGAACCTAATGCGACAATAAAAAGGGTTATACATATGGATTATTGCTTAAAATAACAACCTATTTTAATTTTTTTCTTATTGTGGTAATTAAATTATAAATATTGTTTGAAAATAAATAATTGTTGCTTTATGACTTGACCAGTTGACCGCTTGCTTAACTTCATTTTTCTATAGAAAAAAAAGTAATATAATATATATAATTATATATCTATTTATAAACAAAAAAGATAAATATAATTTTTTTTTTCCAATCGTTCTCAATCTTGTGTAGCTGTCTTATGTTTTGTATCAGAGTATTACATAGAACACCACTTCAAAACCCTAGATCTTACAACTTCTCTTTGGCTATTTCTGCTTTGGTGGTCGGTGGGTCTGTGCTCGGAGCTCTAGTGAAATCCACGACGGCAAGCACTACATGTGCCGCTACACTTTCTTAGCCTCTCATAGTCTCATTCCCGATTTCTCTCAAAACTCTAATTCACAAACCTGGTGAATTCAACTTTGGTTCTTTGGTGAAATCGACTTTGAATCTGTTCTCTGGTGAAATCGACAAAGAGGAGGTGTGTCCTCTTCTTCGACGAGGTCGATTTATCTCTTGTTTTGGCTTTGTTGTCTTCTCCGACGAGGTCGATATTATCAGACACAGTCGCTTTGGCTCTGTTGTCTTCTCGAGCTCTGGTACATCCTAAAGATCGACCTAAACTATTAACTCTCTGAAGTATGTACTAAATTGTTTTTCAGATCAAAGTATTAACTTGTTCATCCTCTATTTCATACATATACTCTTGAATGTTGAATCAGTACATTCCATGCATACATTCTAGCATATCCATGCCCATTTATATGTGATGTCATATTTGTCTTTTTTTAGTTGTCATTTGCTTGTTTTTTGTCTGTCAAGATCATGGGTCATGATTGAATTAGTGTGATTCTCAGCCAGTGAATGTGCTAACTGCTAACCCGTGCTTCTAAAGTTCGTTATCTTTTTCTTAAAAAGTTGCTAGGAATGATAATCAAGGACAAGAAGTGTTGTGGCTGTGTTTGTTTGCTCTGGATATTATGTTACCTTACCATTGACCTCTGGCTCTTTGCTTCTATAGATACTTTACTTGTGGAATTTGTTATATTAACTATCCAATCGACATTAGAGTTTATTAGATTTCAAGGAAGAGAAATGAAGGTACTTTTTTTTTTTCCTTTTGGCTGATATGAGGGAATGAAACAAAATTAAATTACACTTATTGGTGGTGGAACCTCCCAGTGAGGATTTTGGTGGATTCATTCATGACATGATTTAGCCAAATCATGGTTTTCTAAGAGTTAAAGTTACAGACTTATAGCCATAAGAGCAAATGTGTTTGGTTGGAGTTGGAGATCATGTTTTTAGTTCACAGCACTACCATCATACCATCAACACGAAGAGAGGCTCATCTGAAAAAAAACATTCATTTGTCTTTCTGGGTGGCATCTAAAGAAGCACAATCTTTTCTTACTTGTGTCTTAGCTATAATTTTTGTATTTTATTTATTTAGGTGTACAAATAGCAATAATTATAATAGTGGATTACTGAGTTGGTAATAACTCTCACGTCTCATGCATTATAGAAGTGTTCCACTCATAATATTTTTGCTCATGCTTATATTTTAATCTATCTTCTATTGGGCGAAAGGATCTTGTAAAGCTGTGGATTTACTGTTATTTCATTGGCTTTCTTTGGACCAAAAGTGTTTTAATAAATAATTTGTTTTATTGTAATCTTCTACTATTCTTCTATTAGCAACACCTTAACTCCCATAAAAGTTCTTCACAAACGTGGCAAATATTGCAAGTGAATAAGAAATTGAGCTTTAATGTTTTTGAGAATATTCAAAGAATAATATAGAAGACAAAATCAAATTGCTACGAAGTAAAAATACAGCTTTGCTTTGAGCAAATAGAGTGGAAATGTAGTGACACAATCTCTCCTTATTTTGTTATCTGGTCAGTTTTTTTATTGTAGGAGTAAATGTGAACTTGGTATTAACCTCAACAATCATTTTTACTAAAAAATTGACAATATATATGATGGATTTTTACATGGGAAACAAACATAGAGAAGAGATCTTTATCAAGAAGATAAAGAAATTTAAACACTAAAACATACTTATTGCATTATTTTCATGTTTAGAAAAGGCACCTGGTGCAAGTTCTAGCAAGTGCAGTTCATCATTCTATCCCCTGACCCCATCCCAACCCCAAAGAAAAAAAAAAGGAAAGAAACCACGTACCTATTCTCATGTTTATTAGCTTATTAAGCATATTGATTTGAGAGTTCATTAATTATTAGTCTTTCAACTTATGTAATAATTTGGAAAATGATTTTAGATTGATTGAATGTTATGTATCGATTCCTATTCTAACAAATAGGTGTCTATCATGAGAATATGAGCAAGAAATTAATGGAATCTGTGGGCTTATCGTGTCATAGTGGATTAGAAAAACTGAGGTATGAGCATTCGATTATTTCTCTTTTTGTTATCTAATTCTTAGTTATGTTTTTTACTTTTAAATACTTGCCTTTTATCATTTCAATAATCTCTTTAGCATAATAATATTGCTATTTTATGATATTTAAATTTTTGCATGATAAATATTTTTTAAATTTATACATATTTTAAGAAACCGGTTTATATGTATCACGTGTAATACACGGGTAATAAACTAGTAATGAATAAATGAGACTTTAATATACCAAATCACGAAATAGCAATAAATGATGAAATATTTATACAAGTTTGATGTCTTTAAAAGATTTAGGATGTGTTGCAAAAAGAATCATCGAAATCCGACGTCCCATGAAAGTTCATTGCTATTTTAAACAAACTTTTGGTACTTTAATGCCCAAAAGTATGAAATTTCAATGAATGATTTTATATGTTTATATATTTAGTCTTTTCTAAGGATTTTAGACTTGTTACAAAAAGTATCGTTAAAATTTGAACGTCAAACGAAAGTTTATTGCTATTTTATGCAAAGAATTGTAGTTTAACGAGTAAAAATACAAATTTACAGTGGGAAGTGTAATACTTTTATAGAAATACTGTTTTTAGAAGATTTTTAAGGTGTTGTGAAAGTTTCATCGAAAACCAACTTAATTTGAGTTTGTTGCCATATTATGCAGTTTCAGGAAAGTTGATTGCTATTTTGGGCAGATTTTTAATGGAATCTGTGGGCTTATCGTGTCATAGTGGATTAAAAAAACTGAGGTATGAGCATTCGATTATTTCTCTTTTTGTTATCTAATTCTTAGTTATGTTTTTTACTTTTAAATACTTGCCTTTTATCATTTCAATAATCTCTTTAGCATAATAATATTGCAATTTTATGATATTTAAATTTTTGCATGATAATATTTTTTAAATTTATACATATTTTAAGAAACCGGTTTATATGTATCACGTGTAATACACGGGTAATAAACTAGTAATGAATAAATGAGACTTTAATATACCAAATCACGAAATAGCAATAAATGATGAAATATTTATACAAGTTTGATGTCTTTAAAAGATTTAGGATGTGTTGCAAAAAGAATCATCGAAATCCGACATCACATGAAAGTTCATTGCTATTTTAAACAAACTTTTGGTACTTTAATGTCCAAAAGTATGAAATTTCAATGAATGATTTTATATGTTTATATATTTAGTCTTTTCTAAGGATTTAGACTTGTTACAAAAAGTATCGTTAAAATTGGACGTCAAACGAAAGTTTATTGCTATTTTATGCAAAGAATTGTAGTTTAACGAGTAAAAATACAAATTTACAGTGGGAAGTGTAATACTTTTATAGAAATACTGTTTTTAGAAGATTTTTAAGGTGTTGTGAAAGTTTCATCGAAAACCAACTTAATTTGAAAGTTTGTTGCCATATTATGCAGTTTCAGGAAAGTTGATTACTATTTTGGGCAGATTTTTAATGGAATCTGTGGGCTTATCGTGTCATAGTGGATTAAAAAAACTAAGGTATGAGCATTCGATTATTTCTCTTTTTGTTATCTAATTCTTAGTTATGTTTTTTACTTTTAAATACTTGCCTTTTATCATTTCAATAATCTCTTTAGCATAATAATATTGCAATTTTATGATATTTAAATTTTTGCATGATAATATTTTTTAAATTTATACATATTTTAAGAAACTGGTTTATATGTATCACGTGTAATACACGGGTAATAAACTAGTAATGAATAAATGAGACTTTAATATACCAAATCACGAAATAGCAATAAATGATGAAATATTTATACAAGTTTGATGTCTTTAAAAGATTTAGGATGTGTTGCAAAAAGAATCATCGAAATCCGACGTCACATGAAAGTTCATTGCTATTTTAAACAAACTTTTGGTACTTTAATGCCCAAAAGTATGAAATTTCAATGAATGATTTTATATGTTTATATATTTAGTCTTTTCTAAGGAGTTTAGACTTGTTACAAAAAGTATCGTTAAAATTGGACGTCAAACGAAAGTTTATTGCTATTTTATGCAAAGAATTGTACTTTAACGAGTAAAAATACAAATTTACGGTGGGAAGTGTAATACTTTTATAGAAATACTGTTTTTAGAAGATTTTTAAGGTGTTGTGAAAGTTTCATCGAAGACCAACTTAATTTGAAAGTTTGTTGCCATATTATGCAGTTTCAGGAAAGTTGTTTGCTATTTTGGGCAGATTTTTTGTGAAAAGTGATCGACAGAATGAGAGTTGTGCACGATAAGCGTCGGTTTCGTATGAGAGAAATTACAAGAAGATGAATTGAATATGCATTCCCAAGATTGTAATTTACTTTTTTTTTTGTATCGTTTATACATTTGATGATCCTTATTTTGGTTGTAGATCTTTATAGACTTGAAATATTTTTTGATCGATATGTTATGTAATGATATTATTTTTGTTAAATTGAATTGTAAGTAGAAAAACTATCACGAAGAAATTAAATAAATATTTGTATTTGCATTAAATTGAAAAAATAATGAATGTGTTTCTTTTGTATAGAAAATATTGCATTTATATAATTTAAAACAATAATAAAGTGTTGCAATAGATTGATAATGGTGTTGCATTTACATAATGACAACATTTGATAAGTGTTGCATTTGATAAGTAAAGTGTTGCTATAAGTTGGTAATAAAAATTACATAAATGGTCCCTGTGGTTTATATGAAATTACGGTTTTAGTCCCTAAAAGATTTTTATTACACCAACAGTCCCTAAAATCGAAAAGTTGTAACATTTTGGTCCCTGAAACTAACGGCCGTTAACTTGAGCTGTTAGTTTCAGGGGCATTTTTGTCTTTTTGACTTTCAAGGACCATTTATGTAATTTTCAAACTTTCAGGGACCATTTATGAAATATTCATACTTTTCACATATATATATATATATATATATATATATATATATATATATATATATATATATATATATATATATATATATATATATATATATCATTTCTTTCTTTTTTATAATTTAATTATCCACATATAACATTTAATTTTTTTATTCCTTTTGTTTTAATCATTAATTTTCATTTGTATGTTTATTGTTATTATTAATGTTATTTTTGTTTTGTACATTACTATAATTATTTATTTTAGATTATTATATGATATACCTGGTTCATTTTTTTTTCAATTATATATTGAGAATCTAAATATTCTTCTATTGTTTTTTTCATTTAAGAAAAATAAAAATAAAAACTAGTTGTAGATTTTTTGTTTGGAAAATCTAAAATCAAAATGACTTATTTCTTTTCTCCATCCAAAAAAATTCAAAATAACAATGTGTTGAAGCTTTTTTCATTTGGAAAGAGAATATAATCAAAATACTTCGTAGTTTCTTCATTGCAAATACTTAATAAAAAAATCAAGAATTGGAATGGTTCATCGTTTTAGTCAAATAAATTATATTCCAAATGGTTTGTTGTTTTTATTGAAAAAATTGAAATCGTATTGATTTTTTTATCTACGTTTAATTAAAAATCAGAATTATTCTTTTGTTTGAAAAAATCAAAATCATAACGGTTTACTGTTTTTTGATCAAAAAATTAAAATCAAAATGGTTCGTCATTAAAAATGAAGATGGTTATCGTTGTTAAAAAAAATCAAAAATCATAATGGTTCATCGTTTTTTAATCAAAAAAATTAAAATCGAAATGGTTCATCGTTTTTTGATTAAACAACGATAAAAAATTTACGAACACTCCAATGTTGTTTTTTGGATCAAATAAACGATGAACCATCTTGATAATTTTATTGATCAAAATATGATGAACCATTATAATTTTTGATTTTTTAAAACAATGATAACCATCTTGTATTAATTTTTTTTCTCAAAAAAAAAAATAACGAACCATTTTGATTTTAATTTTTTGGATCAAAAAACAGTAAACCATTATGATTTTTGATTTTTTTTTCAAACAAAAGAACCAGTCTGATTTTTAATTAAACGTAGATAAAAAATCATTACAATTTCAAAGTTTTCAATAAAAACAACAAACCATTTGGAATTTAATTTATTTGACTAAAAGCAACTAACCATTCCAATTCTTACTTTTTTCAAACCATTTAGAATTAAAAAATTTTATTAAGTATTTGCAATGAAGAAACTACGAAGCATTTTGATTATATTCTTTTACCAAATGAAAAAAAATTCAACACGTTTTGTTATTTTGAATTTTTTGAATGCAGAAAAGAAATAAATCATTTCGATTTTATATTTTCCGAACGAAAAAAACTACAACTAGTTTTTATTTTTAATTTTCTTAAATGAAAAAAATAATTGAAAAAAGATGATCTAGGTATATCATATAATAATCTTAAATAAATAATTATAGTAATATTTAAAAAAATAACATTAATAATAACAATAAACATACAAATAAAAATTAACAATTAAAACAAAAGGAATAAAAAATAAAATGTTATATTTGGATAATTAAATTATAAAAAAGAAAGAAATGATAAATATATATGAAAAGTATGAAAATTTCATAAATGGTCCCTGAAAGTTTTGAAAGTTATATAAATGGTCCTTGAAAGTCAAAAAGACAAAAATACCCCTGAAACTAACGGCTCAAGTTAACGGCCGTTAGTTTCAGGGACCACAATGTTACAACTTTTCGATTTTAGGGACTTCTGGTGTAATAAAATTCTTTCAGGGACTAAAACCATAATTCTACATAAACCACAGGGACCATTTATGCAATTTAGTCTAAATTAAAAGTGTTGCTTTGAGGTACAAAAAGTGTTGACTTTAAAAAATGTTGCATTTATAAAATAATGACAACACATTAAAAAATGTTGCTTTAGAATATAAAAAGTGTTGCATTTATAAAATAGTGTCAACATTTTTGAAAAGTGTTGCATTATCTAGTGAAAGTGTCGCTTTAGACCTAAGGCGACGTTGGCTAAGGTGGCTTAAAAACATGCCATCAACTTAATATATATACGTTCCGGTTCCGCACCCAATTTAAACGGGTATAATACTCGATACCCACTATTTAGGCGTCCGTTAACCCAATTAATCTCAATTTAACGGCTCGGGTTTAGAATGTCATTTAACTCATTAAAACAACCCCAACTCGCAATTACTACTAAACCGGTTATTGTCTCAACCAATTAATATTACACGTAACGGCAACCTACTTCACCAAATCACGTGTGACTGACCAATTAAATGTCACCAACTCATCAAGGTAATTACCAAGACCCACAATTAAATTCCACATACCTGCTGCTAGTTCCCGGATGTTACAATGAGTTTGTTAAAATTTCTATGTTCAATTTCTGAATAATTTTTTTCTTTCATTTCGAACTTCACATTTTGATTTTTATGGTTTGTTTGATTTTAGTGTTCATCGAGTTCCATTTCTTCTTAATTTTGGTGTTCAATGGTTATTATCTTGGTAATAGATATTACAACGAAGGATGGGTTCAATGGTGGGTGCGTTTTTATTTGATGGTTCTATTTAATTTCTATGATGTTGATCTATTTCGTTTTAATTTCTATGTTGTTCATCTATTTCGTTTCCTAGGTTATGTTTCTTTTGTGTTTATCAATTTCGTTTTCAAAGTTGGTTTCTTTTGTGTTTATTAACTTCATTCCCCATATTGTGTTTGATATAGATTCTTGCTCTGAAAACTCATTTTAGGTTCGCTATTCATTGTTTGATTTTAGATGAACATTTTCATAATTTCAGATTCATTCTTCCAGATTTCTCCTACTTCTTCGTGTTCGATTGCATATTCATTCTTCCATATTTCTCCTACTTCTTTGAGTTTAATTTTAAATTCGCTCTTCCATGTTTCTTGTTTAGCCATATGGTTTTCAAATTTCTAGTACTTGTTTCAGATTTCCAGATTTCTCCTACTGAATGAACATTTAATAATAATAATAATAATAATAATAATAATAATAATAATAATATCACAGCCTTGCTTTAAAACACGCTTGCTTATCCCAGGAATAATAGTAAATGCATAAAGCTAAATAAAATATTACAATAAGTCTTGCATTACACGTGCTACAAGGTTACAGTACTAAGTTGCTAAAAACATCATAACATAAATAAAAGCAGCTACCCAAAACCCAAGGCACCATAAAGCTATACCACAAGCTGAAAGTAAGCTAAGTCCTCTGGGTTGATCAGAAAATAGACCTAAGCAGAAGGTCCAGCTTGTTCTTTACCTTTTCCTGTAAAAATTGTAAGTAGCAACTGTAAGCTAATGCTTAGTGAGTAAACAGATATTCATGAATGCATGTAAAATATGAGGCGAAAGTGCCTATAAAGGCTGTTATGCTTGCTTGCTTGCTTTGCTTGTTTGCTTAATACCCAGAAAGAATGCTGCACGATTGAGACATTTCACGCAGAACGGAGATGCCACCACTAGGGGTTTACCGCTGACAGATGATCAATCTGTGATGCGGGGCTAGCTACCCGCATAATGCTCAAGGGATAGTGGTGAACATCAGAATTGCTTGCTCGCTAATATAATGCTTATGAGATGCACAAAGAAACGCTAACACAAAGTTTGCTGTATAGTATGCAGAACAATAAACAGATAGCAGATAAATATGCATATTAATAGATCAAATGTAAGATCCGGCTAAGCTGGGCATCACCTGTACCACAGTGTTCGCCTTTACTCACAAAAGTCTATTGAATTCCAAAGAAATCATATAGAAGCAATTTATGTCTCAATTTCATATAAAACATGTAAACAAGAATAACTGTTACTCACTGTACTGAAAATGCTTTGAAATGCTCGGAAATACTTGCTCGGCTTATTTACGCTTTAAATTGCTTTATAATGCTTGCACTTGCTTATCTAGGCTCAATATAGACTGGCACTGGCTTTGACTCGCAGCTGGGCTAAACAGATTATGTATAATATCTGAAGTTTAATATTACAGAACATGTGCTAAATTAATATTGCTAGCTCAATATTCCAATATCTATAAGCCATAACTTCTAGCTAAATATTTTGCTATTTATTTTGCTAATTTATGCGGTGTTCATAAATTTTATCAATTAAATTCGAAATTTAGGGGCTAGATTCGAATCTGAGCATCAGACTCGAAGCCAGATTCGAATCTGAGCATCAGATTCGAAGACAGATTCGAACCAGGGGTTAGGTTCGAAGACAGATTCGAATTATGGGGGTTAGATTCGAACCTCATTCGAATCTGAGGATAGATTCGAAACCCATATCTCGAATCTAGCTCTACTCGAGTCTGTTCTTGGCATTTCGAGTCTGTTCTATACATACTCGAGTTTGTTCATAAACTACAGCTTTAAACATGCATTTTCAAGCCTCAAATCCACAAATAATCTAAGTAATAAGCCTCGGTTTAGTTATATTATACATAATCTACCATATTTTAGCTAAAACTCATATGAAATCAGCTTTTAAATCGCCTAAAATGATAAACTCGAAATTGTAGCTTCAAAACCGAAAGTGCAGAAAACGAAAAGGACGATTCTTACCTCAAAACCGTATGAAATCTCACATGCAATGGTAGATTCGAGTAGTACACTTCGAGACCTTTCCGATGACGTATAGAACTCGAGATTTGGCCGGTCGGTTTGGGAGAAAAGTTAGAGAGAAGATCGGGTTCTAGAGAGAGGAGCTCTGGAAATGCTAGACGGGTTTTGCAAAAGTGTGAAAATGGAGCACCCAACTCCTATTTATACTAAATCTCGAAATTACATCTTTTTACGCAAATTGCTCAAAATACTTAAAAATAAAAATGCAAATAAAAGGCAAGGTGTTATAAATAATAATAATAATAATAATAATAATAATAATAATAATAATTGTTGGTCCGTTAAGACTCATAAGATTAGTAGTTTAGTAAGTAAAAGATTACAGAAGGGGGTTGAATGTAATCACAAACATAACACAAATTTTTCAAAGTTTAATTTGTTGTATTGCTTGTATGAAACAAATTACAAAATATTATGGAATAAAAACCAATTTAAACCTATTCTAAATACAGTTCTTTGAAGACAGATGGTACACAATGTTTTTTAGTAGCTCACTGAAAGATCCTTGCTGAGAAACTTTTTTGCATTTAAATGTCTTGATAGTTCAAGTACCAAAAGTGTCGTGCATTGATCCGAGCTTGTTCTTATATGACAGTTGTGTATTTAATGCTCTCAACCATATTTTTAATGTTGGTGCATTTTAATTGGGTGACAAATGAACATTAAATGACAAGATGACTCATTATTCTTAAATGAGCAGACATAGTACAAAAACAATACTAGAGTAATATCATTTTTGCATGCGTCATTCCTTTTGTTGATCTTCATCGTACGAATGGACACAAAAGGCATCTGATAACTTTCCTTGTAATTTGAAATGTTTCACTTTAACTTAGGCAGAAATTTATTTCAAATTACTTTGGAGTCGGTGAGTTCATCTTTTAGAGACTCACTGACTAACTTCATGTGTTGACTTTAAATGATTGCTAACTAATCTTCCATTTCAATAAGCAATCATTTCTGTGTTTGCAGATTTCATCTTCAGGGAGTGTATCTTCAAGTCTTGAGTCAAGTACAAAGGAAACTTCTCAGCTACTGCTAGATTAACTGAGAATTTCAGACCAAAAACTTATATAACGATGAAACTCTTAAGTAACTAAACCAAACTTATTTCTCCCTAAGAAGAATATTCTTAGTGACTGGACTTTTTCTATCATTTTTTAATTATAATTATAAGTGAGGGGACCTAACAATACTAATAAAAGAAATAATTATATTTGAAATATACATTATAAATTCAATCATATAAATAATTTTAAATTTAATCCCAAAAATACTTCTAATTATATGAGTGAGGGGACTTTTTCTATCATTCTCGACTATATATTGCTTCATATAAATACTTTCAAATTTAATCAACTTTTGGTCCTAATTTATACATATATTTATTAGTTTATACATTTTAATTTTAATATTTTATATTTATATAAACACTATATGCAGTTTATATAAAACTTTTTTCGTTTAACAAAAAATTAATATTTTATTAAAATGTTAAATATACATTGGGGAAATATTAGTTTTCTAAAGTTTTTGGGTTGTTTTGTAATTTCATAGAAGTTTTAGAGTAGACTATAAATAGCATGTATTGTCTTCATTTCTTTTGTAACTTTGAGAACTGCACCTTGAAATACAATTTCATATTTCTCTCTATGTGACCTTGATTATTATTGCTTATAATCTGTGATTCTTATTTGTTGGTATCAATTCTGTGATTATCAATTGGTATTAGAGACTAAACAACAAGATTTTTATCGAATTGGTGAATTTTTCTGATTTTTGATGTTTTTGAAAACTCACAGGTTCAAGATCAAAATCATGTTTTAGTGGATTAATAAGAGTAATCTTTTTGATCTAGTGTGCAATTTAGGCACTAGAACTAATCTGGAGAGTTTCAAGTTCTAATTCTAAATCTACTTTAAGTAATCTTGATTTTTTTGAGCTTCAACTTTCTGAAAATCATGATTTTTGGATGATTTTGTTGTTATTTTAAGTTGAAAATGACTTGAATCAATCAGAAAATCAATTCTGAGCAGTTTGAATTTAAATTCAGAGAAATTAATTGAGTTTTGAGTGAAATTTGGAGAATTTTGACTTTTCTATCAAAATAACCGTTTTCGAGTACTGTAGATAATCATTATGTTCTTGTGTTCATGGGAAACCCTTCTGAAACTTGAAAGTTTTGTGAAGTATATATTTTTAGTCCATCAGACTCGAGTTCGATTCCATTGAACTTGAGATTTCTTGTTAGAAGAACTTGAAGTTCGAATTTACTATAAGGTTGATTCGAGTTGTTTGAAGTTTGATAAACCAAGTTTTAGTTCACTGAATTTGAACTCGAAGTTGTTTTTAGTTGAACTCGAGCTGGTGTTTAGTTGAACTCGAATTCGAGTAAATTCACTTTTGTTGAACTCGAAGTAAACAGAACTTGCAATACATTGACAAAATTTCACTTTAAGTTTGATCAAACTTGAACTTAACTTCGAGTCCAATATACTCAAACTCGAGTTAAATGTACTTGGATCTCAATTCCTTCACACTCGAACTCGAGTCAAGTTAATTTCAATCTCGGGTCTTTCATACCCGAATCTCGAGTCTTTCACACTCGAATTTCGTGTCCTTCTGACTCAAAACTCGATTCCTTCATACTCGGATATTAAGTCCTTCTTACTCATACTCGAGCTCGACTCAATTACACTCAAATTTTAATTTTTTAAAATTTCACCAAGGCTTTTAATTTTGACTTTAATTGATTAAAGTTGACATTTATTTGACTTTTGTTGACTATTTGTCTCATAGACCATTTCTTGTTGACAGATCTTGTAATTCACAGTACATCCAACAACTTGCAATCATGTCTCGAGAAACAATGACTATTGGTTCTGATGTTAAGCCTCAAGTACTGTTCAGAGGTGAGTAATCACAGTGGAAGGATAGGTTCCAAATGTTTATTAATGGTCAACCTAATAAGAACATATTGTTGTCAATCGAGGAAGGACCCATTGAACATATGGAACAGTTGAGGGTGTTAACACTTCTAACCCACCAATCCCTGACAAAGTTCAACTAAAGGAAATCACAACTTATTCACCAGAGGAGAAATTAAGATATAAGGCAAATGGTGTAACATCCTACAAATTTAATTGTTGTAATTTTTGTGTTGATTAGTCAAAGTATGTAACTGATGAAATCAATTTGGATTATTAATGAAAATTTTAATTATGGGAAATAAAGTCGATCGTTATATTTTGCATAATTAAGGAAATCATATAATGATATGTTTTATAAATAAGTTTAGAGAAGTTGGTGGTGAAAATAGAAGACTTCGAACTTTATTTAAAAAATATAGGCAAGTAGAGGGACCATTAGTGTAATTAACTAAAACATGGAATAAAAGACTTTTTAGTCTTTTAAGGGTCATTTTCACCAAACACACACTCTCTCTAGCTCTCACAACTCTCGGCTCACTCTCACTCTAAAATCTAATAACGAAATTTTGTTGGAATTAAGTACTAAAATTCAAGGATTCACTTGATTTGAAGTAACTAAGACTACTACAAGCATCAAACTGAGATAAGAATCGATTTATATTGGATTTTTAGAAGGTTTTTGGTTCAGTTTTAAGAATAAACAAAACATGGGATTCATGTTGATTTTGTTGTTGCATGTCCAAATTATCAGTAGGGAAACCAAATTCGAGGTGTATACAAGCTGCATATAAAGTTTCAGCATCAGATTTAACTAATAGGCATGAATTTCAAAGTTTTATGTGTGTTCTAGTGTGTGTATGTGCGATGGTGTATACATGCAGGCTATGAAACTACCTTTAAAGGGTATAAACACATTAGTATATGTTAAATATAAGTTGTATAAGTATAATATGTGGCTTTAGTAATTTATAAAAATTTCTGGATAAAACCCATTCATATGAAAACTGTTAAAAATTCTAGGAAGTATAAGTATGAACTTTGGATGAAGAGGACATCCAAACTTCAGATGGAATGAGATCCGAACTTCGGATCATGTATGAACCAACTTAACCACTGGAAGTAAGGCATCTGAACTTTGGATCATCAAGGATCCGAACTTCGGATCGATATAAGGGAAACTTTAACAGGGGTCCGAACTTCGGACGGGGTATGAACTTGGGATAAAGGATCCGAACTTCGGATGGAGGATCCGAAGTTGGATACAAATTTGTGAACTTTGATAAAATTTATTAATGATCAGGCACTAATATTAGTTTAATGCTACTAATGTGACAGGTCCCTTGTGGTGTTATTAAAATACAGTGGCCGGGGGTGTATTCCTATCAAAAGAACTATTGATAGTAATTTGTGAATTCGGTTGAAATCCCGAGGAGAAATAACATATAACTGGAGTTATTAATGTACCCACTGTGAGTACTTAGATTTATGTCTGCATTTGTTTTATGTTAGCTGTGATCATTTAGGCATGTTGTATCATATTCGTTTGGCACTCTACTAACTTGCTTATATTTTGATGCACATTGTTGCTTGCATACATGTTATTACATGTTCCATTTTCTTGGTAAGAAATCAACGTGATGGGCTTTCGAGCTATAACTGGTAATTCGATGCTACCGAGGCTATATGACATGGAGTTGATCCCTTTATAGTCCTGATGGGTAGGTGTATCATCCTCGATGGTAAATTTTGCCTCAATTGAGTTTATCTATTTTGTGCAATGGCATGGTGGAGCTTTAAGTTCATATATGTGTCCGTACTTCGTGTACGAAGGGGTGCACGGCGTTGTCGCTGGTGTGACTCTTGTATGCTACATAATGACTTGTAGAATATGAAATCTTTGTACTCACTAAGCATCACTTACCCTTTTAATTGTTGATATTTTTCAGGAAAGGGAAAATCCGCTGCTGGACCTTCTAGCCAGGTCAACTTTTGAAGTCACTTGAGGATTCTACTACTCATCTTGGTAACTGAATAGTGAATATTCCATTGGGATCTTTTGAGTTGATGTATTAAAAAATGGGGTATGTAGAATTAGATTGGAACCTTGTTGTACATTAGTGTGTATGACTTTATATAAATTTTATTTTTTAAATATCTTGTACTGTCGTAGTCTAATATGAATTAATATAATGATTATGGTTTGATTGTGTTATTCATGGGTGACTTGTATGATGTTATGTGGCAAGGGTGTCACAAAAATGGTATCAGAGCAGTAGTTTTAGATTTCAAGTGTCGGTGAGGACTTGGTCACAAACATAGGTGATGACATTGTAGTGATAATAAGTGATAATCTGAACTAAGATAGGATACGATCTAGTAATTATAGGAATTTGACTTTCATACGGGACAATGGGTGGCGTACTTAAGTATGTAATGTGAATACTAAATAAGTTATATGTTTTAAATTGCAGAGCAGAATCAGATGATCCAAGAACAGTTTTGGGCTCGAGATGAGGCCGAAGCTAAACGAAAAGAAGATAAGAGACAAATAAGAAAAATACACATGGTGAAAATGAGGATCAAGATAACAACACTGGGTCATCAATTAGGCCCAGGGGTTGTAGATTTAAGGACTTAAAGGGTAACAGAGTTGTGGAATTCGATGGATTAGGAGATGTTGTTGCTGCTTTAGAATAGATAACAACAACTGAAAGGACCTTTCGAATCAGCGACTGTGCTGAGAAAGATATTGTTAGATTTGCTACTACAATGATCACAAAACATGCAACTATGTGGTGGAAATCAATGGTCAATGCCTTAAATCTGGAAGAGGTGTCTGTTATGAACTGAGCTGCGTTCAGAGAGATATTTACTCAGTAGTACTGCCCAACCGATGAGCGCCATAGATTGGAGGCTAAGTTTATGACTTTGATGCAAGGAACTAAAGCAATTCACAATATGCTGTGGAATTCACGAGGCTGAGTTTGTTCGCTCCTCATCAAGTCGACACTCAGGAAAGGAAGGTAACCAGATTCGAGGTTGGTTTGGATCTAGAAATTAGGTGGACAATGAGTAATATTCGATACCCCATGTTTTCTGGCCTACTAGAAGCTGCCAGAAATGTTGAACAAATTTTAATGATGTCCAGATATGTGATTGGGTCCGCTGCTGCTACCGTTAATCCTACTCAACCTTCACCGCCAAAACGTCATTATGAAGGGGGTTATTCTGGATCTTCTAGGTCAGAGCAGTATTCTCTGCAATAATAACTTCGCCGACCTTCTACTTCACCAAACCGGGCTCATGCGTTCTCGATTAACACAGAGCCACAATACTACCACAACTATCATCTTTCTCATTTTGGTCGATGCACCAACGATCGTCCTTGTTTTTGTTGTGGAGAGTTGGGACATTACTAGAATGAATGTCCGCGGAAAGCAAATGCCTGTCACAAGTGTGGAAAATGGGGGCATTATAGTCGGAACTGTTAGAAAGAAACATCAATTTCACCTTCAGTAACTTAATCTTCTGGAGGATCAAGTGCTGGTTCAGTTAATCGCAGGAACCAGCCACCAAGGACACCTGCTCATGCATTTCAGATAACTGTAGAAGAGTCTAAGGAAAACCCAAAAGTGGTCACCGGTATGTTCAGCGTTAACTCAATGCCTGCTAGTGTATTTTTTGATTCAGGTGCGAATGGATCTTTTGTGTCTACTGCCTATGCCTATGTCTAAACTATTTGTTGTATTAGATATTGAAACTACTAGTAACATACTAGTTAAAGTAGACCAAGTGCATTGTAAATGTACTTTAATAATTGCACCGGTAGTCTTCAATCTTGATTTAATTCCAATTGTTCAGAGAATTTGATGTAATAGTTGGGATGGATTAGTTGAATGAGAATGAGGCTCAGATTGTTTGTTAGAAGAGGATAATAAAGATAATTACTCCAGAGGGGCGAGAAATTTGTATATACAATGATAAGAGAAGAGGGGATCTGTGCCTGGTTACTATTGCTAAGGCCCGAAAGCTGGTTGCTAAGGGTTGTGAGTCTTTTTTAGCTTATGCGATTGATGCAAAAGTTGAGAAGAAAATTATGGCCAATGTGCCTCTTGTGTCAAATTTCCCGGATGTGTTTCCGGATGACTTGTCTGGCATACCACCTGATAGACAAGTTGAATTTCGAATTGATTTGATCCCCGGAGCTGCACCGATTGCTCGTTCTCCTTACCATCTTGCACCGTCTAAGATGCAAGAGATGATGAAACAACTCCAGGAGTTGTTGGATAAGGGCTTCATTCGTCCGAGTTCTTCGCCATGCACCTGTTTTGTACGTTAAGAAGAAAGATGGCACAATGAGAATGTGCATCGATTATCAGGAGCTGAACAAAGTCACAATTAAGAATAAGTACTCACTACCACGAATTGATGATCTTTATGATTGACTACAGGGCACGAGCTACTTTTCCAAGATTGATATGAGATCGGGTTACCATTAGTTGAAGGTCCGAGAGGAAGATGTGTTAGATCTAGAAGTTGTGATAGTTTCAAGGTTCAAAATGTAATAAATGAAACTTAGTTTTGTGTTCATTTTGTAAGGTTTCAAAGTTTATTGTAAATGTGTTAAAAGACCAAAAGGTCAACCCATGGGTATGGATAGTCTTGGATCCATTTAGTTGCTTATAAATAGATTGTTTCTAGGTTTTCACTTGTAATCTTTTGGCTAAATGTACGTACGTGATTGAAGTGCAATTAAGGTTTATCTAATCTTTGAATGTTTTTATTGTTCTTGATATTATTCATATATTATTCATATTGTTCTTCATGTTCATGATATTATCGATAATCTTATTGAATGTTGAATGAATGCTTCTAATATGGGAATTACAATTGGTATCAAAGTCTAAAGATTTTTTTGAAGTGTCTATACTTCCTGATTTTCAAAATTTTTCTTAAAAATTCTGGATTTTTTTTCTAACAATTGTTAAAGTTCTTAGAAGTTCTTCGTGTTCTACGAAGAACTCCTCTGTTTGATCTTTGAAATCGAAATTTTAGAACTGTTTGTGATTAAATCTCGTCTGATACTAAATTCCTTCGGGTGAACATCTTACTGTTTAATCACAAATTCGTGAAAGAAAGTGTATTTGATTCAAAAATCATTCAGATTTGTGCTTAATTTTTGTTAAAATTCGTTGAATTTAAGAATTGTTCATCATCCTAGAGTTACAACTCTCGGATATAACTGAGTAGTGTGTTATCGCTTAAATTTTTCTAAGTCGTCTTTATGCCTTATGCTTCATCCGCGAGTTACCACTCTCGGATAATACTACTTGTGCCTTATTTGTGTTAAAATTGCCTAAGATCAACACTTCATCCGCAAGTTACAACTTGCGGATCACAAGGTACACACACTTCACTCTAAAATTTTTTAAGTTAAAACACAACTGTTGTTCGCCTGTGAGTCACAACTTGCGGACACAGCCTCATCCGCAAGTTCCTACTTGCGGATCACAAAGCAAACCCAACTCAGAAATTTCACAAACAATTTCTTTGATGATGACTTGCGGATGGAGTATTATCCGCGAGTTGTGACTCGCGGATGAAGCTGTGTCCGCGTGTTTCACTTAGACATTTAAGACTGACCGAGTTTGTGCATGGGGAGGTTTATCCGCGAGTTGCAACTCGCGGACTAAGTGTCAATTGGCCTGTTTTAACTTAGAAAAATACCTCTTCATGCGGATGAAGTATTATCCGCGAGTAGCAACTTGTGGACAATGCATGATTTGTTTTTAACTTAGAAAATTCATGTGGCTGTTATGCTGATGACAGTGTGTCCGCGAGTTGCAACTCGCGGACAATGCATTACTCGCATGTTTTTGGACTTAGGCATTTTAATATCCCACAAACAACTTCCAGAATGTACATTTTCGATCAAAAAGCTGTTTTTCAAGAAACCTTTGGTTTCTTATTCACGAAGATATCCGCCATTTCAGACTGAAAAAAACCTGCTTTTAAGGTCGATTAAGTGCATAAATTCCAAAGTAAATAGTTGATAAGTGTGCAAAATCAAAGTGTGTACTTACTTTGGTGTATGAAATCGCTTTAAAACACTTCTAAGACTCAGATTTGTGATGAAACAGTTGATTATTTTTGAGTTTCTTGTGTGTGTTCTTGAAGAGAGAGTGATGAAGAAGAAAATGAACGCGGATATGAAATTGGGCGGCATTTATAGTAATTGAAAAACCGGTTCCCTCCCAAACCCAGTTGGGGAACCCGACCCATGCCCTTCACAAAATATCTACTTATTTCTTTTTCACTTTCACGGATAAAAGAAAGGAAAAAATACAAAAAAATTTAAAATAAAGTGAAAATAAAATAAAAAAAAATCTTTCTGGCTTTTCTATTATATTAACTAACAAACTTAAAATTAAATAGAAAATTAAAATACTTTTGGGTTTTCCTTTTAATAAATAATGAACTTAAGAAATTAACCACACAAAAAAATAAAATATTTTTGGATTTTCTTAAAAAATAATAAACTTAAAGAAATAAACACACTAATTAAAAATAAACACAGAAAGTAAATTTTGTTTTTTGGATTTTCTTGATAAATAATAAACTTAAAGAAATAAACACACTAAATAAAAATAAGGGTAAATTACAAATTTCGTCCCAATGGTTTATTAGAAATTATGGATTGAATTCTTTAACTTTAAAAATTAAACTGACAGTCCTTATGGTTAAAGTTTTGTTACGGATATGGTCTTTTGGCCATTTAAAATGACCAATTTGCCATTACTTATTTAATAATTATTTAATAATTATTTTTAGTATTTTTTTATTGATATTTCTATTATTATTAAATAATAGACAAATCTAAAAAATTATAAATACCAGTAAAATTAATTTAATATAAAAGACATAATCTTGAATAATAAAATATTAATAAAGACAAATCATAATTATTATTATTAATTAAAAACTAAAAAATAACCTTTTGAGATTATATATTTTTTTTACTTTAAGAAAAAGTAAACCTTTTTTAAATAAAAATATAAATGTAATAGTCGAAGAGTATTAAAAATATTTTTGACATTTTTAAAATTTTTACATAAACAACTTTTCAACACTTTCAATAAATGCTTATAAACATTTTTATAGTTTAAACATTTTGAAAAAAAATGTTTAAAAACTTAAAACATGTTGAAAAACTTTAATTATTTTAAAAAGTTTAAAATTTTTAAAAAGTTCTGAATGTTTTTAAAAAAGTTATAGTAAACTATCAAAAAACTTCAAAAACTTCAAATTTATTTGTTGTTCATCAAAATGTTTGATTTTTTTTTTTGTTTTCTTATTAATGAAGAAACCTAAAGTTAAAAACTTAATAAGGAAACCTAAAGTTAAAAAACTATTTTATTTTTAGTTTGTAATTATCAGAATGATGAAATAACAAATTATATGTGTTTATAGTTGTTTTAATCCTTACTAAAAGTCATCAACGTAAAAAGGATAAAAATGAATATTTAATAATAATAATAATAATTTATTTTATGATTTACAAAAATTTACATTTTATTTTAAAAAATCTAAACTCGAAACGTTATTTTTTTGTTTTTAATTAATAATACTTATTATTCGTATGTCTTTAAAGATGTTTTATTATTAATTTTCATGTGTTGAACAGTAAATTAATTTTACTGATTTTTAAAATTATTTTGAATTATTTTATTATTATAGTAATAGAAATAATAATAAAAACAACATTAATATTAATTATTAAACTAATAAGGGTAAAATGGTCATTTTAAATGGCCAAAAGACCATATCTGTAACAAAAATTCAACCACAAGGACTGTTAGTGTAATTTTCAAAGTTAAAGGACCCAATCCATAATTTATAATAAATCACAGGGACGAAATTTGTAATTTACCCTAAAAATAAACACACCAAGTAGCAACATAGCAACATATTTTCTCCCCCTCCGAGTGTGCATAAATGAGAATTTAAAACACTCGGAGACTTACCTGGTCGCCTCCCAATAAAGCGTGACAGAAAAAGTGAATTAACACAATAATAATAAAATAAAATAAACACGAAACATAATTTATTAGAAGATGTAACATTCGCGAAAAGAAAATATGTCTTTTGAGAAGGTAGATAAACTTTGCAAGAATGTTGCATTTTAAATTAAATTATATTAACAAATTCAGCATACCTAACTTGTTCACCAGAAAATTAAAGCGTTTTTCATCCAAAGGTTTTGTGAACAAGTCAGCTATCTGATTTTCAGTGTTTACGAAATGTAATTCTACGGTACCTTCTTCAACATTATAAAGTGGTACCAGATATCTATGTGTTTAGCGCGAGAGTGTTGTAAAGAGTAACCAGTAATGGCTATTGCGCTCATGGAGTCACAATAGATGAAAATCCGACTAAGCCTGAAACCATAGTCTCGGAGTTGAGTGCGTATCCATAGCAGTTGTGAGCAGCAACTTGCGGCAACAACATATTCTGCTTCAGCGGTGGACAGAGAAACATTATATTGTTTATTCGATGCCCAATTTACCAGTTTGTCTCCGAGGAACTGGATGTGACCCGAGGTAGTCTTTCTGTCATGTTTGCAACCTGCATGATCTGCATCTGAATAGGCAGTTAGTTCGAAACTTGTTCCTTTCGGATACCAGAGACCAAGGTCAGGCGTGCCTTTTAAATAACGAAAGATTCGTTTTGCGGCAGCCAAATGTGACTCTTTAGGGTCGGCTTGAAATCAAGTACCGAGACATGTAGCAAACATTATGTCCGGTCTACTAGCAGTTAAATACAATAAGGAACCGATCATTCCTTGATAAGCCGTGATGTCAGTGGATTTACCCATTGGATCGGCATCATGCTTTGAGGAAATGGACATGAGAGTTTTCATAGACGTATAATTTTCCATCTTAAATCTCTTTGGGAGATCATGGATGTACTTTGACTGGTTTATGAGAATCCTGTCAAGAAGTTGTTTGACTTGTAATCCGAGGAAAAAGTTCATTTCCCCCCATCATACTCATCTCGAACCTCGATTACATTAATTTTGAAAATTCTTCAAACAGTGAAGGTTTTGTAGATCCGAAGATAATGTCATCTACGTAAATTTGAACGAGTAGAATGTCATTACCTTTATGCCGTATAAACAGGGTTGTGTCGACTGTACCTTTGGAGAAACCAGAATCGAGCAGGAATTCGCTTAGACTATCATACCATGCCCGAGGTGCTTGTTTCAAACCATATAGAGCTTTGTCAAGAGCATAGACATATGATGGTCTAGACTCATCGACAAAACCTTTAGGTTGAGAAACGTACACCTCCTCCTTCAGAATTCCGTTGAGAAACGCCGTCTTCACGTCCATCTGGTAGACTGTGAAGTCTTTGTGTGCCGCGCACACCAGGAATATGCAAATAGCTTCAAGTCTGGCAACTGGGGCAAACGCTTCATCGTAGTCGATTCATTCTTGTTGTCGATACCCTTTAGCCACGAGTCTGGCTTTGTTGCGTATGACAATCCTGTTCTCGTCTCGTTTGTTCTTGAAAATTCATTTTGTGCCGATGATGGACTGATCCTTTGGTCGAGGGACTAACCTCCATATATGTAGGCGTTCGAACTGATGTATCTTGTCATGCATGGCATTCACCCAGTCTGGATCTCGTAGAGCTTCGGTTATGGTTGTGGGTTCGATCTTGCTTAGGAAAGCAACGAATAGGCATTCAACGTTGGTATCTCTTCTGGTTTGAACCGGAGCAGACTTATCCCTAATGATTTGGGATTCAGGGTAGGATAAAGTCCATTTGCATAGAGCGGTACGAGGTCATCTACGGATTGGGGTGAATCAGATGGGGTTAAGTCGGTTTGAGGAGCATCAACCGGTGTTGAAGGTTCTGGGGCTATATATGGGTTCAGGTTAGGAATAGCAGAACCTGTTGGGGATTTGGGTGATGTAGGTGTGGTGTCAGTAGGTGTTGGCTCAGATATGTCAAGGGTAGGTGAGCTTGGACTGACTTCATTTGTATCTGCATCAGTTTTAAGAAAAGAATTAGGACTAGACTTAGAGTGTGGGTATAATAAATCAAATGGGGAGTGTAGGTCTAGATCATCTTCTCCGATTGGCGTAGCAGAGGTGGATGCAGATGACGTCTGAGTCAGTTCAGACGATTGTTGAGGAGCCGGTTCTGAATTAATGTGTTCAGAAACGTGATCGGACTCAGCTAAATCATCGAATGTGATGTTCACACTCTCATTAACGGTTCTAGTCCGTGTGTTGTACACCCGGTAGGAGGCTGAGTTCTTTGAGTATCCGATGAATACGACTTCATCTCCTTTGGCGTCGAACTTACCGAGATTATCTTTGTCGTTTAGGATGACACACCTGCAACCAAAAACACGTAAGTGTTTGACATTAGGTGCATATTTTTAAAAAATCTCATAGGTGTTTTACCAAACCGTTTGTTGATGATGGATCGATTTTGAGTGTAGCACGCAGTGTCCACGGCTTCAGCCCAGAAGTGTAGAGGCAACTTTGAGTATGTGATCATAGAATGAGCTGCTTCAACCAGAGTTTGATTCCGTCGTTCTACAACTCCGTTCATTTGAGGAGTTCTAGCAGTGGAATATTGGTGGGAAATACCAATGGAATCTAGGAATTCGGTTAACTCCTTGTTTTTGAACTCAGTTCCGTTGTCCGTACGGATGGTTTGGGCTTGAAGTTGGAGGTTGACTTGGGTTTGCTTCAGAAATGAAATGATCTGTTCTGGCTTCTCATCCTTCGTGCGTAGGAACTATACCCAAGTGTAGCGTGAAAAATCGTCGACCATCACCAGAATATACTTCTTGGAATTTATGCTCTGAATGCGATTGGACCACACAAATTCATATGAATAAGCTCCAGAGGTTTTGTAGTGTTGGGGACTGGCTTCGGTTTGTGTGAGGCTTTCTTGATCTTACTCTTTTCGCAGGCTGCACACAGTTGATCTTTGTCGAACTTCAGTTCCGGTAGACCTCTGACGAGTTTACTTGGTTACGAGCTTGGTTATGTTCTCTAAATTCAGATGAGAGAATCTCTTGGGCCATAACCAAGACTATTGAGATGAAGCCATGGAAAGGAGACATATCATCTTGTTGACCTTGACTTTAGAAAAATTGATGGTGTATAGGTTATACCATCGAGTTCCGGCGAGGATCTCCTTACCCGTTGGAGATCGAATACTGCATCTTGTAGCTTTGAAGGATACCTCAAGTCCTTTATCACAAAGTTGGCCAGTACTAAAGAGATTGTGGCCAAGACCTTGGACATAAGAGACTTGAGTTATCTTTAGATTTTCCATTTCGAGATCTCCGAAGCCACAGATTTGAGCAACACCGTTGTTGCCGAATTTCACCGAACCACCATCTGTTGACGTGTAGTTGGACAAAAGATCTTGTCGGCCAGTCATATGCCGCAAGCATCCAGAGTCTAGAATCCACACACTTTATCCCTGAAAGCAAAGGACATATCAGTGTGTGAAGATTGAAGAGCGGGTTTTGAACTGGGTGTTCAAAAGCCGTTGAAAAATGAGGAGCGGGTCCTAATCCGAGTTGATTAGATACCAATGTCTGCATGACAGTTAAGTGACTTTTGGTACCCAAATTGTACGGAATTTGAGTCCAGATGGATTAGCGCGGATGGTAAGGCTCTTAATGGGAGAACCACCATCGATCTTAGAGATAGTACACTTAATGTCGTTGTTTACAGAGATGCTATTTTTAGGGACCCAGATAGACTTATATTTAATAGGTCTGTTAGTTTCCTTTTTAACTTTTTGTTTAGGTTTGCGGCGGCGTCTATGTTTGAGTATAGGAGCATAATTTAACAATGTAGGTCTAGACAAATTTTGTGGAGTTTTGGACAAATTAAACAACTGATCAAATGAATATGCATTGATCGGAATAGCACCATTACAATCATTCAAAACAGTACTAGAATGTAAATCAACCACACGTTTGCCTTTTATTACATTGGAAATTAAAAGCTTTGAAGAATTAAAAACTGCTCCTTGACTCTTGACTTTAGATGCCGTCTTTGGAGGTGTGCCCTTTGGTAGAAGCAGTAGAATTTCCAGGAACAGATTTAGAAATGTTGCTAACATGTTCTGAGATAGGTACGATCATCGGGGCTTTGCCTTTCTTTATTTCTAAGAGGTGTTGTTTTCTTAGAATTGCGTTTGTGTCGCTGGCTGGAGTCGAAATTATCGCCTTAGAGTTGTTAGTGACAGAAACTTGTTTTTCAAAACTATGTTGATTAGAAACGAGTTGAGATTCTAGTCCCTTAATTGTGGCTAGATGCTGATCTCGCTCTTTGTCAAATGAGTTGGCATCAAGTTTGAAATTTTGTTCTCGAACTGAAAACTGTCGTCTTGCCTCATTAAACTCATTCTCTTTTCTTAAAAAATTGTTTCTGTTTGAATCAACAACTCTTTGGTTTCTTTTAACTTTAACTCAAGGTCATGGAATTTATCATTTTGCAATGAAGTGTCAGCCATAGAAGAATTAATTCGAGCAATTTCGGTATCTAGATCTGATATTTTATTTGTAAAATCTATCCGTTCTTGCTTAAAATCCTGTGTTGTATTTTCCAATTTCTATTTTAGATCAGAAGCCTGATGTTCTAGAGCAGAATATGGTACATATTCACGAGGTTTTGGCAAGTTCGGATCAAGTGGGATCTCTTTTGGTTCAAGAAATTCATCTTCTCGAAATATTTTATCTAATTTTCTTTGAAGAGAATCGTAGTTTAACCAGTTATAAACAAATATAATTTCTTTTCTATCAGGTCTGACTCATTTTTCTTCTTCTTCGGTTAACACTTCTGGCAGGGTTTTGTGATAAGGCATTTTAAAACCGTAACCTAGAGTCTCGAAATCATATAAAGGATCATGTTGAATGCTGACCATTTCGTGCATGACTCCATGTCCGGTATACCCTAAACCATATTTAGACTTCTTGATCAGTTTGACCACATTTGTAAAACCTATCTTCCATGCCTTTGAGTTGTTCGTTTAATTCTGTTTTCCCAGCCTGGACACAATGATAGTTGTAATCTATGTGGGAATTTTCACATTTAAGCACTTGATGATCGTATTCTAATTTGGCCAGTTTGGTAGTTACTTCCATTGTTACTGTATTAGTCTTAGACACTTGATCTTTTAAAGCTAGAATGTTTGTTTGCAAATCAGCAGATTCATTTCAAGCATCCTGAAGGGCATTTTGACAAACCTTTAGCTTTTTGGCCTCTTTCCGCAAAACATTTAGTTCAGCATGGAATTCTTCAGGAAGAAAATATACCTCTTTATCTGTTGAGGGAGATGTGTTGCTCGAACTTGCATCTTGAGCCATCAGTGAGACTTCAGGTACTGGAATCGTATCTTCTGCTGGCTGAGTGTCGGCAATGAAACACATGGGCTCTGCAGCATCCTCTTTGTTGTCAGTATCTTCTAACCAGTGTTCATCTTCAGCGAACAGAGCTCTACCAGCATTCCTTTGCTTGGCGAGATTGTACTTTGTCTTGTAGTAGTTCTCATTCTTTAGGAAGACGACATTCTCGAGCAAAGTGGCCTGGTTTACCACAGTTGAAGCATCCCATCTCTTTTTCATCGGCTTTACAGTCCTTCTCATTTGGCTTCTCAGCGACTTCCCTCCTGTCATCAAACTTTTACTCTTGGCTTCTCATCGAAGCTTGTTGGATGATTTGGGAAACTTCTTATGAAAGGCATGAGTGAGTAATGAGATTTGCCGTTGAAGATCAGTAGCCTCAGGATCATCGTCGGCATCATCAGTATCAGATTCAGAGGACTCGGAGAGAATTTTGAGGAGTTTAGCAGCCGTAGAGGACTTAATTTTCTTGTCTAAGAGAAGAGCAAGGGTGTCAGATATGGTGGTTTCCTCTGGTTTCTTGGGTTCATGCTTACCCAAGACTTCAGACTGATAAACTACGAGACTATCAAAGAGATCATGTATGCTGATGTCATTTATCTCACGAATTAACCAGACGAATTGTTTCCATTCTGATTTCAGAGAGTTCACAAACTTCCTATCCAGTTTTACTTGGAATTTGTTGACTCCGTTCTTTCGGAGTTCGTTCATCAACATGCAGTAGCGGTGATACGTGGTCTCCAGAGTCTCTCCATCTTTTGCGGAAAACATGTCATAGTTGTTCAACGCATTCGCTTCACGTTGCTTAGCATTCTGATCATTTCCTTGCATTTGTCTCTCAATTTCTTCCCACATTTCTCGGGAAGTCTTAAAACTGTCTATGCTGACGTAGATTTCATCCGGAACAGCCTGGATGATGAATGAGCGAGCTATCCTATCAGCCTTTATCCGGTTGAGTTGTTCAGGCGTGTGAGCCATCTTAGGAGTGTCCTCATTTCCGGAATCAGCGTGAGGTGGTTGCGGTAGATTGATATGAACTGGACCATCGTAGATGGAGTCAAAAATGTCAAATTTAAACAGAAAGTAAGCACATATCTGATTGATTTTTGAATCAAATATACTTTTTTTCTCGAATTTGTGATTAAACAAGATGATCACCTGAAGAAATATAGTATCAAACGAGATTTAACCATAAAAAGTTCAGAAATTTTGAATTTAAAGATCAAATAGAGGTGTTCTTCATAGAACACGAAGAATGTTCAAGAACATTAACAATTTTCAGAAAAAATGCAGAATTTTTAAGCAAAATTTTCAAAAATCAGAGGTTTATAAACACTTTAAAACCAATCTTTAGGCTCTGATACCAATTGTAAATCCCATATTAGAAGCATTCAATCAACATTCAATAGACATTCATAATATAATCAATCACATGAAGAACATGAAGAACAATATGAATACTATTTTGAACAATAAGAACATTCAAAGATTAGATAAACCTTAATTGCTTTCTGAATCACGTATGTACAATCAACTGAACAGTTTCAAATGAAAACCTAAAACAAACTATTTATAAGATAGAAAATGGATCTAAAGTATTCAAACCCATGGGTTGACCTTTTGATCTTTTAACCCATTTACATAAAACTTTAAAACCTTACAAATTGAACACAAAACTAAGTTTCGTTTATTACAATTCAAACCCTATAACTATCACAACTTCTAGATCTACCAAATCACTTACCAATCTCGGTCCAAAGAAGCTTTCATCATGAATCGCGACACTCTCGCTATGAGATCTGACGTCAGGCCTCCAACTCTGTATCGGGGACGCTACACTCTGTGGAAATACCGTTACCTCGATTTCATAGAACGTAAGAGCTAGCTGATGACATTCTAGACTCCATCTACAATGGTCCAGCACAAATCAATCCGCCTCAACCAACTCGAGCTGATTCCGGAGATGAGGAAAATCCTAAGATAGTTCACACGCCTGAACAAATCAACCGGATAAAGGCTGATAGGATAACTCACTCATTCATCATCCATGTTGTCCCGGATGAAATCTACATCATCATAGACAGTTTTAAGACTGCCCGAGAGATGTGGGAGGAAATTGAGAGGCAAATGCAAGGAAATAATCGGAATGCCAAGCAACATGAAGAAAATGCTCTAAACAACTACGATATGTTTTTGGCAAAAGGTTGAGAATCCCTAGAGGCTACATATCATCGATACTGCACGCTGATGAATGAACCCCGAAAGAATGGAGTCAACAAATCTCAAGTAGAGCTGAATAGGAAGTTTGTAAATTCTCTGAAACCAGAATGGAAACAATTCGTATGGTTGATTCGAGAGATAAATGACATAAGCATCGATGCTTTATTTATTAGTCTCATAGTCTATCAATCTGAAGTCTCTAGGAAGCTTGAACCTAAGAAGCTAGATGAACCCACCACATCTAATACCCTTGCCCTTCTCATAGATAAGAAACTTAAGTCCTCTAAAGCGGCTAAACTCCTCAAAATTCTGTCTGAGTCGTCTGAATCTGATAATGATGATGCCGATAATGATCCTAATGCTACTAAACTTCAAAATCAAAAGATTCATTACTCACTCATGCATTCCAAAAGAAGTTTCCCAAATCGTCCAACAAGCTTCGACATGAGGCCAAGAGTAAAAAGTATGACGACAAAAGGGAAGTAGCAGAACAGCCAAAATAGGAAGAACACAAGACTGATGACAAAGAGAAAAGGTGTTTCAACTGTGGTAAACCTGGACACTTTGCACGAGAATGTCGTCTTCTGAAGCAGAATAATGAGAACTACTACAAGACGAAGTACAATCTCACTAAGCAAAGGAATGCTGGTAGAGATCTGTTCGCCAAAGAGGAACACTGGTTAGAAGATACTGACAATGAAGAGGAAGCAGCAGATCCTATGTGATTCATTGCCGACACCCAGCCAACAGAAGGTACAATTACGACACCTGAAGTCTTAATGATGGCTCAAGATGCAAGTTCAAACAATGCATCTGCCTCAACAGATAAAGAGGTAAGTTTTCTTCTCGAAGAATTTCTTGCTGAACTAACTGTTTTACGTAAAGAGGCCAAAAAGCTTAGAGTTTGTAAAACTGCCCTTCGGGATGCTCGTAATGAAACATCTGATTTGAAAACAAACATGTTAGCAATACCGGAAGAACTTTCTAATACTAGTACTCTAACCAAAGATGTAACTGCTAAATTGTGCAAATTAGAAAACGATCATCAAGTTCTTAAGTCTGATAAATCCCACAGTGATACAACTATGACTGTGTCCTCGTTGAGAAAACGTAATTAAACAAAAAACTCAAAGAAATGGAATATATGTTTTAGAAACGTGGCCAAACTGATCAAACTATAAATATGTATAAGCCTAGAAAGTTGAAGTCTAAAGATGGCTTAGGTTTTACTGGTCCTAGAGTCATGGAAGAAATGGTTAACAAACAACATGATCCTTTATATGATATTCAGATTCTGGGTTGTGGTTTTAAGATTCCTTATCACAAAAACCTGCGAGAAGTGCTAACCAAGGAAGAAGAAAAACGAGCAAGACCTAATATAAACAAATTAAATTTGTTTATAACTGGTTAAATTACGATTCTCTTCAAGGAAAATCAGATAAAACATTTCGAGAAGATGAATTTGTTGAACCAAAAGAGATCACACTTGATCCGAACTTGCCAAAACCTCGTGAATATGTACCATATTCTGTTCTAGAACATCGGGCTTCTGATCTAAAACAGATTTTGGAAAATACAACACGACATTTTGAGCAAGAACGAATAGATTTTACAAAGAAAATATAAGATCTAGAAGCCAAAATTGCTCGACTTAATTCTTCTATGGCTGACACTTCGCTGAATAATGATAAATTCCATGACTTTGAGCTAACGTTAAAAGAAACCAAAGAGTTTTTTGATTCAGAAAAAAACAATTTTTTAAGAACAAAAAATGAGTTTAATGAGGCACGACGACAGTTTCAATTTGAGAACAAAATTTTAAAATAGACGCTAACTCATTTGACAAAGAATGAGATCAGCTTCTAGCCACCATTAAGGGGCTAGAATCTTAACTTGTCTCTAATCAACACAGTTTAGAAAACAAGTTTTTGTGATTCATAATTCTAAGGTTCTAACTTTTCCACTCCATCCAGCGACACAAACTCAAATCTAAGAAAACAACATCTCTTAGAAATAAAGAAAGGCAAAGCACCGATGATCGTACCTATCTCAGAACATGTTGGCAATACTTCCTAAACTGTTCCCAAAAATTCTGCTGCTTCTAACAATAAAGGCGAACAAAATTCTTGGAAACCGAAATCGCGCACACAGCCTAGTAACTCAAAATCTGTGAATGCTAACAAACATGTTCGTTTCATTTCTAAAAATCGAGTAACACCAAAGGGCACATCTCAAAAGACGGCATCTAAAGTCAAGAGTCAAGGAGCAGTTTTTTAATTTTCAATGTAATAAAAGACAAACGTTTTGGTTGATTTACATCCCAGTACTGTTTTGAATGATTTTAATGTTTTGAACGCTATTCCGATTAATGCATATTCGTTTGAACAGTTGTTTAATTTGTCCAATACACCACAAAGTTTGTCTAAACCTACATTGTTAAATCATGCTCCTATACTCAAACATAGATGCCGCCACAAACCTAAACAAAATGTAAAAAGGGAATCTGACAGACCTATCAAATATAAGTCTGTCTGGATCCCTAAGCAATGCATATCATCAAACAAAGACATCAAGTGCACGATCAAAAAACCGATGGTGGTTCTCTTATTAAGAACCCAACCATAAACGCTAATCCATCTGGACCCAAATTCCGTACAGTTTGGGTACCAAAAGTCACTTAATTGTCTTGCAGATCTTCATTTCTAATCACCTCGGATTAGGACCCGTTCCTAATTTTCAAAGGCTTTTGAACACCCTGTTCAAAACCCGCTCTTCAATCTTCACACACTAATCTGACCTTTGCTTTCAGGCAAACAGTGTGTGGATCCTAGACTCCGGATGCTCGCGGCATATGACTGGCAGACAAGATCTTCTGTCCAACTACACGTCAACTGATGGTGGTTCGATGAAATTCGGCAACAACAGTGTTGCTCGAATCTGTGGCTATGGAGATCTTGAAATGGAAAATCTAAAGATAACTCAAGTCTCCAATGTCCAAGATCTTGGCCACAATCTCTTTAGTATTGGCCAACTTTGTGATAAAGGACTTGAGGTCTCATTCAAAGCCACAAGATGCAGTATTCGATTTCCAACGGGTAAGGAGATACTCGCCGACACTCGACGTTCCAACCTATACACCATCAACCTTTCGAAAGTCAAGGTCAACAAGACAATTTGTCTACTTTCCAAGGCCTCATCTCAACAGTCTTGGTTATGGCACAAGAGATTCTCTCATCTGAATTTCAAGAACATAACCAAGCTCGTATCAAACAAACTCGTAAGAGGTCTACCGGACCTGAAGTTTAACAAAGATCAACTGTATGCAGCCTGCGAAAAGAGTAAGATCAAGAAGACTCACACAAACCGAAGCTATAAGATGTCCAAGGTCTTGGCCACAATCTCTTTAGTATTGGCCAACTTTGTGATAAAGGACTTGAGGTATCCTTCAAAGCTACAAGATGCAGTATTCGATCTTTAACGGGTAAGGAGATCCTCGCCGGAACTCGATGGTCTAACCTATACACCATCGATTTTTCTAAAGTCAAGGTCAACAAGATGATATGTCTCCTTTCCAAGGCCTCATCTCAACAGTCTTGGTTATGGCCCAAGAGATTCTCTCATCTGAATTTCGAGAACATAACCAAGCTCGTAACCAACAAACTCGTCAGAGGTCTACCGGAACTGAAGTTCGACAAAGATCAACTATGTGCAGCTTGCGAAAAGATTAAGATCAAGAAAACCTCACACAAACCGAAGCCAGTCCCCAACACTACAAAACCTCTGGAGCTTATCCATATAGATTTGTGTGGTCCAATGCGCATTAAGAGCATAAATGCCAGGAAGTATATTCTGGTGACGGTCGACGATTTTTCACGCTACACTTGGGTAAAGTTCCTACGCTCGAAGGACGAGACGCCAGAATTGATCATCTCATTTCTGAAGCAGACGCAAGTCAACCTCCAACTTCAAGCCCAAACCATCCGTACGGACAACGGTACTGAGTTCAAAAACAAGGAGTTAACCACATTCCTAGATTCCGTTGGTATCACCCACCAATATTCCGCTTCCAGAACTCCTCAACAGAACGGAGTTGTAGAACGACAGAACCGAACTCTAGTTGAAGCAGCTCGTTCCATGATCACATACTCCAAGCCGCCTCTTCACTTCTGAGCCAAAGCTGTGGACACTGCGTGCTACACTCAATATCGCTCCATCATCAACAAACGGTTAGGCAAAACACATTATGAGATTATTAATAAACGTGCACCTAATGTCAAACACTTTCGTGTTTTTGGTCGCAGGTGTTTCATCCTGAACATTAAAGATAATCTCGGTAAGTTTGACGCAAAAGGAGATGAAATTGTATTCATCGGATACTCAAAAAACTCAGCTTCTTACCGGGTGTACAACAAACAGACTAGAATAGTTAATGAGAGTATGAACATCACATTCGATGATTTAGCTGAGTCCGAGAACGTTTCTGAACACATCAGTTCAGAACCGGCTCCTCAACAACTATCTGAACCACTTCAGACGTCATCTGCACCCACCTCTGCCACGCCAATCGGAGAAGATGATGTAGACCTAGGCTCATTATTTGAACTATTATATCCAAACTTCTAAGCTAGTACTAACTCTCTTACTAAATATAATGCAGATACAAATGAAGTCAGTCCAAGCTCACCTACCCTTGACATATCCGAGCCCACCCCTATGTCACCACACCTCAATCTCCCAAATCTCCAACTGATTCTTCTGTTCCTATTCCAAAAAGATATAACCTCAGAACCTTCTACACCGATTGATACTCCTCAAACCGATTCAACCCCATCTGATTCATCCCAATCTGCAGACGACCTCGTACTGCTTCTAGGCAAATGGACCTTATCCCACCCCGAGTCTCAAATCATTGGGGATAAGTCTGCTCCCGTTCGAACCAGAAGAGCTACCAAGGCAGAATGCCTATTCGCCGCATTCCTGAGCAAGGTCGAACCTACAACCATAACCGAAACTCTACGAGATCCAGAATGGGTGAACGCTATGCATGACGAGCTACACCAGTTCGAACGCCTACGCGTCTGGAGGTTAGTCCCATGACCAAAGGATTGGTTCATCATCGGCACCAAGTGGATCTTCCAAAACAAACGAGACGAGAACGGAATTGTCATCCACAACAAAGGCAGACTCGTGGCTAAATGTTATCGACAACAAGAAGGAATCGACTACGATGAGACGTTCACTTCAGTTGCCAGATTTGAAGCTATTCGCATATTCCTGGCGTACGCGGCACACAAAGACTTCACAGTCTACCAGATGGACGTGAAAACGGCGTTTCTCAACGGAATTCTGAAGGAGGAGGTGTACGTTTCTCAACCTGAAGGTTTTGTCGATGAGTCTAGACCATCATATGTCTATACTCTCGGCAAAGCTCTATACGGTTTGAAACAAGCACCTCGGGCATGGTATGATAGCTTAACCGAATTTCTGCTCCGGTTTCTCCAAAGGTACGGTCGACACAACCTTGTTCTTACGACATAAAGGTACTGACATCTTACTCGTTCAAATCTTCGCAGATGACATTATTTTCGGTTCTACAAAACCTTCACTATGTGAAGAATTTTCAAAATTAATGGAATCGAGGTTCGAGATGAGTATGATGGGGGAAATGAATTTTTTCCTCGGATTACAAGTCAAACAACTTCCTGACGGGATTCTCATAAACCAGTCAAAGTACATCCATGATCTCCTAAACATTAAAAATGGAAAACTGTACGTCTATGAAAACTCCCATGTCCATTTCCTCAAAGCCTGATGCCGATCCAATGGGTGAATCCACTGATATCACGACATATCAAGGAATGATTGGTTCCTTATTGTATTTAACTGCTAGTAGACCGGACAAAATATTTGCTACGTGTATTTGTGCTCGTTTTCAAGTTGATCCTAAGGAGTCAGATTTGGCTGCCGTGAAATGAATTTTTCATTATTTAAAAGGCATGCCTGACCTGGGTCTCTGGTATCCAAAAAGAACCAGTTTTGAACTAACTGCCTACTCAGATGCAGATCATGCAGGTTGCAAACATGATAGAAAGAGTACATCGGGTCACATCCAGTTCCTCGGAGACAAACTCGTAAGTTGGGCATCGAAGTAACAATACAGTGTTTCTCTGTCCACCGCTGAATTAGAATACGTTGCTGCCGCAAGCTGCTGCTCACAACTGCTGTGGATGCGCACTCAACTCCAAGACTACGGTTTCAGACTTAGTCGGATTCCCATCTATTGCGACTCCATGAGCGTAATAGCCATTACTAGTAACCCTGTACAACACTCTCGCGCTATACACATAGATATCCGGTACCATTTTATAAAAGATCATCTTGAAGAAGGTACCGTAGAATTACATTTCGTAAACACTGAAAATTAGATAGCTTACTTGTTCACAAAACTTTTGGATGAAAAACGCTTTAATTTTCTGGTGAACAAGTTAGATATGCTGAATTTGTTAACATAATTTACTTCAAAATGCAACATTTTTGCAAAGTTTATCTGCCTTCTTGAAAGACAGATTTTCTTTTCGCTAATTTTACATTTTTTATAACTTATGTTCCGTCTTTATATTATTTAATTTTAGTCGTTGTGTTAATTTATTTTTTTCTATCATACTTTATCGGGAGGCATCCAGGTAAGTCTCCGAGTGTTTAAATTTCCATTTATGCACACTCGGTGGGGGAGAAAGTGAGTAAATTAAATTGGAGTGTTTAATTTTTTTTGTTAATCAGTGTGTTTAATATTTTTGTTTAAGTTGTTTATTTATAAGATTCGTTCTAAGAAAATCCAAAAAGATTTTATATTTATGTGTTTATTAATTTTTGTTTAAGTTATTTATTATTAAGATTCGCTCTAAGAAAATTCAAAAAGATTTTATTTTTGTGTGTTTATTAATTTTTGTTTAAGTTATTTACTATTAAGTTTATTTTTATGAGAAAATCCAAAAAGATTTATTTTCCTTATTTATTTCTCTGTTATTTCTTTTATTTATTTAAATTTTTAAAGTTTTATTTGTGAAAGTGAAAAGAAGAATGCTAGATATTTTTGTTGGGCATGGGTCGGGTTCCCTAACTGGGTTTGGGGGAATCGGTTTTTCAAATTGTATATATACCGCCCAAATTTTTTCCTTTCACAATCTTCTTCTTCTTCTTCACTTTCTCTTCAAGAACACACACACACAAGAAACTAGAAAATCCTCAACTGTTTCATGAAAAATCAGACATTTGGAAATGTTTAAAGCGATTTCGTGTTTACAAGTGAGTTACATTTAAGCTTTCTCACATTATTTTGCACTTCCTTGTTAATAACAGTTCCATTAATCGAGTTTAAAAATGGTTTTTAAAGTCTGAAAGTTGTCTTTCTTCGTCACTAAGTAACCCAAAGGGTTCTCGTAAAACCAGCCTTTTGATCGAAACTCCTTACCTGTGGAAGTTGTTTGTGGAAGTTGAAAATTGCCCAAGTTATAAACTTGCGATTAAGGCATCATCCGCAAGTTGCAACTGGCGGATAATACTACATCTGCATGATGAGTCAAAATTTTCTAAGTTACAAAAGGCAATTGACACTTTGTCCGCGAGCACCAAGAAAAATGCACATTTAGCCTCTCGTATGTCCACTAGCACCTAGCACAAAAAAAAACAATATAGAAAATCAACACGCAATAGAAGTGGGAAGGTGTTAGCTGCTTAACAAAATAGAAATCCATGGCCATGTGTTTTTTTTCGCTTCCGTGACAATAAACCATGTGCCGCTAAGAGGAAAAAAAAAATCCATGGCCATGTTTTTTTAATCCGGTACCGTAACAATAAGCCATGGATTCTAAAATCCATGGCCATGTATTTAACCCTAGGCCGCAGAAAAAAGGGACCATGTTTTTTTAGAAAAATGGCCATGGAACTTACTGGAATTTTACAATATCTGACAAGACCATGGAATTAGAATTCCATGGCCATAAAACTCACTGTTTAAATCCTTCTATTATTTGGTCATGGATTCTAAATAAACATGACCATGGATTCCTTCTTTTTTATTTTTATTTTTTATTCTCCAACAGATTGAAAAATAAAACAAAATTAACTACAAAATCCTAATAATAAACCAAACCAAACCAAACAAATCAAATAAAATAAAATAAATCGATAACTATTCAATCTATGGGTTGCCTCCCGAAAGCGCTTGTTTATAAGGTCTCTAGCTTGACCTTATTCCACTCTTTTTTATTTTCAAAGTAATGAAAAGGATGTAAGGCCTACCTTTGGATGAAGTACTAAAAATGGACTTTGACGAATTAAGTTTGCACTCCTTACCCTTCTTGCTTCCATTAATGTGTGAATGTTCATGTTTTAATCTTGTTGAATTACGTTTACCATCTTTAATGACATCACGACCTTTTGGTCTTTTCCTTCGCTTTCGAGTACGCCTAATTTGTTTTCCTTTCATGGGTGGCTTCAAGCTATCCTCCTCACTCTGTTGATTCGAACAAATTATTGCAACACTTTCTACCTGCATATCCATAACATCCACCAAACGATTAGTACATTCAGAATCAGATGAGGATTTCATAGTATTAAAAATAGTATATGAGTTTCCATCAAATAAATTAAAATCAACTCCCTCATCATCAACAAGAGTAGACTCGTTGACTCCCGAAAGTCTTGCAAGCTCTTCTAAATCCTTTTTAGGATTGAAGTCGTCTACCATCATATCGTTGATCTTCAAATAAGAGACTTGTGAGGTATCTTGTGAGCTTGAGGAATGTACTTGGCCGGTTGTTGTCTCTGATGTATTGGTGATCAGTTGTACAAGTTGAGGAGTCTCATCGTAAACAGACACAACATCGTCGTCTGAATCACTAACATCGTATGTATATATGTGAGTATTCCCCTCAGCTTGTATCTCCTCCTCTTGTAAACCTGAACTACTTGTTGATGGTCCTTTCGTAATTGATTCGACCAATTGTACCATTTGGCATTCAAGATTCTCAATTGTAGACTGTTGATCACGTAGACACGTATCAATTTGGCTTTTCCTTGCCTCTTGACTTGCAATATGATTCATCATTAGCTAGTGAAACTCATACTTATCTCAGGTTCATCTTGGGAAGGAGTGTGGCAAGAATATTGAATATCTCGACTTTGGTAACATTGAATGTCAGGTTGGTATGAGGTTTGATATTCGAGCTGCTGATGGTTTTTGGAAGAGAGTAGATTGAGCAAGTAATCGTAACAATCGTCATAGGAGGAATAAGAGGTCTCAGGCATGTAAGCACCTAAACAAGGGTCAAATTAAGGATCTCCATACGACAACATTCCATGTTCTTCATAATTGATCTCCCCCTGACAATAACTTGTTTCGTAGACATATTCATACATCTCAAATCCATTATACATCCTGCACAATAAAAAAACAAAACAACGGAGAAAGAAAGAAAAAACTAAAAGAGAAAATAAACCACGATAACCAAAAAGTAAATAGACAAAAGATTCAATGCAACTGCAAATGTTCCCCACAATAAATTTGTTTAACTAAAATAAAATAAGATAAAAAGTGAAAACCAAATAATTAAAAAAAACTAAAAATTAACAACAACTTTCCTAAAACAAAATCAAAATAAAGGAGTTAATTAATTTAGCAACTTCAGACCGTTCTCAAAATCACTGTCTCCCTGGCAACGACGCCAAAAACTTGGTGTCTATTTTACTAAACACTAATCTTATAATAAAAATGGAACTAATCCAAACTAAAACTAATAGACAATAGGCAAGTGTAACCTATCGTATAGTAGAATAGTTTAGGTAAGAACCGAGTATCGATCTCAGGGAAACGATGCAGAATGATGATAATAAGTCTTTGGTTACTAATTAATCATGGACAATAAGTAGTTGATTCTAAATAACTATTATAATGAAGCAAATGAACTAACTTAGACTATGAAGCAGAACAAACAAAATCAGTGGACAGTTTAATGTCAAAACAATGCATTCACTTGAATCAATCCCCCTAGTCTCGATGATAGCATTTAAAGCCCGATGTTGAATTTAACTCATGTGATTCTTAAGCCAATTAAACTTCCTGGTCATGTTATTTAACTTTATGAATATTGGAAAGACACGTGAAGTTCTTCACTATATCCACCTCAACACATGCAATTAAAACACAATCACTTTAATTATTGAAGTTATTTGATTAAAAAAATTATCCAAGTTACACAAGATGGTTCATCTCAATGTAACTTCACTTGTAACGTCATAAACATGAAAAACCCTAACATCTTCTTTTTACCGGTTCCGGTTTGAAGAAACGATTAACTGGTAAAACAATCAGTCGAAATAAATATCCAAAACAAAAGGCTTTCGCCACAAATTGAATTGACTATCTATTGAATATTAATGAAATCCCAAGTCTTTACCAAACAAATGTAACCAAATACACCAATGAAATCAAAAGAATGATTCAATCCAATAACGTTATCATCTTAACTAGGGTTCAATCATCTAAGTAAATGCAAAAGAAAATCACCCCATGGTTAAGGTTTGTTAGGCACAAAAAGGCCTTAGTCAAACATGCTCTACATCTTAGGGGAGATTTTTGATCAAACCTGTTTGATGCACTTGAAGGTATAATTTAAGGCCTATTAATGACTTATTGAAACCTGAAAAGTGATTTGCAACATCAGCCAAAGCTGTTTACCATGTTGCATTCATAGCAACAAAGGCAGTTTGTCCAAGCTGTTCTGTCTGCTGAACAGGCTGGACATAAACTGTCTACGCTGCTCTAATCTATTGAGCAGCTTGGACAGTTTACAAGTGTTCTGTTCTTTGTGAACAGAACCTGTTCCTTGTGAACAGGCTAAACACTTTATGGAATATGTTTCTAAGTCCTCATGTATTGTTTTTGACTACAAGATTAGTTTACAAGTCGAAGACAAAGTGGAAAACAGAACTGCACAAGCCTGCCTACGCTGTGTTGTTACATGAAGACAAACGGATATTTGAAAAGGGTGACAGACCTTTTCTTATATCAAAATCGCCTTAGCAAAAGAAGAAAGAATCAAAGTTGACATTCCTCTTTTGGTTAAAGCCTTATCCAACAGTGACAAAAAGAAAAAGACAAAGTTTCTGCCTTATGAAGACAAACATGCTTTATCAGAATGTGCATAAAAGGTGTCTTGTCTTTTTGGAAAGACATTCCACTATCTCACCGTCCAATGAAGAAGCTTCACTGAGATTCTCAGTAAGAGTATAAAAGGAAGCTTATAAGGATTGTGAAAAGTATCATCAAAGAGTGTGAAATCAGATCGTGCAATAAAGTGTGTTTTTCATGCATGCAATTCTGCTTGAATATAACAGTACGTGTGTCTAAGCTGTTTTTATTCAAGATGTCCATCTGATAAGTGAATGTAGTCATTGTATCTAGTCTGAGTGAGTCTTAGATTAGTTAACCAACTGTTGTATCTGTCATCTCAGCTTGAACCTTTTCGCAGTCAAGCTTGTTTGTAATTAACATTTGTTGATAATATACACAAACATTGAGAAAAGATTGTTGAATTTTTAAATAGCTATATTCACCCCCCTCTACATCTTTGAACAATACACTAGGGAAACCTTTTGGGACCTACAACTGGTATCGGAGCAGATAGAGTGTGTGTCATCTCTAGATCTCTCATTCTCCCTACTTTCCCATGGACAACAATGCTGCAAGTTCCTCCTATTACTATGACAATGGATCAATGGCCAAACCCCCCAAGTTCAATCATCAGAACTTCTCTGGTTGGAAGTGCAGAATGATACTCTATTTAGAGAATCTGGATGTACAACTACCAGAGATAGTAATGGAAGGTCCCTATGTGCCAACTTCTGTTACTACCATCACTCCTGCTGTTGAAGTAGCAGCCCCAGAAATCAGAACCTTTGAGAATGCCAAAGCTCAATGGTCTGATGAAGACAAAAGACTGGTTTCTCTGGATGCAAAAGCCAGAAATAATCTGGTCATATCTCTGCCTGATGATGTGTTCAAACAGGTTGAGAAGATGAAGACTGCAAAGGAGATGTGGGATACTTTGTGTACCGTCTATGATGGTCCCACAATCACACTGGATAACAGGATTAACAATCTTGTTAGACAGTATGAACTCTTCTTTGAAAATCCAAAGGAGTCACTCACAGAAACCTACACCAGGTTTACTTCTCTTGTTAATGATCTCAAAGCTGTTGGGATCACAAAGGACAGCCTGACTCTGGTGAACTAGTTCTTCGACATCTTGCCTGAAGAGTGGAACTATTTTTCTACCATCTTAAGAAATTCAGGTACCATCAAAGGTATGGATCTTGTAAACTTATATGGATCTTTACTAAATGATGAGCAGTCAAGGCAACAGAAAAGAAATGCCTTGGAGATGTCTAAGAGAGGTGCTGCCTTAGTGGCCAGCGTGAGACAACCTGTTGGGCAGGCATGTGATGTGTTCACACAACCTGATGAACAGGCTGATGATGAAAGGGAAGAAATGTCTGATGAGGAAGACAGTGCAGATCTTGCTGAACTTGATGATGAGCAAATGATTGCAATGCTTGTCAAATGGTTCAACAAGAAAAGGTTTGGAAGAAATATGCTACAGGGGAACTCAAATGCTATAAAAAAGAAGGCATTTGATAAATCTAAGGCTGAGTGCTGCAAATGTGGCAAGACTGGCCATATAGCTGTTGACTGTGTGTCAAAAGTTGTTGGACAGTCATCCAAACCATACAAGACTAACAGGGACGATGGCTACAGGGTTAAGAACCTTATGGCCATGGTTAGGCTGAAAAGAGAAAATGCTATTAATGTGGGAAGTAGACACACATGGCCAAAGACTGTCCTGAAACTGAGGACATGAGGCCTGTTGACTCTGCTAGTTCCATCATTGCTAAAACAAGCAGTGTTGTAAGTAACTTAGTCAATGAGAGTGGTACCCAAACTGATACCATTCAAATAGGAAATATTAGTGTAGATATCAGTAGTCCATCAAAAAATGTTGATGAAGTAGGAGAACTCATCACTATGATGAGTTCCCATAAAAGTAACTAATGTTTTCCTATGACACTCTGCAGGACAAACAACCATCCCAGGTTTGGTACTTGGACAGTGGCTGCTGAGGACACATGACAGGTTGCAAGGACCTGCTGAGTGATCTCAGGCCTTAAAAAGGGCCAAAAGTCACATTTGGTGACAATGTACAGGGATCTACTGAAGCATATGGAACTCTTAAAGCTGGTGCTGCAGTGTTCAAAAGGGTAGCCTATGTGGTTGGGCTAAAACATAATCTTGTAAGCATAAGTCAACTTTGTGATGCTGGCTACAAGGTTAACTTTGATGAGCACCTGGGTTACATATTGGATCCCCAAGGCAAAGTTGTGCTGTGTGCTCAACGAAAGAAAGGTGTATATGTTGTGGACATGAAATCTGCTGATCCCACAACTGAAACCTGCTTTCTCACAAGAACCAATGCAGACCTAAACTGGTTATGGCACAAAAGGCTGTCACACCTGAACTTCAAGATTTTCAACAAACTCTGTAAGAAAGAGTTGGTAACAAGTTTGCCTTCTATGACCTTTGTTAAGGATAAACTCTGCACAACTTGTGAGAAAGGCAAGCAGAGAAAATCATCTTTTAAATCCAAGCATAATTTTTATAATTGATACTCCTCTCTTCTTAATCCACATGGACTTGTTTGGACCAGTCAGTGTCCCAAGTCTAGGAGGAAGAAAATACACTCTAGTAATGGTTGATGAGTTCTCCAGGTTTACATGGGTGATCTTTCTGAAGAGCAAAGGAGAGGCTGCTAGAGAAATCATTGGATTTATCAAAAAGATGGAAATGCTGAACTCTGCTCAAGTGAAGCAGCTTAGAAGTGATTATGGTACTGAGTTCAGAAACAGTACTCTTGAGGACTTCTGTGAAGAAAAAGGGATCTCACAAACCTTTTCAGCAGTAAGAACTCCACAACAAAATGGAGTTGCTGAAAGGAGAAACAGAACCCTCATTGAAGCTGCTAGAACCATGCTGTGTGCATCTGGGTTGCCTTCATCATTCTAGGCTGAAGCTGTCAACACTGCATGCTTCACCCAAAATAGATCCTTAGTGGTAAAAAGGTTCAACAAGACTCCCTATGATCTGCTCAAAGGGAGGAGACCAAACATTAGCTACTTCCATGTGTTTGGATGTCCATGCTTCATTCTGAATCAAAGGGACCAACTGGCAAAGTTTGAACCCAAAGCTGATGAAGGTGTGTTTGTTGGATACTCTGCTATCTCCAAAGCCTACAGAGTATACAACAACAAGAGAAAGGTGATAGATGAATATATCAATGTCACCTTTGAAGAGTCCAGGAGTGCCTCCACCAAAGCTGATCCTGAATCAATTTCAGGAGAATTCAGCTTTGATGATCTCATGCATTCTAAAAGTGAAGAGAAGGACTCAAAAGCTTCCACTACATCCAGAGTGGAACCTGCTAACCATGATGGGCATGATGATGATTATGTTGATACACCCTGTGTGAATAAGTGTACTGACTTAATTACAACTTCATGTCCTGAACCAATCAATGCGATTTTCCTGGATCCTCTGCTGATATGTTCAACAATGGAGAGTCATGCTCAACAAGTGAACAGGCTCAAGATATCAGCGTGTCTGAAAATCTTGAGAGCTGCTCAACAGGACCTGTTGAAGATGCAAACAACTCAGGAGAATCCTCATCGAAGAATGATCCTAAGTGGATCAGGTGTCACCCCAATGATCAAATAATTGGTGACATCAACAAAGGGATACAAACAAGATGGGACAGCTTAGGGAACTTTTGTATGTTCTCTAGCTTTGTGTCCCTAATGGAGCCAAAGAAAGTGGATGAAGCACTTAAAGATGCCAATTGGATCACTGCCATGCAAGAGGAACTCAATCAGTTTGAGAGAAACAAAGTATGGAAGCTGGTTCCTGCACCTGAAGGAAAAACTATAATTGGCACCAAATGGGTTTACAGGAACAAGATGGATGAGCAAGGTCATGTCATTAGAAATAAGGCAAGACTAGTTGCTCAAGGCTACAGACAGGAGGAAGGCATTGACTATGATGAAACATTTGCTCCTGTGGCCAGGCTAGAGGCAATTCGTTTGTTTCTAGCCTACGCTGCTCATAAGAGCATGAAGGTATTTCAAATGGATGTGAAGAGTGCATTTTAAATGGTAAGCTGCAACAAGAAGTCTATGTTAAGCAGCCTCCAGGTTTTGAAAATGAACATTAGCCAGGTTTTGTCTATTAGTTGGACAAAGCCCTCTATGGTCTAAAATAAGCCCCTAGAGCCTTGTATGACACTCTTACTGATTTCCTTATGAGCAATGGTTATTCCAGAGGTAAAGTAGATACCACACTGTTCATAAAGAAGGTGAAGTCTGATATTATGCTTGTTCAAATATATGTGGATGACATAATATTTGGTTCTACTAATGAGCAATTATGCAAGAATTTTTCATTACTCATGAAATCAAAATATGAAATGAGTATGATGGGAGAACTTACTTTCTTTTTAGGATTACAGGTTAAACAAACCTCAAATGGAATTTTGATAAATCAAAGAAAGTATACTTTAGATCTATTGAAAAAGTTTAAATTTGATCAAAGTTCTCCTATTAAAACCCCAATGGCAACCAATGTAAAGTTGGATGCAGATGCCAGTGGCAAAGCTGTTTCAGTTACGACTTATAGAGGCATGATTGGGAGCTTGCTGTATTTAACTGCTAGTATACCTGATATTATGTTTGCTACCTGTCTATGTGCTAGGTTCCAAGCTGATCCAAAAGAATCACATCTAGCTGTTGTGAAAAGAATCTTCAGATACCTTAAGGGTACACCAGGTTTGGGTCTTTGGTATCCCAAAGACTCAAGCCTTGAGCTAATAAGTTATTCAGATTCTGATTTTGCAGGCTGCAGGCTAGACAGGAAAAGCACAACAGGTGGATGTCAACTCCTTGGTGGTAAGTAGATAAGTTGGTGTAGCAAGAAGCAGAACTCAGTTTCCACTTCTACTGCTGAAGCTGAATACATTGCTGCTGGAAGCTGCTGTGGGCAGATTCTATGGATGCAGCATCAGCTTGAAGACTATGGACTTGTATATAGGAAAACTCCTAATCTATATGACAATACAAGTGCCATAGCCATCTACAACAATCCAGTGTTTCACTCCAGAACAAAGCATATAGAGGTAAGACATCACTTCATCTGGGATCACATTCAGAAAGGTAATGTGGAGGTAAGTTTTATTTCCACAGATGAACAACTTGCAGACATTTTCACCAAACCTCTTGATGAAAACAGGCTTAATTATCAGGTAAGCAAGCTGGGCATGTTAAACAAAAGTGACTAAGTGTCCAAAATGTTCTAAGTCATTATATGTCTCACACTACTCAAGTTTCGCAGAACAACTTAGACAGAACAGGCTATGCATGTTCTATACTTAGCCATTTTCTGCAAAACTTGAATAGCTTGACAATAACTACTTATATGTCAAGCCTGATCTGATGATCAAACCTTCACCCTGCTCACTCTCTCAATCTGTCATACAAGACATTGTCTTGTAACCTGATCAGCTATTTGACACAACCTGTTCTTAGATAGCTGAACAGGTTGAAGGAACAGCCTGTAGAGTGAACAGCTTGTGATGACCCTGCTTATCACTGGTTTGACCAACAGCTTAGACCATCAGTTTTAATTACCTTTCTTCACAATTAAGTTACTTAATTTTTGTTTTTATTTAACTTAATTATTGCGGATAATGTGTGTTTAAGTGTGTTAGTGATTAAAAAGGGCTCAAGTGGTCTGACAACCGTTCTGATATGGACAACCGTTCCGTTTTCCGTTAACGAATATTTCAAATCAACCACCCAAACGTTTCTCTCACATACCCACTCACATTCAAATCCTATAAATACCCCCTACTGTTTCATCTTCGTCTTCCTCACTACTTCCATAACTTCCAAAGAACCCTAAAAACTCGAATAAGTGTCCAGTACTACTACCTTCCCTACTTCTCAAATGGCTCACCGAAATAACCCCTTTCTACCAGTATTTGTTGGTGCTGACGTTAATAAACATTCATCTGTCACCACAATGCTAACCCTGAAACCCACCAACTACCTTGCAAACCTAACCATCCCCAAAAATTATGTGGGGAAAGGCTACGAATAGATGGTGGAATTTCTGAAAGTTCACCCCCTGAACTATGCCATGACTGCCACTCCTGGTGTCCTGTACCAGGAAATGGTGTATGAGTTCTGGAACACCTGTGCCTAGAACCCAGATACCAAATCATCAAGGGAACGATTCTCAATGGGACTCAGACCATTGAGATCACTACTGGTCTAATCAGGGAAGTTCTTCATCTTCCAGTTGCTGAACCCTATGATCAGCCACAGGCTGAAAATGACCAGATGGGCATTCTTCTATGCTTCTGTGGTGTAGCAGAACCCAAAGTTGGGGCCACACTGTTTAGGAAGGATTTGTCTCCAACTTACAGTTTCTTATTTGCCTCTGTGGTGATGTGCTTCAGCAGTAAGGTTGGTTCCTTTGACCAACTAAGCCGTGATGAGATTCCTATAGTCCTACAGCTTGTGGATGGGACTAAAATCAACATGGCCAGATGGATTTTCATGAATTTGAGGAATCTGGTGCAGCTGGAGACACGTTCAGCTGCTGTTCGATATCCCAGGTTTTTGAGCCACATTTTCAAGCACATCTGTGGTGAGAAACTGTATAACTCTTAGCCTTTACTTCGTACTGCTGCATTTCCTGTCATAGGAAATAGAGTTTTCTACACTCCGGTTCTCCCAAATGAGCCTCCTCTATCTACTCCAATGAGGAGGTTGCTAGGAATGGTGGAAGGACCCTCTGCTGTGAGGGTGGATCCAGAAGCTGCTCCCAAAGGAAAATCCAAATCCAGGGTCAAGTTTGTTAAGAGGACCCTGGAAACGACTGAAGCTGGGCCTGTCCACAAGAAGGCCAAAACAGCCAAGTCTAAGTCTGCCCCATCAGCCTCTGTGGTTGAGGGGAAGCAGGCTTCTCACCCTGGTTCATTTGTTGAACCTGAAGCCTCTGTGGCTGGTGCCTCTGTGACACCTGAGACTATGGAACACGCAAACCCACCTGTTTCTGACCCAGTCTCAATACCAGTCCAATCAGAACCTCTCATCACCTCTCCACAATCACCCACCTCATATCTCAAATCCTATCAACGCAAATCCATTGCCAAAAAGAAACCAACTGCCAAACCAGCCAAAACAGCCCAGACCAGCCGCTCTATTCCCTCTCAACAGGGTTCAGTTGAAAGAGAAGCACACCCTGCTGCCTCTCCTATTTTGGGAGAATGTTCAGCACATTTGGAGCCTGCTTCACTCCAAAAAGAGTCCACCAGAGTCAGCCTAGACCCTCTGGATCCTCCCAACATGAGCCAGTTGTACATATGGAGACAGCCACATCAACTATTCCAGCCTCCCAACTGGCTGTGAATATTGAAAGACAGGAGTTCTCTCCACTCCAGACTGAGTCCACACAGTCATCACTTCATACTACTTCACACCCTGAGTCTGCACGAGGCGCCCACACTGCTGGATTAGACCATCCAACAGCTCAGCCTCCAATCTCTGTTCCTCATGATACAACTGTTGTCCACCCAACAACTGCTGAAGGACCAACCACCCAAGCTGATGAACCTCAGGGCACAGAACATCCCTTTGGTGAGGCTGCTCCTCATATGCAACCTCCATCAGCAGGTTTCACCACTGCTGATGTTGAAATGCAAATCCCATCTCCCAATGATGAGGTACCTTAAAATCAAGGTGCTGCAGAGGGAACCACCCCTGGCCTTAATGAAGGTGCTCTAACACAAGCAGCATCTTACTTTTGCCCTGGCTATGAAGCTTCTCTCAAAAGTACGTTCCCCTTCTTCATCACATCCCCAAAACCCAGCCTCATCATCTTCATCTCATTCATCACCCTCCACACAATCCAAACAGTCTACCCATACACCTCCATCCCCTAAAGATCTGCCTTTTAAGGATCAGCTTTCCTTGCTGACCAACAAAGTTGGCTCTTTAGAAAATTCAATGTCTTCTCTACCCTCTCTAATTTCAGACTCTATGTCTGAACAACTCAAAGGAGTCTTAGATGTGTTCAAGAATTCCTTTCCATCCACTCCTCAAACTGACACCTCCTCACAGCTGCTTGCACTCACTGCACAGTTGCAAAATATCTCTACTTCACTCTCCTCAATTCTTTCACACCAACAGGACTCTGTGTCCTCTATGACATCCATATCCCAACAGCTGTCCACTCTCCTAACCATTTGAAATTCCACCCTTCCTGCTACACTGGCCAGCCTAAACACTCTGTTAGGCACAAAAAGGCCTCAATCAAACCTGCTCTACATCTTAGGGGGAGATTTTTAATCAAACCTGTTTGATGCACTTGAAGGTATAATTTAAGGCCTGTTTACGCCTTATTGAAACCTGAAAAGTGATTTGCAAGATCAGCCAAAGCTGTTTACCATGTTGCATTCATTGCAACAAAGGCAGTTTGTCCAAGCTGTTCTGTCTGCTGAACAGGCTGGACATAAACTGTCTACGCTGCACTATTCTGTTGAGTAGCTTGGACAGTTTACAAGTGTTCCGTTCTTTGTGAACAGAACCCGTTCTTTGTGAACAGGCAAAAAACTTTATGGAACATGTTTCCAAGTCCACATGTATTGTTTTTGGCTACAAGATCAGTTTACAAGTCGAAAGACAAAGTGGAAAACAGAACTGCACAAGCGTGCCAAAGCTGTTTACCATGTTGCATTCGTTGCAACAATGGAAGTTTGTCCAAGCTGTTCTGTCTGCTGAACAGGCTGGACATAAACAATCTACGCTGCACTATTCTGTTGAGCTGCTTGGACAGTTTCCAAGTGTTCTGTTCTTTGTGAACAGAATCTGTTCTTTGTGAACAGGCTAAACACTTAATGGAATATGTTTCCAAGTCCTCATGTATTGTTTTTGGCTACAAGATCAGTTTACAAGTCGAAGACAAAGTGGAAAACATAACTGTACGTGTGTCTAAGCTGTTCTTATTCAAGCTGTCCATCTGAGTCTTGTAAATTCAGTGAGTGCATCTTAGTGAGTGTAGTCATTGTATCTAGTCTGAGTGTGTCTTAGATTAGTTGAACAACTGTTGTATCTGTCATCTCAGCTTGAACCTTTCTGCAGTCAAGCTTGTTTGTAATTAACACTTGTTGATAATATACACAAACATTGAGAAAAGAGTGTTGAGTTTTTAAATAGCTGTATTCACCCCCCCCCCCCTCTACAGCTTAGAACAATGCACTAGGGAAACCTTTTGGGACCGACAACTGGTATGAAGGCATATAGAGTGTGTGTCAACTCTAGATCTCTAATTCTCCCTATTTTCCCATGGACAACAGTGCTGCAAGTTCCTCCTCTAACTATGACAATGGGTCAATGGCCAAACCCCCCAAGTTCAATCATCAGAACTTCTCTAGTTTGAAGTGCAGAATGATGCTTTATTTAGAGAATCTGGATGTACAACTACCAGAGATAGTAATGGAAGGTCCCTATGTGCGAACTTTTGTTACTACGATCACTCCTTCTGTTGAAGGCGCTACCCCTGAAATCAGAACCTTTGAGAAGGCCAAAGCTCAATGGTCTGATGAAGACAAAAGACTGGTTGCTCTGGATGCAAAAGCCAGGAATAACCTGGTTATCTCTCTGCCTGATGATGTGTTAAAACAGGTTGAGAAGATGAAGACTGCAAAGGAGATGTGAGATACTTTGTGTATCGTCTATGATGGTCCCACAATCACACTGGACAACAGGATTAACAATCTTGTTAGACAGTATGAACTCTTCTTTGCAAAACCAAAGGAGTCTCTCACAGAAACCTATACCAGGTTTACTGCTCTTGTTAATGATCTCAAAGCTGTTGGGATCACAAAGTACAGCTTGATTCTGGTGAACAAGTTCTTGGACATCTTGCCTGAAGAGTGGAACTACTTTTCTACAATCTTGAGAAATTCAGGTACCATCGAAGGTATAGATCTTGTAAACTTATATGGATCCTTACTAAATGATGAGCAGTCAAGGCAGCAGAAGAGAAATGCCTTGGAAATGTCCAAGAGAGGTTCTGCCTTAGTGGCCAGCGTGAGACAACCTGTTGGGCAGGTATGTGATTTGTTCACACAACCTGATCAACTGACTGATGATGAAAGAGAGGAAATATCTGATGAGGAAGACGGTGTAGATCTTGCTGAACTTGATGACGAGCAAATGATTGCAATACTTGTCAAAAGGTTCAACAAGAAAAGGTTTGGATGAAATATGCTGCAGGGGAACTCAAATGCTATAAAAAAGAAGGCATTTGAAAAATCTATGGCTGAGTGCTTCAAATGTGGCAAGACTGGCCATATAGCTGCTGACTGTGTGTCAAAAGCTGTTGGACAGTCATCCAAACCATACAAGACTAACAGGGACGATGGCTACATGGTTAAGTTCCTTATGGCCATGGGTAAGCTGAAAAAGTTGGAAAACTCAGTGGCTTTCAACAAGCAAAAGGGACTCATGGCTGAGACATGTGACTGGGAGGAGTCTGATTCATCCTCAGATGAAGAAGACAACAATTGTCTGATGGCCAACACTGACGTCCCATCAACCAGCAACTTGAAACAGGACTTGGCTGAAGCTGAAGCCTTCAGCAGCTTAGAGAACTGGAACCCCACAATAATGTACAAGGTACAAAACTTTATGGCTTACAGTTCTGAAGAAAAAGTAAAAATGTTTGAATATATGCTTGTTGATTTAAAAGCTGCTGTTGAGAAGCACAATGTTTTACTGTCTGAAATCTCTAAGCTTAAAACTGATCTTGAAATAAAATCCAGTAAACTAGACAGTTTCCATAAGTTGGAAACTGAGCTTGATGAATTAAAACACATCAACTCCATTTTACTAGAAGAAAAGAGAGAGACAGATGTAAAACATGCAAAGCTTCAAAAGATAGTTGACTCTTGGTGCCAATCTGCACAAAAAGTCAGCCATTGCATCAGTCAGCAGATCCCTGCACAAATCCAAGCCTATCTTGGTGGGGATCTTGACAAAGCAGCTTCTATTATTGAGATTAATAATCTGAAAGATGACTTATCCACTCTTGGTGAGCTTCCCAGCACTTTCATCCAGAAAGTTAATGGAAAGCTAGTCTCAACAAACAGGTTTGTCAGGCCTCAAAATACTGGCAGCTTGTGTGAGAAAGCCCCAAAAGCTGATGATGGAATGTGTTCTCCATCAAATCAGCCTGCTAAGTGCTCTGCTGATTCACACAAGCAAAAGAAAGGAAAACATGCTCAAACTGCAGCCGTGGACACTAAACCTGTTGACAAAACAGGCTCTGGGTCCAAAGCTGATGGTAAGAGACACGTTAATCCTTTTGATGCTAAACATTTTGAAAATAAGTTTTCAAAAGGTAAGCAGCCTGCATTCAACAGGGGTAAGTCTCATGTTGAAAGCAATCTGCTGTGGTTAAAAATAAGTTTTCAAATCATAGTGGAAAATTGGTTATAAATGAAAATAAGTCTTTCAAAACCAGAAGATGTGATTATGTTGATAGGCAGCATCAATCACATCTCAGTAAGGGCAAAGGCAAAGCCATTGCTCAACCTGAGAAATCTGGGAATAAGTTTCCCAAACCTATGGAAGGTCAAAAACCAATTAAGCTTCCTGTATTTGACATCTGTCCTCCCAAAAAGAGGAAAGAAGAAACAGGAAAAGCTGTTGCTATTGTGCCTTCCACCCAATCTGTTGACTCATCGAAAAATAGTAATAAGTTTGCTAAACCTGCTGATAAAATCAACAGAAATAATTCAGAATGTGTTTCTGAAAGCTCTTCTTCCAAAAAGGCTAAAAAGAGAAAATGCTATAAATGTGGAAAGAAGACACACATGGCCAAAGACTGTCTTGAAACTGAGGACATGAGGCCTGTTGACTCTGCTAGTTGCATCATTGCTAAAACAAGCAGTGTTGGAAGTAACTTAGTCAATGAGAGTGGTATCCAAAATGATACCATTCAAATAGGAAATATTAATGTGGATATCACTAGCCCATCAACAAATGTTGATGAAGTAGGAGAACTCATCACTATGATGAGTTCCCAAAAAGCAACTAATGTTTTCCTATGACACTCTGCAGGACAAACAACCATCCCAGGTTTGGTACTTGGACAGTGGCTGCTCAGGACACATGATAGGTTGCAAGGACCTGCTGAGTGATCTCATGCCTGAAAAAGGGCCAAAAGTCACATTTGGTCAATGTACAGGGATCTACTGAAGGATATGGAACTCTTAAAGCGGGTGCTGGGGTGTTCAAAAGGGTAGCCTATGTGGTTGGGCTAAAACATAATCTTGTAAGCATAAGTCAACTTTGTGATACTGGCTACAAGGTTAACTTTGATGAGCGCCTGGGTTACATATTAGATCCCCAAGGCAAAGTTGTGCTGTGTGCTCAACGAAAGAAAGGTGTATATGTTGTGGACATGAAATCTGCTGATCCCACAACTGAAACCTGCTTTCTCACAAGAACCAATGCAGACCTAAACTGGTTATGGCACAAAAGGCTGTCACACCTGAACTTCAACAATATCAACAAACTCTGTAAGAAAGAGTTGGTAACAGGTTTGCCTTCTATGACCTTTGTTAAGGATAAACTCTGCACAGAAGTCATCTTTTAAATCCAAGCATAATTTCTCTATTGATACTCCTCTCTTTTTAATCCACATGGACTTGTTTGGACCAGTCAGTGTCCCTAGTCTAGGTGGAAGAAGATACACTCTAGTAATGGTTGATGAGTTCTCTAGGTTTACATGGGTGATATTTCTGAAGAGAAAAGGAGAGGCTGCTAGAGAAATCATTGGATTTATCAAAAAGATGGAAATGTTAAACTCTGCTCAAGTGAAGCAGCTTATAAGTGATCATGGTACTGGACTTCTGTGAAGAAAGAGGGATCTCACAAAACTTTTCAGCAGTAAGAACTCCACAACAAATTGGATTCGCTGAAAGGAGAAACAGAACCCTCATTGAAGCTGCTAGAACCATGTTGTGTGCATCTGGTTTACCTTCATCATTCTGGGCTGAAGTTGTCAACACTGCCTGCTTCACCCAAAACAGATCCTTAGCGGTGAAAAGGTTCAACAAGACTCCCTATGAGCTGCTCAAAGGGAGGAGGCCAAACATTAGCTACTTCCATGTGTTTGGATGTCCCTGCTTCATTCTGAATCAAAGGGACCAACTGGCAAAGTTTGAACCAAAAGCTGATGAAGGTGTGTTTGTTGGATATTCTGCTATCTCCAGAGCCAACAGAGTATACAACAACAAGAGAAAGGTGATAGATGAATCTATCAATGTCACGTTTGAAGAGTCCAGGAGTGCCTCCACCAAAGCTGTTCCTGAATCAGTTTCAGGAGAATTCAGCTTTGATGATCTCATGCATTCTAACAGTGAAGAGAAGGACTCAAAAGCTTCCACTACATCTAGAGTGGAACCTGCTATGATGGGAAGATTATGTTGATACACCCTGTGTGAATAAGTAAACTGACTTAATTACAACTTAATGTCCTGAATCAATCAATGCTGATTTTCCTGGATCCTTTGCTGATATGTTCAACAATGGAGAGTCATGCTCAACAAGTGAACAAACTCAAGATATCAGTGTGTCTGAAAATCTTGAGAGCTGTTCAACAGGACCCGTTGAAGATGCAAACAACTCAGGAGAATCCTCATTAAAGAATATTCCTAAGTGGATCAGGTGTCACCCAAATGATCAAATAATTGGTGACATCAACAAAGGGGTGCAAACAAGATGGGACAACTTAGGGAACTTTTGTATGTTCTCTAGCTTTGTGTCCCTAATGGAGCCAAAGAAAGTGGAAGAAGCACTTAAAGATGCCAATTGGATCACTGCCATGCAAGAGGAACTCAATAAGTTTGAGAGAAACAAGGTATGGAAGCTGGTCCCTGCTCCTAAAGGTAAAACTATAATTGGCACCAAATGGGTTTACAGGAACAAGATGGATGGGCAAGGTCATGTCATTAGAAATAAGGCAAGACTAGTTGCTCAGGGCTACAGACAGGAGGAAGGCATTCACTACGATGAAACATTTGCTCCTGTGGCCAGGCTAGAGGCAATTCGTTTGTTTCTAGCCGACGCTGCTCATAAGAGCCGGAAGGCATTTCAAATGGATGTGAAGAGTGAATTTTTGAATGGGAAGCTGCAAGAAGAAGTTTATGTCAAGCAGCCTCCAGGTTTTGAAAATGAACATCATCCAGGTTTTGTCTATAAGTTGGACAAAGCACTCTATGGTCTATAACAAGCCCCTAGAGCCTGGTATGACACTCTTACTGATTTCCTTATGAGCAATGGTTATTCCAGAGGTAAAGTGGATACCACACTGTTCATAAAGAAGGTGAAGTCTGATATTATGCTTGTTCAAATATATGGGGATGACATAATATTTGGTTCTACTAATGAGCAATTATGCAAGAATTTTTCATTACTCATGAAATGAAAATATGAAATGAGTATGATGGGAGAACTTACTTTCTTTTTAGGATTACAGGTTAAACAAACCTCAAATGAAATTTTCATAAATCAAAGAAAGTATATTGAAAAAGTTTAAATTTGATCAAAGTTCTCCTATTAAAACCCCAATGGCAACCAATGTAAAATTGGATGCAGTTGCCAGTGGCAAAGCTGTTTCAGTAACAGCTTACAGAGGCATGACTGGGAGCTTGCTGTATTTAACTGCTAGTAGACCTGATATTATGTTTGCTACCTGCTTATTTGCTAGGTTCCAAGCTGATCCAAAAGAATCACATCTAGCTAATGTGAAAAGAATCTTCAGATACCTTACGGGTACACCAGGTTTGGGTGTTTGGTATCCCAAAGACTCAAGCCTTGAGCTAACAGGTTATTCAGATTCTGATTTTGCAGGATGCAGACTAGACAGGAAAAGCAGAACAGGTGGATGTCAACTCCTTGGTGGTAAGTTGATAACTTGGTGTAGCAAGAAGCAGAACTCGGTTTCTACTTCTACTGCTGAAGCTGAATAAATTGCTGTTAGAAGCTGCTGTGGGCAGATTCTATGGATGCAGCATCAGCTTGAAGACTCTGGACTTGTATATAGGAAAACTCCTATTCTGTGTGACAATACAAGTGCCATAGCTATCTCCAACAATCCAGTATTTCACTCCAGAACAAAGCATATAGAGGTCAGCCATCATTTCATCAGGGATCACATTCAGAAAGGTAATGTGGAGGTAAGTTTTATTTCCACAGATGAACAGCTTGCAGACATTTTCACCAAACCTCTTGATGAAAACATATTTAATTATCTTGTAAGCAAGCTGGGCATGTTAAACAAAAGTGACTAAGTGTCCAAAATGTTCTAAGTCATTATATGTCTCACAGTGCTCAAGTTTCGCAGAACAGCTTAGACAGAACAGGCTATGCATGTTACTTAGCCACTTTCTGCAAAACTTGAACAGGTTGAGCATATAACAGGTTTGACAATAATAGCTTATATGTCAAGCCTGATCTGATGATGAAACCTCCACCCTGCTCACTCTCTCAATCTGTCATACAAGACATTGTCTTGTAACCTGATCAGCTATTGAACAGAACCTGTTCTTACATAGCTGAACACGTTGAAGGAACAGCCTGAAAAGTGAACAGCTTGTGATGACCCTACTTATCACATGTTTGACCAACAGCTTAGACCATCAGTTTTAATTACCTTTCTTCACAATTAAGTTACTTAATTTTTGTTTTTATTTAACTTAATTACTGCGGATAATGTGTGTTTACGTGTGTTAGTGATTAAAAAGGGCTCAAGTGGTCTGACAACCGTTCTGACATGGACAACCGTTCCGTTTTCCGTTAACGAACATTTCAAATCAACCGCCCAAACGTTTCTCTCTCAAACCCACTCACATTCAAATCCTATAAATACCCCCTACTGTTTCATCTTCGTCTTCCTCACTACTTCCATAACTTCCTAAGAACCCTAAACGTCGACTTAGTGTCCTGTGCTTCTACTACTTTCACTGCTTCCCAAATGGCTCACCGAAATAACCCCTTTTCACCAGAATTTGTTGGTGCTGATGTTCGAAAACATTCATCTGTCACCACAATGCTAACCCTGAAACCTACCAACTACCTTGCAAACCTAACCATTCCCAAAAATTTTGTGGGAAAAGGCTATGAAGGGAACAATACTCAATGGGACTCAGGCGATTGAGATCACCACTCGTCTGATCATGGAAGCTCTTCGTCTCCCTGTGGCTGAACCCTATGATCAGCCCCAGCCTGAAGATGAACAGATGAGGAATCTGCTTCACTTTTGTGGTGTAGCAGAACCCAAAGTTGGAGCTACGCTGTTTGGAAGGATTTGTCTCTGACCTACAGTTTCTTATTTGCCTCTATGGTGATGTGCTTCAGCAGTAAGGTTGGTTCCTTTGACCAACTTAGCCGTGATGAGATTCCTATAGTCCTACAGCCTGTGGATGGGACTACAATCAACATGGCCAGCTGCTGTTAGTTATCCCTGATTTTTGAGTCTCATTTTCAATCATGTCTGTGGTGAGCATCTGTATAACTCTCAGCCATTACTTCATACTGCTGCATTTCCTGTCGTAGGAAATAGAGTTTTCTACACTCCGGTTCTCCCATATGAGCCTCCTCTATCTACTCCAATGAAGAGGTTGCTAGGATTGGTGGAAGAACCCTCTCCTGTGAGGGTGGATCTAGAAGCTGCTCCTAAAGGAAAATCCAAATCCAGGGTCAAGTTTGTTAAGAGGACCCTGGAAACGTCTGAAGCTGGGCCTGTCCACAAGAAGGCCAAAATAGCCAAGTCTAAGTCTGCACCCTCAGCCTCTGTGGCTGAGGGGGAGCAGGCTTCTCACCCTGGTTCATTTGTTGAACCTGAAGCCTCTGTGGCTGGTACCTCTGTGGCACCTGAGACTATGGAATAGGCCAACCCACCTGTTTCTGACCCAGTCTCCAAACCAGTCCAATCAGAACCTCTCATCACTTCCCCACAATCACCCACCTCATCTCTCAGATCGTACCAACGAAAATCCCTTGCCAAAAAGAAACCAATAGCCAAAACAGCCCAGACCAGCCCCTCTGTTCCCTCTCAACAGGGTTCAGTTGTAAAAGAAGCACACCCTGCTACCTCTCCTATTTTGGGAGAAGGTTCAGCACATTTGGAGCCTGCTTCTTTCCAAAAAGAGTCCACCCAGAGTCAGCCTAGACCCTCTGGTTCCTCACAACAGGAGCCAGTTGTACATATGGAGACAGCCACATCAACTATTCAAGCCTCCCAACAGGCTGTGAATATTGAAAGACAGGAGTTCTCTCCACTCCATACTGAGTCCACACAGTCCCCTCATACTTCTTCACACCCTGAGTCTGCACGAGGTGCCCACATTGCTGGGTTAGACCATTTAGTAGCTCAGCCTCCAATTTCTGCTCCTCATGATACATCTGTTGTACACCCAACAGTTGTTGAAGGACCAACCACCCAAGCTGATGAACCTCAGGGCACAGAACATCCCTTTGGTGAGGCTGCTCCTCATATGCAAACTCCATCAGCAGGTTTCACCACTGCTGATGTTGAAATGCAAATCCCATCTCCCAATGATGAGGTACCTTAAAATCAAGGTGCTGCAGAGGGAACCACCCCTGGCCTTGATGAAGGTGCTGCAACACAAGCGGCATCTGAAAGGCTACCAACCTCTACCCTTTCTCCTGATGATGCAGCTACAGCCACTACTGAAGGACCTATTGACCCCTCCAAGCTGGGCCATATTAGTTATGGCCAGGCTATGGAGCTTCTTTCAAAAGTACCTTCTCCTTCTCCATCACATCCCCGAACACCAGCCTAATCATCTTCATCACTCTTCACACAATCCAAACAGTCTACCCATACACCTCCATCCCCTAAAGATCTGCCTTTGAAGGATCAGCTTTCCTTGCTGACCAACAAAGTTGGCTCTTTAGAAAATTCAATGTCTGAACAGCTCAAAGGATTCTTTGATGTGTTCAAGAATTCCTTTCCATCCACTCCTCAAACTGACACCTCCTCACAGCTGCTTGCACTCACCACACAGCTGCAAAGTATCTCTACCTTGCTCTCCTTAATTCTTTCACACCAACAGGACTCTGTGTCCTCTATGACAACCATCTCCCAACAGCAGTCCACTCTCTTAACTACATGCAATTCTACCCTTCCTGATACACTGGCCAGCCTAAACACTCTTATAGTCTCTCTATCAAATTCTGTGTCAGCAAACCTTGCTGATGTGCAGGACTCTCTTGAGTTACATCTTGCACAGCTTCAAAGTCTGCTATTCACAGCTTCTGATAGAGAAAATATTCTTAAGCTGACCTCTATTGCTGATTCCCAATCATCCTCTCTTCAAACCTATCTTTCCCAACTTGCAGAGGTGAAGGACAACCTGGCTTTCTTAGTGCATAGCCTGGTTGGTCCCAAACCTGCTGCCAAAACTGCTGCAAAGCCTGCTGAATTTGTTTCTTCAGGCAGACCAGTGGTTGAAGGTGCTGGTCCATCTCCTTCAAAGGGGGAGAAGTTGTCTGCCTCGAAGACTAAGTCTAAGGGGGAAAAAACCTCTTCTCCTAAGGAGAAATCATCATCTACTGGTCAAACAACAGGTGCATTCGTAACAGGTACAGGTCCAATTGAAGGTGCCTCTCATCAAGCCGAAGCTGCTCAGCCTACTCAGGCTGGATCTCCAATCCCTGCACAATCTAAGGGGGCAGAATTCATTCCTGAGGACAGGCCAAGCAGCAGAAGGAGGCATCTAATTCTGGAGGAGGAAGAAGAAGAAGAGGAGGATATTCCTGAAGCTGTTACCACTACAACAACTAAAGGAAAAGAAAAAGTAGTTGTTGATCCTGATCACCAGAAAGCAGCACAGCTAAAGTTTGACAAGGCAAGGGCTAAAGAAATTGGTGTCCCTATGGAAAAATACTATGACCTCAAAGATGAACAGCTTAAAGCCCTGGAAATACAAAGAAAAGAAAAAGCCTCTACCAAAGCTACCATATCTCTTGCATTCAGAGAGCCAAGCAAAACCAAATGCCTTCTTTGGTTGTGCAAAGAAAACTGCTTGAAGCTGCTAGAGAATCAGCTGGTGAAAAGGAAGGTGAACAGGAAAAGGGTGCTCATGTCTTAGTGACCAAAACCAAGCAAGCATCCATCCTCTGCAAGAGCCCAGTTCCACTTTGACAACTTGGCAAGGAAAAAGTTTCATGATGTTGCTGATAGAAGACTTGCCAAGGAATCTATTGTCAAAGCTGTCCCTATCTCAAGAAAAGGCAAACAGTGGAAGCTGCAAATATCCAGAATGGGTGCTATTACTGATGTTGCACAAATGCGGTACAGAGAATGGGTTGAGCTGGCAGTTGCCCTAAGCCAGTCTAAGTCTGAAACAACTAAGACTATCAGGGCATGTGTCAAGAAGCTGATGGAGAGAGTGAAAGACCTTGGCCTGATCCCAAAAGAAGTAAGTGAGGGTGTCTATGTGACTTACCCCAAAATAAAGGCCAGAAGGACCAGAAAGGATTCTGAGCTGGAGGAACTCCTAATCTTGATTGAAGAAGGTGACTACGCTGTAGAGATCAAAGGAGTTGACCACAGCCTACCCAGAGGAGTAGAGTTTGAATAAGGAAAAGTGATTGAAGAACCTGAGTTGGGGGCATTTTTTGTGGATCCCCTGACACAGAAGAAATGCTTTCAAAGGGCATCAGATCTTCCTAAAGTAGGTCTCAAACAGCTTGGGGCCTTCAGACTTGCAAACTCCTTCAGGCAATCCAGCAAGTGGAGAGCAGCCATCTGGGACCAGCTCAGAGGCTTTTATGAGAGAGGAGAGCTTCAAGATCCCAACTTTATGTTTCTCAGAGTTGAAATTACAGATCTTGAGGAAACAAGGGATGAACTTGAAAGAATGTTTGAAGAAGGACTTCCACCACCAATGCAGTGAAGTCCACCTACTATCTGAGTAGGTGAAGAATGGAAGCTGTCCATCTGTTGGACAGGCTTGCCATTATCTGCTCCCAACATCAACAGTCCAAATTGTTGAACTCTTTTGTACATTAGTTGTACTTAGTTACATTTATTGTAGCTTTTCTTATTTACATTAGTTGTAATATACACTAGTACATTAGCTGTACTTTTGTAAAAACATGTGTTGTTTATGTAATTAAAAATCAGTATATATAAACTGATATTTTACTTTACTTTAATGTTGTAATTTTATTTCAGCAAGATGTATTGTAAAAATGTATAGTGATTATTGATTAAATTAGCTCAGACTGATTATTTCAAATAGGGGGAGATTGTTAGGCACAAAAAGGCCTCAGTCAAACCTGCTCTACATCTTAGGGGGAGATTTTTAATCAAACCTGTTTAATGCACTTGAAGGTATATTTTAAGGCCTGTTTATGCCTTATTGAAACTTGAAAAGTGATTTGCAATATCAACCAAAGCTACAAAGGCAGTTTGACCAAGCTATTCTGTCTGCTGAACAGGCTGGACATAAACTGTCTATGCTGCTCTATTCTGTTGAGTAGCTTGGACAGTTTACAAGTGTTCTGTTCTTTGTGAACAGAACATGTTCTTTGTGAACAGGCCAAACACCTTTTGGAATACGTTTCCAAGTCCTCATGTATTGTTTTTGGCAACAAGATCAGTTTACAAGTCGAAGACAAAGTGGAAAACAGTACTGCACAAGCCTGCCTACGCTGTTCTGTCACATGAAGACAAACGGATATATGAAAAGGGTGACAGACATTTTCTTATATCAAAATGGCCTTAGCAAAAGAAGAAAGATGCAAAGTTGACATTCATCTTTTGGTTAAAGCCTTATGCAACAGTGACAAAAAGAAAAAGACAAAGATTCTGCCATATGAAGACAAATATGCTTTATCAGAATGTGCAGAAAAGGTGTTTTGTCTTTTTGGAAAGACTTTCCACTATCTCATTTGTCCAATGAAAAAGCTTCACTGAGATTCTCCTTTTGAGTATAAAAGGAAGCTTCTAAGGATTGTGAGAAATCCAAGAGTGTGAAATCAGACCGTGCATTAAAGTGTGTTTTTCATGCATGCAAGTCTGCTTGAATATAACAGTACGTGTGTCTAAGCTGTTCTTATTCAAGCTATCCATCTGAGTCTTTTAAAATCAATGAGTGCATCTCAGTGAGTGTATTCATTGTATCTAGTCTGAGTGTGTCTTAGATTAGTTGAAAAATTGTTGTATCTGTCATCTCAGCTTGAACCTTTCCACAGTCAAGCTTGTTTGTAATTAACACTTGTTGATAATAAACACAAACATTGAGAAAAGAGTGTTGAGTTTTTAAATAGCTATATTCACCCCCCTCTACAGCTTAGAACAATACACTAGGGAAACCTTTGGGACCTACACACTCTAATGGTCTCTCTATCAAATTCTGTGTCAGCAAACCTTGCTGATGTGCAGGACTCTCTTGAGTTACATCTTGCACAGCTTCAAAGTCTGCTATTCACAGCTTGTGATAGAGAAAATATTCTTAAGCTGACCTCTATTGTTGATTCCCAATCATCCTCTCTTCAAACTTGTCTTTCCCAACTTGCAGAGGTGAAGGACAACCTGGCTTTCTTAGTGCATAGCTGGTTGGTCCCAAACCTACTGTGAAAACTGCTGCAAAGCCTGCTGGATTTGTTTCTTCAGGCAGACCAGTTGTTGAAGGTGCTGGTCCATCTCCTTCGAAGGGGAGAAGTTGTCTGCCTCGATGACTAAGTCTAAGGGGGAGAAAACCTCTTCTCCTAAGGAGAAATCAGCATCTACTGGTCAAACAACAAGTGCATCGGTAACAGGTACAGGTCCAGTTGAAGGTGCCTCTCATCAACCCGAAGCCGCTCAGCCTACTCAGGCTGGATCTCCAATCCCTGCACAGTCTAAGGGGGAGGAATTCATTCCTGAGGACAGGCCAAGCAGCAGAAGGAGGCATCTAATTCTGGAGGAGGAAGAAGAAGAAGAAGAGGAGGATATTCCTGAAGTTGTTACCACTACAACAGCTAAAGGAAAAGAAAAAGCAGTTGTTGATCCTGTGTTGGTACATCCCGTGTGACGATAGTAGTCTAAGTTGTCTTACATTGTGATTTACCATATGTTTGTTATATATATATTATGTATGATTGATGATTATCAGTGTTTGTATGTTTGAACTTGATGTAACGTATTACAAGAAGTTCAAACATAAAGTACAAAGATAAATTCAATCATATGTAATATCGTAAGGTTCAACACTTAGTTGTTTATGTAAAAGGCTAGATTCGAATTATATATGGGTTGACATTCGAATCTGTGATAGATTCGAATGTAACCATAGATTCGAAAATAGGCTAGATTCGAGACTGTCAGATGGACAGATTCGAATGGGCCTTGGGCCAGATTCGAGGTTGGCCCACAACAGACTCGAATCAGGGTCTATAATTAGGGATAGACTCGAATAATTAGAAGACTTTTTGCAGAATTCGTGAGGAATTAAGCAAGAGGCGATCTCGAGTTTATCAGCTAGGTGAGTGCCGTTTCGGAGAGAATTAGTACGTAGGATCGTTCGTGTGTCGTTCGTTCAGCGTCTAATAGTCTCCGTGTTTCCGTTGGTTGAGAGTTGTCCGTCTAACCGTCAACGAGGATTCCGCACTCGTTAACGGATCCGCGTCTAGATAGATCTTGCAGTCGTAGACCTTACAAGTGGTATCAGAGCCTACGGAGTGTTCTTGGTGTTCTTCGTGTTCATCAGATACATTCTAGGTTTCTTGACGCTAGTTGGACGGTTTTGCTCTCAAAAACGTGTTTTTGAGCTTAGCAAATTCGTATTCGGGAAACACTTCGTTGTTTTTCACGTTTTTGATCGAAATCATTATTTTTCGTTTGAAAAATAGTGGTTTAATCTGTAAAACGTCAAAAAATCAACGTGTTAGCCGTTTTTCGAGTTTGCGGCGCTCGAATCTATAGTGGTAATTAGGGTTTTACTTTATTTTCGAGTCTAACCTAAATACGCTCCTTTCGAGTCAATTTCAGAGAGTTTCGAGTCTACCTTGTTTCGAATCTGTTACTTCATTCGAATTGGATCTCGAGTCTATATTGTTTCGAGTTTGTTTCGAGTTTGTTACTGTTTCGATTCTGTGCTTCGAATCTGCTGACATTCGACTCTGCTGTGCCTTCGATTCTAAGGATCTTCGAATCTAAGGAGTTCTTCGAATCTAACATAACTTCGAATCTAAGGAGTTCTTCGAATCTGCCATTATTTCGAATCTAATTGACTTTTAAGACTTAATCGAATTTAATTTCAAAAGATTTAATATTAATTAGTTTCGAATCTATCTAGATTCGAATAAGTTAGTCTAAATCAGTTTCGAATTAAATTAATTAAGTTCAAATTCAATTTCTTTCAGAAAAGATGTCAAACCTTCAGAAATTCCTTGAGATGGATCACGAAGTTGGGAAAGCAAATGCACCGCCAAAGCTGATGAAAGTTGAGGACTATTACTGGTGGAAGGACAGATTTACGGATTTTGTATGACTCAACGATATGCGCATGTGGGTGTGCATAGATGAAGGGTACATTCCCCCAGTATCTGAAGTTGAAGGCCGTCAAAAGGTCTTGTCATACCAGATGATGAAAGAGGATGACAAGAAACTATTTGAAGCTGAAAACAAGGCTTTCTCCATTATCCGTATGGCTTTACCTCAAGATATCTTGCACACATTTCGGACTCAAAGGACGTCGAAGGAACTTTGGGAGTCTCTCCAGAAAAGGTGTGAAGGTAATCCACGGGTGCGTAGAAAGCGTACAGAGCTGTTGACTCAACAGTTTGCGATTTTCAAGGCTATTAAGGATGAACAGTTGGATGATATTATCACAAGGTTCTATCATCTGATAACTGAACTTGAAAGTCATGGAATTGAGTATTCGGACACTGACAAGAACAACAAGCTTCTTGATGCCCTACCAGCCAAATGGGCTATGTACGTGGCAATGATTACGCTTAATGAGGACAAATATTATGCTCAATCACTAGATGACATTGTGGGAACGTTGAGGGCATATCACTTCGAGATGATTAAGGCTGAGACTGATTACGAGCAAGTCCAGAATCCGGCTATGTATTTTGGAAAAACATCTAAATCATCAGTGACAGCTGAACCAAAGAGTGCTACAGCGTTTTTCACCGGAGAAACGTCATCGCCACCAGAGTCTGAAGACTCATTGAATCGCGCGTTCTTAGGGTTAGGAAGATCGGAAGAATCGCAACCTCAAGTCCAACAGGCATCGACCAATCAGAGCTATTCGAAGATGCCCATGAGCGCAAAGTCAGCGGAAGAGCATCTGAATCTACTTGCTTCGTTTGTGGCCGCTTATGGAAATTGTGTTCAAGGGAAGATCAATGATCCGGCTCTTTGGGATGAAGATTACGATCAGGTCGACCCTGATTACTTAGAGGAAATGGATCTTAAATGGCAACTGGCCATGGTGACCCAGAGGGTTAAAAGATTCATTAAGAGAACTGGAAGGAATTTGCAGATGAATAACAAGGGGATCGGGTTTGATAAGTCCAAGGTGAAATGCTATAACTGTCAAGGACTAGGACACTTCGCAAGGGAGTGCCAGAGGCCAAAGGTAGAGACATACCAGGGACAGAGCCAACATCAGGGACAATTCCAAAATCAGTCCCAACAAAGATACCTTCCGAGTTCTTCATCTGGTCAAGCCAATCTAGCGGGTCTAATATCCAATGTCACTTCTGACAGACAGCTAGATGGTACCTATGACTGGAGTTCACATCCTGAGTCCAATGCTAGAGCCTTCATGGCTGAAGTTACTGAAACTGGATGTGATGTGGATGAGCAGACCACACGGGACAGCAGTCCGATGTGGGTAGAGAAAGCGAATGATCAGACCGTGCTGGAGTTTGCTGCTCAGATGGCCAACGTGGAATCTGATAACTCTAAGGTTAGTCTTTCTTATTCTCTATTTCAAGAATTATGTTCTTTGTGTGCTACTTCTAATGATAGGTTAAATCTAGTCTTAGAATCACATAAAACCATATCTGCTCAAAATGAAAATTTAAAAATTGAAAACGCTAGCCTAAATGATATAAAACAAGATTTAAAAAAAAGCTTAAGGCTGATGCTCAAGACGTAATCGTTCTAAAAGACAAACTGAGTGAGCAGTGTGTTAGGACAGAGCTTATGTATGAGCACGTAGAGGCCTTGACCAAAAGTCTGAAAGACAAGGACATAGAGCTAGCCGAGACCAAGGTTAAGGTAGCAGAGGCAAATAGCAAGCTGGAAAAGTTTAGGAATTCGAGCCTAAACCTAGAAAAAGTCTTAGATGCCCAAAGACAGTCTAAGAAGCCTGTAGGTCTAGGTTTTCATGAAATTCCTCCACCTTTCAATGCAAACTATGTGCCTCAGCCTCAGGAGAAAACTGACAAGTCAGTAGTTTTAGAGGACCTACCTGAACCGACACCTGAGCCTACAGTTGAAAATACACCTAAGGTGGATGACTCTACTGTCAAGGTCAAGAAAGTGAAATTTGTGTCTTCCTCCAGTGAAACACCTGCAGGAAAACAGAAAATTTCATGGGCTGACCAGGTCGAAGAGACAGCCACTGTAGATGTACCAAAGGAAGTAGACACTAGTGAGACACCTAGATCTAAGGGACCAACCAAAAAGTCCATGGATAAGATGTCTTGTTTTAGATGTCACGAGAAAGGGCATGTTGCTTCTCACTGTCCAAATAGGAAAGCAGATGTTACCCCTAAGACAGTGAATCAAACACCTGTTAAGCCCTCACCAAGTGTGTCGAGCACGAGTAGTTCTCAGAGTACCGAGAAAACTGTGCAGGCCGCACCAAAACCTGTTGTGAAACAAACACCGGTTAAGGTTGGACCAAAAGAAGTGGTTAGGACAAATTCATCAAATCGTGTCATTAATCAATCTAGGTCAGCACCTCAACAAGTCTATAGGAGCACAACTCCTAGCAGGTCACACACTCCAGTTAGGTCACATACTCCCGTTAGACATTATGTTCCGGTAAGAGCTCAGGGATCACAGTCTGAAATGCAGTACAATAAGAGTTATTCTAGAGCACCACAATAAATGCCTACTCAAAGGCAAAGAGTGAATCTAAATCACTCGGCACCACAACAGAATTCAGTTCAAAGACCCAAGTCACCTGAACGGCGAGATGGGTACTTGAAAGAGTTCACGTATGTAGACGAGAATGGTATTACCAAGTCAGTCATGGCTTGGGTTCCCCGTGATAACTAACCTATTTTCTTTCATGTGCAGGAGATAACTACCGGTCCAAACAACAAGTGGTTCGTCGACAGTGGTTGCTCCAGGCACATGACGGGGGAAAGAAGTCTTCTCACAGACTTCAAGGGGGTAATAGGGGATTCGTATCATTCGCGGGTAACAAGGGTGGAAATATCACTGGAACTGGAGAAGTCACTAATGGGACGATTACTTTGGATCAAGTTTATCACGTTGATAAACTGGTTCATAATCTCATTAGTGTTTCTCAAATCTGTGATAAGAAGAACTCGGTGTTATTTATTGACACTGAGGCGTTAGTGCTAAAGCCTGGATTCAAGATACCTGAAGATTGGATATTGATGCGGGCGCCAAGGAAGAATGACTTGTACATGCTCGACATGAACAAGCCAGATACTTCGATGGGTCCGATCTGCTTACTATCAAAAGCTTCAGAGACGGAGTCCGTACTGTGGCACAGACGCATGGCTCACCTGCACCTGAGGAAGATGAATTACATTACGAAGCATGGACTGGTGCAGGGTGTGCCCATGAAAAATTTTCAGTTCGAGGATAAGTGTCTACCTTGCATGAAGGGCAAACAACACAAGAAGACACACAAGTCCAAGAACCAGAATTCCATAGCCTCAACATTCGATCTGTTGCACATGGACCTTTTCGGCCCAATCAACAAAAGGAGTATTGGAGGTAGTTGGTACTGCTTAGTTATCACCGACGATTACTCACGTTTTTCTTGGGTTTTCTTTTTAGGTACGAAGGACGAGACGGCTGCGAGGCTCATCGGGTTCTTGGACCAAGTGGAGAACTCATATGGAACTAGGGTTAAATGTATTCGTAGTGATAATGGAACTGAATTCAAAAACACTGTAATTGGTGTATATTGCCTATCAAAGGGCATAGTGCATCAATTCAGTGCACCATATGAACCTCAACAAAATGGGGTGGCCGAACGTAAAAATAGAACTTTGATTGAGGCTGCAAGGACTATGCTTTCGGATTCAAAGCTTCCTACCATGTTTTGGGGGGAGGCAGTGAATACCGCGTGCCACATATTAAACCGAGTCCTTACAGTCAAATCATTGAACAAAACATGCTATGAAATTTTGAATAAACGGCCACCTAACTTAACTGGATTCGAAACGTTTGGAGTACCATGCACACTTTTAAGAACAAAACATCAACCGAAGTTTGGTGAAAAGGCTGACGAAGGATACTTCCTAGGTTATGTGCCAAACTCACCAAACAAACGGGTGTTTAACAAAACAACTGGTACTATGGAGATTGTGTATAACATTGAAGTCACAAGTTATACACATGAACCCCAAACTGGTCCGGAATGGATATTTGACTATGATAAGTTATTTGAGTCATTTAACATTCCTCTGGATGATAATGCAAGTACAATCGAGAAGGACTTGGCGACGTTGCATCTGAACGACGATGGCCAAATCTTTCCAAGGACCACGTTCGAATCTACATCCGAGCCTACTGCGACTGTAGATGGGTCTCCAGAAGTTGCTAATCCAGAGGAACCTACCAATGAGAATCAGGCTCAAGCTTCAAGTTCCAACTCTGAGGAAAATGTCCGTGAGGAGGAAAACGTAGAAGCTGAGCCTGTTCCCCCTTTAGGTGAAATAGGATCCAACTTAGGAGATAATCTAAGGGTTGATGAAATAGAGACCTCTAGGATTAACAAGAACCATCCAATAGAAAGCATCATAGGAAATCCTAACGAGGGTGTGAAGACTCGGAGTAGTGTAAATAACAACACCGTGTTGTTGTCGATGATAAACGACTCCGAGGCATATCACACATGTCTATATTCGTGCTTCATATCGCAAGTAGAGCCCAAAAACGTGCAAATGGCACTTAAGGACAACTCCTGGGTTGAAGCGATGCAGGAAGAACTTTCACAATTTAGGAAACTAGAAGTGTGGGAGTTAGTTCCGTTACCTCGAGGGGAGATTGCAATAGGAACCAAATGGGTTTTTAAGTGCAAAAGAGACGATCGGGGTATTGTCACGCGCAACAAGGCGAGATTAGTTGTAAAGGGTTTCAACCAAGAGGAGGGAATCGATTACAACGAAGTTTTTGCACCTGTAGCGAGGTTAGAAGCAATTAGGTTGTTTTTAGCGTTTGCCTCCTTCAAAGGCTTTAAGGTATATCAACTGGATGTTAAGAGTGCTTTCCTGTACGGGAAAGTGAAGGAGTTAGTGTATGTAGAACAACCGCCCGGATTTACAGATCCAAAATATCCTGAGAGAGTATATCGCTTAGATAAGGCTCTTTACGGATTACATCAGGCACCTAGGGCATGGTATGAGACTCTATCCAACCATCTGTTAGAAAATGGCTTTGAGAGGGGTAGGATAGATAGTACTCTATTTGTGAAGAGAAAGGGTGAACACTTTATCTTGGTACAAGTGTACGTCGATGATATCATTTTTGGATCATCAGACGAACAAATGTGCAAAGAT
>JAANYP010002651.1:0-120098 GCA_020465985.1 Centrapalus pauciflorus
GCCCATCAAATTTTCTGTTTTCCTGCAGGTGTTTCACTGGAGGAAGACAAAAATTTCACTTTCTTGACCTTGACAGTAGAGTCATCCACCTTAGGTGTATTTTCAACTGTAGGCTCAGGTGTCTGTTCAGGTAGGTCCTCTAAGTCTACTGAGTTGTCAGTTTTCTCCTGAGGCTGAGGCACATAGTTCGCATTGAATGGTGGAGGAATTTCGTGAAAACCTAGACCTACAGGCTTCTTAGACTGTCTTTGGGCATCTAAGACTTTTCCTAGGTTTAGGCTCGAATTCCTAAACTTTTCCAGCTTGCTATTTGCCTCTGCTACCTTAACTTTGGTCTCGGCTAGCTCTATGTCCTTGTCCTTCAGACTTTTGGTCAAGGCCTCTACGTGCTCATACATAAGCTCTATCCTAACACACTACTCACTCAGTTTGTCTTTTAGAACGATTACGTCTTGAGCATCAACCTTAAGCTTTTCTTTTAAATCTTGCTTTATATCATTTAGGCTAGCGTTTTCAATTTTTAAGTTTTCATTTTGAGCAGAGATGGTTTTGTGTGATTCTAAGACTAGATTTAACCTATCATTAGAAGTAGCACACAAAGCACATAATTCACGAAATAAAGAATAAGACAGACTAACCTTTGAGTTATCAGATTCCACGTTGGCCATCTGAGCAGCAAACTCCAGCACTGTCTGACCATTCGCCTTTTCAACCCACATCGGACTGTTTTCCCTTGTGGTCTGCTCGTCTTCTTCACAACCATTCTCCGTAACTTCAGCCATGAAAGCTCTAGCATTGGACTCCGGATGTGAACTCCAGTCATAGGAACCATCTAGCTGTCTGTCAGAAGTGACATTGGATATCAGACCCGCTAGATTGGCTTGACCAGATGAAGAACTCGGAAGATATCTCTGTTGGGACTGATTTTGGTACTGTCCTTGATGCTGACTCTGTCCTTGGTATGTCTCTACCTTCGGTCGTTGACACTCCCTGGCGAAGTGTCCCAATCCCTGACAGTTGTAGCATTTGACCTTAGACTTATCAAATCCTATCCCTTTGTTGTTCATTTGCAGATTCCTCCCAGTTCTCTTAATGAATCTTTTAACCCTCTGGGTCACCATGGCCAGTTGCCACTTAAGATCCATTTCCTCTAAGTCATCAGGGTCGACCTGATCGTAATCTTCATCCCAAAGAGCCGGATCATTGATCTTCCCTTGAACACAATTTCCATAAGCGGCCACAAACGAAGCAAGTAGATTCAAATGCTCTTCCGCGGACTTTGCGCTCATCGGCATCTTTGAATAGCTCTGACTGGTCGATGCCTGTTGGACTTGAGGTTGCGGTTCTTCCGATCTTCCTAACCCTAAGAACGCGCGATTTAGTGAGTCTTCGGACTCGGATGGCGATGACGTTTCTCCGGTGAAAAACGCTGTAGCACTCTTTGGTTCAGCTGTCACTGATGATTTTGATGTCTTTCCAAAATACATAGCCGGATTCTGGACTTGCTCGTAATCAGTCTCAGCCTTAATCATCTCGAAGTGATATGCCCTCAACGTTCCTACGATGTCATCAAGTGATTGAGCATAATACTTGTCCTCATTAAGCTTAATCATTGCCACGTACATAGCCCATTTGGCTGGTAGGGCATCAAGAAGCTTGTTGTTCTTGTCAGTGTCAGAATACTCAATGCCATGACTTTCAAGCTCTGTTATCAGATGATAGAACCTTGTGATAATATCATCTAACTGTTCATCCTTAAGAGCCTTGAAAATTGCAAACTGTTGAGTCAACAGCTCTGTACGCTTTCTACGCACCCGTGGATTACCTTCACACCTTTTCTGAAGAGACTCCCAAAGTTCCTTCGACGTCCTTTGAGTCCGAAATGTGTGTAAGATATCTTGAGGTAAAGCCATACGGATAATGGAGAAAGCCTTGTTTTCAGCTTCAAATAGTTTCTTGTCATCCTCTTTCATCATCTGGTATGACAAAACCTTTTGACGGCCTTCAACCTCAGATACTGGTGGAATGTACCCTTCATCTATGCACACCCACATGCGCATATCGTTGAATCGTACAAAATCCGTAAATCTGTCCTTCCACCAGTAATAGTCCTCAACTTTCATCAGCTTTGGCGGTGCATTTGCCTTCCCAACTTCGTGATCCATCTCAAGGAATTTCTGAAGGTTTGACATCTTTTCTGAAAGAAATTGAATTTGAACTTAATTAATTTAATTCGAAACTGATTTAGATTAACTTATTCGAATCTAGATAGATTCGAAACTAATTAATATTCAATCTTTTGAAATTAAATTCGATTAAGTCTTAAAAGTCAATTAGATTCGAAATAATGTCAGATTCGAACAACTCCTTAGATTCGAAGTTATGTCAGATTCGAAGGACTCCTTAGATTCGAAGACCCTTAGAATCGAAGGCACAGCAGAGTCGAATGTCAGCAGATTCGAAGCACAGAATCGAAACAGTAACAAACTCGAAACAAACTCGAAACAATATAGACTCGAGATCCAATTCGAATGAAGTAACAGATTCGAAACAAGATAGACTCGAAACTCACTGAAATTGACTCGAAAGGAGCGTATTTAGGTTAGACTCGAAAATAAAGTAAAACCCTAATTACCCCTATAGATTCGAGCGCCGCAAACTCGAAAAACGGCTAACACGTTGATTTTTTTGACGTTTTACAGATTAAACCACTTGTAAGGTCTACCAATGCAAGATCTATCTAGACGCGGACCCGTTAACGAGTGCGGAATCCTCGTTGACGGTTAGACGGACAACTCTCAACCAACGGAAACACGGAGACTATTAGACGCTGAACGAACGACACACGAACGCTCCTACGTACTAATTCTCTCCGAAACGGGACTCACCTAGCTGATAAACTCGAGATCGCCTATTGCTTAATTCCTCACGAATTCTGCCAAAGGTCTGCTAATCATTCGAGTCTATCCCTAATTATAGACCCTGATTCGAGTCTGTTGTGGGCCAACCTCGAATCTGGCCTAAGGCCTCATTCGAATCTGTCCATCTGACAGATTCGAATCTAGCCCATTCGAATCTAAGGATACATTCGAATCTATCACAGATTCGAATGCCTTCCTTAACCTATTCGAATCTAGCCAATACACTTAAACACTTAAGTGATGAAACTTATGTTTTAACTAATGCTTGACATAATCTTTGACTTTTATGTTTGAACTTCTTGTATTATGTTACATCAAGTTCAAACACACAATCAATAACAGACAAACACATATTAAACATATATATCAAAACACTTGTTAATATTCAGAATATTACTTAAATCATAATGCAGATCGATTAGACTGCTATCGTCACACAGGGTGTACCAACAGACTCCCCCTTGACGATAGCTTCTAATTATTTACATTACATCAAATTTAAGTACTAGAGCTATAGATACTACTACCTGCATATAACCCTGCATCTATACAAACTTTAACTACCTTTTGGAACTTCCTGGCTTCAGATCTCCATGGTTCTGTAAAAAAGATAGGCTGATCATGAAGCTTCTTCAGGTCGTCCTTAGATAGGTTTATCAAATGCAGTGGGTCGTATACCTTCAAAATTACCTGCTCGTCTTGATCCTCCATTATAGCTTCAGCAGTATCAATCTCCAGGTACCACCACTTCATGTTGCTCAAAACATTTTGTGGCATTGGCTTCATTGGCACTTTTTTCAAGCATTTGACTGGCTTATAGATCATTCTAGCCCAAGGTCTTCCAGTATGAGGATCTATCCTTGATCCATCCTCGACCCTTTTGCCTGATCTCGGCTTAAGCCTCTCAAATTTGCCTGATCGCCCTTCTTTCCTTATAATTCTTTCAATAACGCTCGCGTAGGGATCATTTCCAATGTTGATCAGCTCCTTCCAGGCTAACTCTTTAACTTCAATCTTGGGCAACGAATTAAACGCTTTCAATGTCCGCCTCAAGTATTGAAGTCCATCCCTTCTCTTCAAAATAAACAGCTGCAGTTCTCTGTCAAAGAACCAGCTAATAATCCCTCCAGCGAAATTTCCAGCACCTGGATTCCTCATCTTCTTCTTCATCTTCAGCTGATCTTTCTTTTCTTCCTTCTTGAACCAAAGATTTAACAGATCAGCTCTAGATGGCTCTTTCTCAGCCTCTTCAAGGTCTTTATCTTCAGCTGAGACTACTTTGATGTAATCAATATCAATCACATTATGATCTTGGCTTTCATACAGTTCAGTGATTGGTTGTGAATTGATTATTACTTCGTTAACGTGATCATCTTCATCATCTATTATTTCATCATCTGATTTCCAGTCAGCGACATCATCTGGAATAAACTCACCTTCTTCTAAATCTTCAATATCATCTTCAAAATCAAACTCCATCAGCTCTTCTTCAATATCTTTTAGCGCATCGATCATGTCGCTATCTAAATTCCTTGAAGAACTAGCCTCTCCTCTTTCACCTTCTGCTTGACTTGGCTCCCCCTGAGATTGAGCAGCCTGAGCAGTAGAAAAATCTACTGGCTCATCCTGTCTTTGAGAGCTGGGATCATTGCCTTGGTTATCATCTTCATCATCGTCCCTCCGCCTCTGTACTTCTTGATCACGACACGACGTCTCCCCCTGAGCCTGAAGGTTTTTCATTAACTGCTCAATGAGGGAGCGCATCGATCTTAACTCGGCGGCCTGGTCGCAGACGAATGTTTTTAGCTCAATATTCTCCTCTTGGATTGTTTCAACTGTCTTCTTCAATTCAGCATTTTCTTTATCTAAATCTGCATTATGTGCCTGAATTTCACCTATTGCCTTTGTTAGGCTCAGGATTTGGACATGTTGGAAATCCACTCGAGATTTGAGTTGAAGAAACCGCTGATTTTCAGCATAGGCGGTAGATGTGGATGGAATGGACTGAATGGGAGAAGGGTTGAATGGTGGTGGAATATATGGCTCATGAGGTTGAGGTGGTGGTGATGGTGGAGCTGTGGTTTGAGGTTGGGTTTGGGGAACTTCTGACTGACTGGCGGATGCAGAGGAAGACCCTTGCATGAACCGATGACGTTTGGCCCTTTGCCTCGTCAGTAGTGGAGCATCATCTTCTTCTTCAAAATCCGAATCTTCAGATTCCCTGGCCTCTCGCCTTCTCGAACCACCTTCATTGATGATCAAACGTGAACCATAAGTTCCAATTTGAACTTGAGGTTCTGCAGACACAGATTCTGGAGCTTCAACTTCGATATCCTCCAGGTCTTCTGAGTCTGTAGCGGATGATGACTCATCATTGCCAGTCTGCTCTGGCACATATTCATCAACATCTCTGAATATATCATCTGTATCTACCGGGGGACTAAGCAGCTCATCTACTAACGCTGCTGCAACATCTTCATTGGCATGTGGACCAGATGCCCATATTTCCTCCAATGTTTGAGCAATCTGCTCGGACTCGGGGACTGAATCGCGAACGGCACTTGAAGTCCCTGCTTCCTGTGCTTGTGGCTGGTCATTCGTAGTAGGCCTGGATGCCTGAATCTGAGTCGCAGATTGTCTTTGTCTTCTCCTTGGATCACTTGGACGCGCACGAAGCTGTTGTTGTTGTGGACGTTGCTGTTGTTGTTGTGGTTGTTGTTGTTGCTGACGAGGCTGAACTTCTACTTCACATGCCCAGTTGGCATTATTAGGTGCCACAAAGTTCCTGTCTAAGACAGCTCCAAACAACGGACGAGCAACAGGAACAGCCAATCTTCCTCGGTGTGAGGAACAATCAGCAAATATGCGTTTCTCCATTACATTCACGCTCAAAGAATCATTTGATTGTGGCAGACTTGGCAAAAAGTGGCGTATCAACATCATCACGAACCTCGGATACAAAAGGAACCTTTCTCTCTCAGGAGCCGTGATTTGATGGATAAATTCCGAGAAAATCAGCTGCGAGAAACTAAACTTCTTATTGTATACCATCGCGATCATTGCTGATTGGATTTTTGATACTATATAATCAAAACCAGCTTTCTTCGGTGCAAAACAGACCATGAAGACATGCACCAAGAATCTCCATTGCCCAATCAGGCCACTCTTCATGTAAGACGACTTTGTTACATCTAGACTGTAACCCATTCGTTGAAAAGCCGCTTGCCTAATACTTAGTGGAAAGTCAATAGGCCCAGACTCCTCTTCCTCAGATCCTAGCTGCAACACTTGACGCAGCATATCGGCAGAGAATACCAACGGTTGCCCTGCGATCCTTGTTCTCAGCACTGTCGGGGTGACAGAGCAGTCAACTTGTAAGTGATCATAGAACTGCCGCACATATGAGATTACAATCGGAATGTTCTGAAACAAAGCGTAGCTAATTCTGGATTCAGCTAAGAAGTCCAACACTTCACGAAAACCCTGCGCCTCAGGGATATGATTATCTGGATTAAGAACCATATTGTGCTTAGGAACAAAAGCACGAAGCGCCATATCTGCACAATACATAAAATTGTTAGATTATTATTAAAAATCAATAAACTTGTTTAAATTCAAATTTGTTTTATCTTGTATTTGATTAAATACAAAATCTAACACAATTAAATTTCCACAAGTTTAATAAAATTTAAATTCAACAAAATAAATGAAGTACAGATTCGAGAGTAACAGATTCGAAGTGCCCATATTCGAATGTAATGGACAGATTCGAATATACCCTATTCGAGTCTGATGGACAGATTCGAATATCTGGTCATCTCGAATCTATTGATAGATTCGAGAAACCCATGATCAGATTCGAATGTCCATTATCAGATTCGAAAGGCCGACACCCCTTTTTCAACAAAAATCCAAGATTTTAACCATTTTGAACTAGGTAAATCACATATTTTAGTTCAACTAAGTTCTAATCACTGATTTATGCCTTTAATTTGATATTTTATAGGTCCTAACTTAGTTATTTAAGAATAACCCTATTTTGACCAATAAAACATCAAAATGTGATGTTTAAGCCCAAATTTGTGTATTAAACCACCAAAATCTTGTACAATCATGTTGCTTATACCTAGATTTGAAAGTAGAATCGACCACAAAAGCTTTAGAATCGACGAAATGTCGTTTAGTGGAAATACGATAGACTCGAGAATATAGATTCGAAATCGCCACAGATAGATTCGAGAGTATAGATTCGACAACAGTAAAGTAATAAATGACTTCACTATTGACCTATATATACTAACTACCTTCGAGTCTATGCAATTTCGAGTCTACTGACAGATTCGAAGTATCTCACATTCGAGTCTGTCTTAGATTCGAAATTTCCAACACTTAGAAAAATTTCGGAAAATTTTGAAATAACTTCAACTTTTCCAACTATTTTCTACGGTATTGTGTAACCAGATAATCTATGCCAACTCTTTTACCCTAAGCTCAGATATTTCACGCATTGTATATTTTATTCAACTTTGAATGCACCCTCAGTAACTTTTGACCTTTTACCTAAGTAAAAACTAAACTATACTAAAATAAAATAAAATAAACTAAGGTAAAAATAAAATAAAATAAAATAAAATAAAATAAAATTTTGACTAAAAAATTTAATCTAGACTTAAATTATAAAAATAAATTTACAAGCTAAGCTAAATACCAAACAACATATTTTTGGTGAGTATAGTCTAAGAAAGGTTCAATCAGATAGCGATGTCCGATACTAACTTTCAGTACTTAAACTTTCACACTTAGGAATTTTTTGAATTCCTTTGATTGTTTGTCGTGACATACCCACTTAGCCGATTGTTGGTATTTTACCCTGTTAAACACTCTACATTTCGGAATATCCCTTGGCCTTTTTATTTATCAGGAAATTATCTTACGTGACTCAGACATAGACATACTTTTATGATCAAGGCACACAGACAAAAATTCTAACTTGTTGGTATTTGCAAACTTTCTTTAAAAGACAAACATCGGACACAGGTCTGTATTCTCATACAACAAAGTGTCTTAGTTCGACTTAAGGTTTATTTTTAAAGTTAGCAGATAGCGGTGACAGGTCTGTACTGACGTACAACAAAGCGACATGTCTGCTAACCCGAATCTAAACAGAGACAACAGGTCTGTACTTACGTACAACAGAGTTGCATGTTTTCGACTCTCAGTTTTTCATGATATTTCTATTCTTTCCATTTTCAGACGTATTTGATGTTGCTATAATCCCCAGAAAGTTTGCATACCTCATTTAGACTCAATGTTTGTATGTCTTGTACATAAAAATTAAGACCGATTGGTCATATATCTAAGCTAGTGACACGCTTGACTTTTTCTAGAATATTTTATTAGCCTTGTGATTCCCTATATGTATTATGCCTACCAACACATCAAACTAAATAAAGTATAACACTTAGGATTTAGTTGCATTATGTGTGAAAGCCTAAACACTTAGAGTCTGTAATGACGGTGCTAATTTTCGTCACTTTGAACCTATGTATCTAAGACTTAACTCCTTTTCTGATATTCTCTTTTTTTGTATTTTTGTAATTTTCTCTCTTTTTTCTTTTGTTTTTCATAGCATAACGCATTAAACTAAGCTAATCTACTGACTTACTAAAAATAGAAACTTACTAAAAATAGTAACTAACTAAAAATAGAAACTTTCCTAAATTAGAAACTTTCCTAAATTAGCAGACTACTGAAAAAGAAAGAAATATAACAACTATAAAAGGAAATAAAATACTACTAAGGTCAATTTACTCTGGGTTGCGCATTCCATTAAGTTGAATTAAATACTCAAAACGTGACTTATCAAACGCTTTGGTAAATAAATCAGCATTATTATCTTCAGTTGCCACCTTTACCAGTTTGATCAAGTTCTTTTCAGCACAATCACGAATAAAATGATGCCTTATGTCTATGTGCTTTGTTTTACTGTGTTTAACTGGATTATTTGTTATCGCAATAGTAGATTGATTGTCTATCCTAATTGGAGTTTGAGTGTAAGCCAAACCATAATCCCACAATTGTTGTTGTATCCACAGAACCTGTGAACAGCAACTACCAGCAGCTACATACTCGGCCTCGCACGTTGACACGGCTACCGATGTTTGTTTCTTGCATTGCCAGGATACCAGTCTCCCTCCGAGGAACTGACAACCTCCAGTCGTTGATTTGCGCGTCAAGCTGCATCCTCCGTAGTCAGAATCTGTGAACGCTTCCAACTCTAGATCTCCCTCCGCGTGATACCAAAGTCCCAGCTTCGGTTTCGACTTGAGGTATCGTAGAATCCGCTTCACAGCTTTCATATGCATCTCTTTCGGATTCGCTTGAAACCTAGCACAAATACAAACAGCAAACATAATATCAGGTCTTGAAGCAGTTAAATACATAAGTGACCCAATCATGGCCCGATATAAAGTCGGATCCACATCGGTATCACTATCAGTACCCGGCCCGAGATTGTGATTCACTTGAATCGGCGTGCTGAAGTGGGCAGTCAACTTTGTTCCTTCCATCCCAAACCGTTCCAATATGTCATAGACATACTTGGTCTGATGGATAAACATGCCTTCCTTCTTCTGGTCAACTTGTAACCCCAAAAAGAAATTCAACTCCCCCATTGCACTCATCTCGAACTTAGACTTCATCACCTTTTCGAAATCTTTGCACATCTGTTCGTCTGATGATCCAAAAATGATATCATCTACGTACACTTGTACCAAGATAAAATGATCTCCTTTTCTCTTTACAAATAGAGTACTATCTATCCTACCCCTCTCAAAGCCATTTTCTAAAACATGGTTGGATAGAGTCTCATACCATGCCCTAGGTGCCTGATGTAATCCATAAAGAGCCTTATCTAATCGATATACTCTATCAGGATATTTAGGATCTGTAAACCCGGGCGGTTGTTCTACATACACCAACTCCTTCACTTTCCCATATAGGAAAGCACTCTTAACATCCAGTTGATATACTTTAAATCCTTTGAAGGAGGCAAAAGCTAAAAACAACCTAATTGCTTCTAACCTTGCTACAGGTGCAAACACTTCATTGTAATCGATTCCCTCCTCTTGGTTGAAACCCTTTACAACTAATCTCGCCTTGTTGCGCGTGACTATACCCCGATCGTCTCTTTTGCACTTAAAAACCCAATTGGTTCCTATTGCAATCTCCCCTCGAGGTAACGGAACTAACTCCCACACTTCTAGTTTCCTAAATTGTGAAAGTTCTTCCTGCATCGCTTCAACCCAGGAGTTGTCCTTAAGTGCCATTTGCACATTTTTGGGCTCTACTTGCGATATGAAACACGAATATAGACATGTATGATATGCCTCGGAGTCGTTTAGCATCGACAACAACACAGTGTTGTTATTTACACTACTCCGAGTCCTCACACCCTCGTTAGGATTTCCTATGATGCTATCTATAGGATGGTTCTTGTTAATCCTAGAGGTCTCTATTTCGTCTACCCTAGATTATCTCCTAAGTTGGATCCTATTTCACCTAAAGGGGGAACAGGCTCAGCTTCCACATTCTCTTCCTCACGGACGTTTTCCTCAGAGGCAGAACTTGATGCTTGAGTCTGATTCTCAGTGTTATGTTCTTCTGGATTAGCAACTTCTGGAGACCCATCTACAGTCGCAGTAGGCTCGGACGTAGATTCGAACGTGGTCCTTGGAAAAATATGGCCATCGTCATTTAGGTGCAACGTCGCCATGTCTTTATCAATTGTCCCTGCAGTATCATCCAAAGGAATCTTAATTGACTCAAATAACTTATCATAGTCAAATATCCATTCCGGACCAGTTTGGGGTTCATGTGTATAACTTGTGACTTCAATGTTATACACAATCTCCACAGTACCATTCCTTTTGTTAAAAACCCGTTTGTTTGGTGAGTTTGGCACATAACCTAGGAAGTATCCTTCGTCAGCCTTTTCACCAAACTTCGGTTGATGTTTTGTTCTTAAAAGTGTACATGGTACTCCAAACGGTTCGAATCCAGTTAAGTTAGGTGGCCTTTTATTCAAAATTTCATAACATGTTTTGTTCAATGATTTGACTGTAAGGACTCTATTTAAAATGTGGCACGCGGTATTCACTGCCTCCCCCCAAAACATGGTAGGAAGCTTTGAATCCGAAAGCATGGTCCTTGCAGCCTCAATCAAAGTTCTGTTTTTACGTTCGGCCACCCCATTCTGTTGAGGTTCATATGGTGCACTGAATTGATGCACGATGCCCTTTGATAGGCAATATACACCAATTACAGAGTTTTTAAATTCAGTCCCATTATCACTACGTATATTTTTAACCCTTGTTCCGTAGGAATTCTCCACTTGGTCTAAGAACCCGATGAGCTTTGTAGCCGTCTCGTCCTTCGTACCTAAAAAGAAAACCCAAGAAAACCGTGAGTAATCGTCAGTGATAACTAAGCAAAACCAACTACCTCCTATACTCCTTTTGTTGATAGGGCCGAAAAGGTCCATATGCAACAAATCGAATGTCGAGGTTATGGAATTCAGCTTCTTGGACTTGTGTGTCTTTTTATGTTGCTTGCCCTTCATGCACGGTAGACACTTATCCTCAAATTGAAAGCTCTTCAGAGGCACACCTTGCACCAGACCATTCTTCGTTATGTAGTTCATTTTCCTTAGGTGCAAGTGAGCCATGCGTCTGTGCCACAAAACCGATTCGTCTCCGAAGCTTTTGATAGTAAGCAGATCGGACCCATCGAATTATCTGGCTTGTTCATGTCGAGCATGTACAAGTCATTCTTCCTTGGAGCCCGCATCAATATCCAATCTTCAGGTATCTTGAATCCCGGCTTTAGCACTAACGCCTCAGTGTCAGTAAATAACACCGAGTTCTTCTTATCACAGATTTGAGATACACTAATGAGATTATGAACCAGTTTATCAACGTGATAAACTTGATCCAATGTAATCGTCCCATTAGTGACTTCTCCAGTTCCAGTGATATTTCCTCCTTTGTTGCCAGCGAATGATACAAATCCCCTATTACCCCCCTTGAAGTCTGTGAGAAGACTTCTTTCCCCCGTCATATGCCTGGAGCAACCACTGTCGACGAACCACTTGTTGTTTGGACCGGTAGTTATCTCCTGCACATGAAAGAAAAATAGGTTAGTTATCACGGGGAACCCAAGCCATGACTGACTTGGTAATACCATTCTCGTCCACATACTTGAACTCTTTCAAGTACCCATCTCGCCTTTCAGGTGACTTGGGCCTTTGAACTGAATTCTGTTGTGGTGCCGAGTGATTTAGATTCACTCTTTGCCTTTGAGTAGGCATTTGTTGTGATGCTCTAGAATAAGTCTTATTATAATGCATTTCAGACTGTGATCCCTGAGCTTTTACCGGAACATATTGTCTAACAGGAGTATGTGACCTAACTGGAGTGTGTGACCTGCTAGGTGTTGTGCTCCTATAGACTTGTTGAGGTGCTGACCTAGATTGATTAATGACACGATTCGGTGAATTTGTCCTAACCACTTCTTTTGGTCCAACCTTAACCGGTGTTTGTTTCACAACAGGTTTTGGTGCGGCCTGCACAGTTTTCTCGGTACTCTGAGAACTACTCGTGCTCGCCACACTTGTCGAGGGCTTAACAGGTGTTGGGTTCACTGTCTTAGGTGTAACATCAGCTTTCCTATTTGGACAGTGAGAAGCAACGTGCCCTTTCTCGTGACATCTAAAGCAAGACATCTTATCCATGGACTTTTTGGTTGGTCCCTTAGATCTAGGTGTCTCACTGGTGTCTACTTCCTTTGGTACATCTATTGTGTCTGACTCTTCGACCTGGTCAGCCCATGAAATTTTCTGTTTTCCTGCAGGTGTTTCACTGGAGGAAGACACAAATTTCACTTTCTTGACCTTGACATTTGAGTCAGTCACCTTAGGTGTATTTTCAACTTTAGGCTCAGGTGTAGGTTCAGGTAGGTCCTCTAAAACTACTGTCTTGTCAGTTTTCTCCTGAGGCTGAGGCACATAGTTATCATTGAAAGGTGGAGGAATTTCGTGAAAACCTAGACCTACAGGTTTCTTAGACTGTCTTTGGGCATCTAAGACTTTCCCTAGGTTTAGGCTCGAATTCCTAAACTTTTCCAGCTTGCTATTTGCCTCGGCTACCTTAACCTTGGTCTCGGCTAGCTCTATGTCCTTGTCTTTCAGACTTTTGGTCAAGGCCTCTACGTGCTCATACATAAGTTCTATCCTAACACACTGCTCACTCAGTTTGTCTTTTAGAACGATTACGTCTTGAGCATCAGCCTTAAGCTTTTCTTTTAAATCTTGTTTTATATCATTAAGGCTAGCATTTTCTATTTTTAAGTTTTCATTTTGAGCAGCTATGGTCTTATGTGAGTCTAAAACTAGATTTAACCTATCATTAGAACTAACACATAAAGCACATAAATCACGAAATAGAGAAACAGAAAGACTAACCTTAGAGTTATCAGATTCCACGTTGGCCATCTGAGCAGCAAACTCCAGCACGGTCTGATCATTCGCTTTCTCTACCCACATCGGACTGTTTTCCCTTGTGGTCTGCTCATCCTCTTCACAACCATTCTCCGTAACTTCAGCCATAAAAGCTCTAGCATTGGACTCCGGATGTGAACTCCAGTCATAAGAACCATCTAGCTGTCTGTCAGAAGTGACATTGGATATCAGACCCGCTAGATTGGCTTGACCAGACGAAGAACTCGGAAGATATCTCTGTTGGGACTGATTTTGGTACTGTCCTTGGTGCTGACTCTGTCCTTGGTATGATTCTACCTTCGGTCTTTGACACTCCCTCGCGAAATGTCCCAATCCCTGACAGTTGTAGCATTTGACCTTGGACTTATCAAATCCTATCCCCTTGTTATTCATCTGGAGATTCCTTCCAGTTCTCTTTATGAATCTCTTAACCCTCTGGGTTACCATGGCCAGTTGCCATTTAAGATCCATCTCCTCAAGATCATCAGGGTCGACCTGATCGTAGTCTTCATCCCAAAGAGCCGGATCGTTGATCTTCCCTTGAACGCAATTTCCGTATGCGGCCACAAACGAAGCAAGCAGATTCAGATGTTCTTCCGCCGACTTTGCGCTCATTGGCATCTTAGAATAGCTCTGACTGGTCGATGTCTGTTGGACTTGAGGTTGCGGTTCTTCCGATCTTCCTAACCCTAAGAACGCGCGATTTAGTGAGTCTTCGGACTCTGGTGGCGATGACGTTTCTCCGGTGAAAAACGCTGTAGCACTCTTCTGATCAGCTGTCACTGATGATTTTGATGTCTTTCCAAAATACATAGCCGGATTTTGGACTTGCTCGTAATCAGTCTCAGCTTTTATCATTTCGAAGTGATATGCCCTCAACGTTCCCACGATGTCATCCAGCGATTGAGCATAGTATTTATCTTCATTCAGCTTAATCATAGCCACGTACATAGCCCATTTGGCCGGTAGGGCATCAAGAAGCTTATTGTTCTTGTCTGTGTCAGAATACTCAATACCATGACTTTCAAGCTCTGTTATCAGATGATAAAATCGTGTGATAATATCATCCAACTGTTCATCCTTAAGAGCCTTGAAAATTGCAAACTGTTGGGTCAACAGCTCTGTACGCTTTCTACGTACCCGTGGATTACCCTCACACCGTTTCTGAAGAGACTCCCAAAGCTCTTTCGACGTCCTCTGAGTCCGAAATGTGTGCAAGATATCTTGAGGTAATGCCATTCGGATAATAGAGAAAGCCTTGTTTTCGGCTTCAAATAATTTCTTGTCATCTTCTTTCATCATTTGATATGACAAGACCTTTTGACGGCCTTCAACCTCAGAAACTGGTGGAATGTACCCTTCATCAATGCACACCCACATGCGCATATCGTTGAATCGTACAAAATCCGTAAATCTGTCCTTCCACCAGTAGTAATCTTCAACTTTCATCAGCTTAGGTGGTGCATTAGCCTTCCCAACTTCGTGATCCATTTCAAGGAATTTCTGAAGGTTTGACATCTTTTCTGAAACAAATTGAATTTTAGACTTAATTAATTTAATTCGAAACTAATGTGGATTAACTCTTTCGAATCTAGATAGATTCGAATGTAATTAGATTCCAATTTATTTGGTATTAAATTCGATTAAGTATCTTAATTCAATTAGATTCGAAATTATGGCAGATTCGAACAATTCCTTAGATTCGAAGATATGACAGATTCGAAGGACCCCTTAGACTCGAAGACCCTTAGAATCGAAGGCACAACAGAATCGAAATTCAGCAGAATCGAAGCACAGACTCGAAACAGTAACCAACTCGAAACAAACTCGAAACAATATAGACTCGAGATCCAATTCGAATGTAGTAACAGATTCGAAATAACACAGACTCGAAACTGACTGAAAATTGACTCGTAAGGAGCGTATTTTGGTTAGACTCGAAAATAAAGTAAAACCCTAATTACCCCTATAGATTCGAGCGCCGCAAACTCGAAAAACGGCTAACATTTTGATTTTTTGACGTTTTACGGATTAAATCACTATTTTTCAAACGAAAAATAATGATTTCGACCAAAAACGTGAAAAACGACAAAGTGTTTCCCGAATATGAATTTGCTAAGCTCAAAAACACGTTTTTGAGAGAAAAATCGTCCAACTAGCGTCAAGAAACCTAGAATGTATCTGATGAACACGAAGAACACCACTAACACTCCGTAGTCTCTGATACCACTTGTAAGGTCTACCACTGACAGATCTATCTAGACGCGGATCCGTTAACGAGTGCGGAATCCTCGTTGACGGTCAGACGGACAACTCTCAACCAACGGAAACACGGAGACTATTAGACGCTGAACGAACGACACACGAACGATCCTACGTACTAATTCTCTCCGAAACGGGACTCACCTAGCTGATAAACTCGAGATCGCCTATTGCTTAATTCCTCACGAATTCTGCCAAAGGTCTGCTAATCATTCGAGTCTATCCCTAATTATAGGCCCTGATTCGAGTCTGTTGTGGGCCAACCTCGAATCTGGCCTAAGGCCCATTCGAATCTGTCCATCTGACAGATTCGAATCTAGCCCATTCGAATCTAAGGATACATTCGAATCTATCACAGATTCGAATGCCTTCCTTAACCTATTCGAATCTAGTCAATACACTTAAACACTTAAGTGATGAAACTTATGTTTTAACTTATGCTTGACATACTCTTTGACTTTTATGTTTGAACTTCTTGTAATATGTACATCAAGTTCAAACACACAATCAATAACCGACAAACACATATTAAACATATATATCAATAACACTTGTTAATATTCAGAATATTACTTAAATCATAACGCAGATCGTTTAGACTGCTATCGTCACACAGGGTGTACCAACATTTAGCATAAAGACCATTTGTGTTAATTTTTCTTCAAGAAAAAAGGAATCATCATATTCAGATTCAGAGTTAGAATTTACATCCGGTGTTTCTGAACAATCTGATTTCTCTGAATCTGAGACATCAGTCTCTTTGTCTTTGCTGCAGCTAGCATTCCCTGTTGCCATCATCGCAAATTCTCCAGTCACTTCCTCATCAGACTCTTCCTTATCCTCACTCTCTTCATCCGTTAACCCAACCCATACCTCATCTTCTGCTACCATTGCTGACTCACTCATTTCTGATTCATTGAAAACTTCTGATTTCAAGCAGATATGGGCATCTTCATCCAAAATGTCTTCATCTTCTGATAGCTGTAGCCAATGATCATCCTCAGTCATAAGGGCTTTACCATCTTCCTTTTCTTTGGCTAGAAGTTCCTTTCTTGTGTAGTAATTACAGTTTCTGACTACTGGCATTCTGCACTCTGGGCCAAAGTGTCCTGGCTTGCCACAATTGTAGCATTTTTGCTCTGTATCTTTCTTGGCTGATTTATCAAATTTGTCATATTTTTCGGCTTTCCTTCCACTGCTTTCACCAGACTTTTCATACTTCTCTTTCTTGTCAAACTTCCGTGAGCCAGTCTTGTATCGCATTTTGTTATTGGTTGGCTTTCGATAGAATTTCTTTTGAAATGCCTTAGTGGGTAAGGCCATTTGCTTTTGCATCTCTTCTATCTCAGAATCTGTGGATGAATCTGATGAGTCTGATTCAGAAGAGCTACTGCTTATGATTGCCCGTTTTTCCTTCTTCAGCTTATACTTGTATTTCTTATCAGCCAATAAAGCTAAAGGGTCAACGGTCTCTTTCTCGGCCTTCTTCTTACCAGACATTTTCCTTAAAACAACCTATTGATAGTTGTTAAGGTTCTCAAAGATCATATGGAAATCCATTTCCTCAATGTCTTTCGTCTGTTGGATGATCATAGCATACTTTTCTCATTCTGGGTTAAGTACGCTCAGAAACTTGAAGTTAATGTCTAGATTAGACTTTGTAACACCGTTTCTTTTCATCTCACTCACAAGGCTGACAAACCGCAAGTAAGTGTTCTCTAGTAATTCCCCCTCTCTTGCTCTAAAATTCTCAAAAGTCATCATACTGTTCCTTGGTCTATTGGTAGCTGCGCTGTCGGATCCCTCATCAGCTTGCACACCTCATCCCAAATGGATTTGGCTGTCTTCGTGTTTGTTAAGCAGGTGTAGATGTCATTGGGGATAGAAATCAGTAACAACTTCCTTGCTGTTTTGTCTCTTAATTTTCTTCGTTTCTGTGCCTCTGTCAGGTTTGTTACCTCAACAGTTCTTTCCAGAATCGGAGGGTTTCCGGTGGGTACAGCAGGGATTGTCTCTAAGAACACAGCTGGTCCGTCAGTCAATGACTTTAACATTTCTTCGGATAGATCGTGGAAACTGATAAATTTCAAAAATATTTCCCTCCATTGTATGTATTCTCCTTGGTAGAGAATTGGAAGTTTCGTCTCCGATCCCATTGCAAGCGCGTCTTTTGACATGATGACTCATACATAGGAATCTTCCAAAATCGAACGATTTTTGACTAAAATTGAAAAAATTTGATCAACTATTGAAAATTGATCAAACTTGAAAGTATATGGAATGAAACTCGAATGAATAAGATGATCAACTCGAATGAATAATTGATCAACTCGATCAATGAATATGTAAAACTCGAACAAAGGTATACTCAACTCGAATCTATTAGAAAATCAACTTGTTAGAAGAATTATGTAACACGACTTAAGTGTGATGCAACTCGAATCAAGAATGTTGTAACTCGAATCAAGTAGGGATGAAACTCGAATCAATTAAGGATGCAACTCGACTCAAGTACCAATCAACTCGATTTGATCTATGCACAACTCGATTAAATCTATGCACAACTCGATTAAAACTATGCACAACTCGATTAAATCCTTTGAAAATTTTACTTGAATTCAAAACAACTCGAATGTACCTTCTTGTTAACTCGAATTAAGTTCAAATCAACTCGAATTCAATTGAGTTCAACTCGAACAGAATTCAAGTCAAACTCGAATATAAAGCAAGACAAATCGAATGGAACTTAAGTTCAACTCGATTGAAATGCAATGTCAACTTGATTGAAATGCAATGTCAACTCGGGTAATACTAGAACTCAGTTTTGTTCGAGTTTCTTAGTTTTTCAACACTTTCAAGTCTGAATTTCAAATGAATTTGTAAAAATGAGCTATTTTAGTCCAAATTGATATCGAAGGTAGGGATCTTGATCTCAAACACCTTTTTTGAAAGAATTTTGTCCAAAAATAGATCTAAGTATGTATTTTCAATGAAACAGTGAAGAACGCACGGTTTTTCAAAATTTCTGAAAAATCAACAGATCTTTTTTAGTGTTTGGCAAATCAAAACAAAATTATGATCTAATCAATCGTTTTCCTAAGTCCTTCCTTCGATCCAATTTTAAAATCCAACGATCAACAGGATTAAAACCCTTGTTGATTTTTCTGTTTTTCGAAAAAATGTACAAGAACACAGGTTCGAAATATCAAATTTCAATCAAAAATCACCCTAAAGCTCTGATACCAATTGTGAATCCTATTTATCAATCAACAATTTAATCAATACAATAACAACAAGATCAAGAACAACTAACCGAATGCTTTGATTAATCAAAAAATGAATACAGAGATGAAAGTTGAACTCGTACTGTAGCCCTAGAAAAGCTCTCTGAAATTCTGTGCACTGAATATTCTAAATGTCAAAATCTATGTAATTACAAAGTCAAACATTCTATTTATATTATTTACAACTTTGCACTAATTACATATAAAACCCTAGACTTTGATTTTCATCAACAAAACAATATTCCAACAAGTTTCATTCTCAATCATTTGAGTTTTATACTTATTCATTCGAGTTTGGTGATTCTTTATTCGAGTTTGATCCTTCATTGTTCGAGTTTGATACTTATTCATTCGAGTTTCATCATACTTTTGACTGTTTGACCTTAGCTACTTAAATTTGCCATAACTTTTGACTGGAACATCGTTAGAAGGCCTACCATACGTCAAATCGAAGCTTGAACAGAGATCTACATTTCTAGAATGGGCATAGCCAGTTCGGTAAAAATTTGAGGCTCAATTCCACTCCAGAAAAAAGTTACGGGCAATGTTCTACAAAAAAGCTGAAATTTTAAGATCAAAAAGTCAATTCAGAGCTTATTTTTCACAAGTTATCATTTACAGATATATTTTTCAAAATTTTATCAGATATCACTTATCATTTTTTTCATAAAAGATCTTGGAAGATTCAATTTCAAGCAATTCAAAATGGCATATGAACATTTTTCAAAGTCTGAGCTAATTGAAAAACTTACTGAATCTGAAAAGATTCGCAAGAACAATTATGACATTCTTTTTCAGATAAATACAGATAAAGCTTTGGCTTTACGTGATGTATCAATACTGAAAGAAGAAATTCAGATCTTAAAAGTCAAACAAAATTCTGAGAGTACTGCTCTTAATTTGAAAATATCTGAATTATCAAAAGAACTTACCGAAATGAGCAAATTTTCAGAATGCAACTCAAGTGAAATATCTTTTGCCTGAAAGATCTGATCTTTTTCTCTTAATTCAACTATGAAGCTGCATTGAATTAGAGGGAATTTTGTTTTTATAATTTTTTGCTCCTGATTTAATTTCTATGACTTGACTAACTTTGTATGCTTATTTCCAGGGGGAGTTTCAGACATTCTTTGACGATGACATTTTTCACAAAACTGTGTGTATTTTTTTTTCACGAAAATATTTTGTGCACACATAAAAAGTTTTTGAGCTGAAAGAGAATTTTTTTTATGATTCTTTGAACATATCATTGAGATTAATTGATCTAATCTCTTTGATTTTTCATAATCTCAGAGATTCTCTTTGTAATAATTCTTCCGATTTATTCATTCTAAATACTCCCATGATCTCCCATGAGCTAGTTCTTTCATAAAAATTTGATTCATTTCATTTCTTATATCAGATTTTACATTTCATTCTGATATCTCCCAACGCATCATTCCCCAACATTCATTCTGAATTACATCTTCTAATTCATCTGAGCTAAAAATCCAAATCTTTAGCTATGTTGATATCCCATGAGATGAAACGCTAAATACTAATTCTGCTGACTTCGATTATGCACCTAATTTGTGTGATAGGCATAAATATCACTTCTATGGTCTAACCAGAAACGGAAGACCTACCCAATGAGCAAACCATTTATAGTTTGTGTGGGTGAGGGTTCTTTCGGTCTATTAGTTGAGAAGTGTCAGTTATCGCAGGATATTGACAGGGTAGAGCAGAGGTAAAATGTAAATGAGAGGGGTATATTGACAGGAGACGATGTTGCATCAGATAATGCTTTCTCTATAAAGCTGACTGAATTTATTTCTAAAAAGTGAGCCGGAGGGAGCTATGTTGAAAAATGCTGAGATCTGAGAGTTGAGAAGGATTTGTAGAAAAGAAAAGCCTACCTACACTGTGTCGGCTGGGTAAACCTCAAAATCTATCAAGCTCTAGGTGACTTGATATTGAAAAAAAATGTCATGGACCCAGTGACGCATGCACTTAACCCCACCAACCACTCAGTTATCTCTCAAAAGATTTATGTTTCAAGAATCACGGAGATATAACACATTTCTTTCGATATATCATTTAGATATTATTGATATTGAAACAAGGAAGACATTTGCTCCGGTCTCCAATTTCATTTGATGCACATTGTGTCTAGAGCTGATTATATACACTTTTAGGACACATCGAGTCTGACAGTTTGCGTGACTATAAACAGCTAGTCCAAAGTGACTAAGCCGGAACAAATAAGAGTGATTCTTTCATGATAAAGGATTTCACAATGACTATTTGGAAATCCTACCAGCGTTAAAATTACACCAGCGCTGAACGTAGGTCACATAGATTTTGTCTATTGTGCAAACAGGAATCCTATGTGGACCTGGACTCGTTATTTAACCAAATGAATGTGTTTCATTTTCCCAAAGTTGAAAAGTTTTATTTCATTTTGAAAGAATATTCATTTGAGGGGGAGTGAGATATATTTGTTTAGATTAGGGGTGTGTATATCAGTTTGAGGGGGAGCAAATCAATTTGTAATATATTTTTTTCAAATTGTAATTGTTCTTGTATTTCATCTATTATAAGCTTCAATAAATCAATGTATCTGAAGATTTTACATGATGTTCATATTTCTTATGATCATCATGAGGGGGAGAAAAGCTAGAGTTCAGAGACAACTGTTGAGTAGTTTGAAATCAACTAAAGACAATTGCTACATCATATCAAGACAATTGATAAAGGGAGAGAATCGAAAGCTATTCATGATTCAAGGGGGAGTGTGCTTACAAGAAAATACAAGAAAATAGAAGACCAGAGAAGAGAGATGTGAAGATCTGAGAAAGACAAATAAAGAAGAAGATTGTATCAGAAGATTCAGAGAGAGACAAATATAGAAGAAGATTGTATCAGAAGATTCAGATATCAAAGTAAAGAAGAAGATACAAGAAAAGAATCAACCTGAACAGATCTTTAATTGAAAATTGTTTTCATCTCTAAGGGGGAGATTGTTAGATTCAAGGAAAGAATCAACCTGAACAGATCTTTAATTGAAAATTGTTTTCATCTCAAAGGGGGAGATTGTTAGGTACAAATTATAATAGAGTTAAAAACAATTTATACTGTATAAAGTTCAGGGGTTGTTTTGTAAATACACAATAGTTGTTTTGTGTATATAAATAGAAATGAATGCTTAGACAACTGTACTCGGTTTCATGTTGAACAGTAGAGAGAAAAGAAGTTTTGCTTCACAAGAAAGCTCAAGCACCCCAATGTAATATTCTCTCTATTAATCATTCAATATATTTTGTTGATTGTTAATTGTTCATATGATTGTTTGTTTATGAATGAATTGCTAGAAATATGAATTATCAAAGTTTGTATATAATTGGTTAAATCATGATTCTCTCACTGGAAAACTAGACAAATATTTTCATGAAGATGAATCCGTTGAACCGAAGGAAGTTACACCTGACCGTCCTTGCCAAAAGCTCATGAATATATTCCATACATTGTTTTAGAACAAAGGGCTTCTGATCTAGAACAGATATTGGAAACAACATCACGATCTTTTGAACTAGAACGAAATTGCTCGTCTTAACTTTTCTCTAGCTGACATTTCTACTAAGTCTGCCCTCATCGATAAGTCCCGTGACTTTGATTTGGAACTTAAGGAAGCCAAGTACTTGTTTGATTATGACGATAAACACGTTTTTACGAAAAGAAAAATGAATTTAATAAAGTAGGGAGATTGTTGTGCATTCGAGAACAGAATTTTAAAATAGACTCAAAATTGTTTGATAAGGAATTAGATCAACTCTTTGCCACCATCAAAAACATTCCTCCGTATCAAAACAACCATCTTCAAATGTTTCTGCCAAAAATGAACTTGATTCCAAGGCTATTCCTGAAGAGAAAATTGATCAACCAAATCAAAACCTCAAGAAAGGAAAAAAGAAAAGTTGGAAGTTCCGACCAAGATTTACAAAGGTGAATCTTCTAAATCTGCTTTCAAAAGGGCCGTAATGAATTCAATATACTCTTACTTTAAGAGTCAAGCGAATTCCCGAAAGCCACAAAAGATCAGAAATTCCAACAGGCATAATTGTTTCTCTACTAAGAATGACTCAGGCTTCTCTTCTACTCAAGTGAAATATCCTTTTGAGAATCCTATGGACTCACAACCATATATCTGATACTTATGTCATAAAGAATAACAAAGTTCGATTTGATGTTAATCAAAATAATGCTCCGTGTGATGCTTCTATATCGCATAAACCTTGTTTGAGATATTCTTTTAAGCAGTTACTTGACCTACTAAACTTTGTAATTCTGCTCATGTTATGAATGGTTGTGTGTCCCAAGTTAGGAATGAATCTATTAACCATCATGTAAATAAACAAAATGGGCTCACATTCACTCTCTACTGGGTACCTAAAAATGCCAAAAAGGTCATAACTCAGAGATGGTACCCAAAGCTAACCTGACTGGACCCAATCTTCAATGGGTACCAAAAGGTACGTGATCATTTTGCAGGTAAATGGCTCCTGCTCATTTCAGTTCACGACCCGAGCCTCAATGTAATGGCTCCTGCTCATTTCAGTTCAGGACTCGCCTCAATTAGATGGTTTCCGTGCATATCAGTACAGAACGCGCGTCTCAAAGCGATGGCTTCTAAACACCTCTGTTTAGAACCCGTGCTACAATGATTTTGATACCTCCACTCTGGCATGCATATCTAAATGTCAGTTCAACATTAAGTACGAAATGACAACTGGGAGGACGAATTTCTTTCGTATATTTTGTTTCTATATTCATTTGACTGATATTTATTCTTATTTGCAGCGAGAGTTTTCAACTACACATTAACGAAGAGATTTTTCGTTTTCACTCTTCTAGTATGCAGGATTTTTAAGGAAAATATTTTTTGTGCATACTTGTAAGAGGTGTATTTTTAGATAAAGAAAAGGTTGTTTTTTTATAGTCAAAGTTTCTTTTGTTACCTTTTCTTTTACCCTTAATGATGCAAATTGTTTTGGATTTTATCTGATCATCATTTAAGGGGGAATAATTCCTTTTTTTTTTGTTTCATTCTGAAGAGATTAGTCATACCTATTCTTCATGCAAAACAGAATACCCTCGTTCATTCTTATTCTCTTATTCTGGTACAATCTGATTTATCAGATCTCATGATTTCAACACTCTGAGATTCTCTTCATTCCATGTGAGTTCATTCATCATCGATTTATTTCATATCTGAATCATATTTCATTCTCATCTTTCATTCAGATCATTCTATCCATTCACTAATATTTCATGTCATTCTGAATCCCGAATCTCATTCAAATCAGAATATCTTATTCATTCTGAATTATCTCATTCGGGTTCTTTCGGATTCATTCACTCATCTCCATACTCATCTGATTCATTTCATTGATTTCCTTCACATAATGCTAAAGTAGTTCATTTGTGCATACTGTGCTATCTTTCATAACGGCTACTTCAGAATTTAAAGTACTTCAAGTTTAATGAATCTGCTTACTCTAATGCACCACATGAGCAAAATATACATATATATCAATCCTATGTTCTACCCAGAAACGGATAACCTACCCATGGAGTAGTGCTTCCATAAGATGAGAGGTAAGGGTTTTCAAGAACTAGTTGAGGAGGATCAAACACAATGGGGTGTTGATCGGGTTGAGCAGAGATAAAATGAAAATGAGAGGGGTATTTAAATGAAAGGAGATAGGGGTGCATCAAATCGTGCTTTATTGATATAAGTGAGTCGGAGGGAGCTTTAGTTGAAAAATGCATTTGAGAGCTTCTGGAAAGAGAAAGGATTAAAAGAAAATAAAATCCTATCCAAACCTACAAATAGCCAGGATTCCGACATATGCTATTAAATCTTATTTGTTGAGAGTTGGTATTGAAGAATACGTCATGGACCTAGTGACGCAAGCACAGAACTCCACTAGTTACTCAGTTGCTTCTTAAAAGGCTACTATTTCATTTCTCACGGAGATATACCTCATATGTTATCGATTTCTCATTTGGAGGTTATTGAAATTGAAACAGGAAGACATCCACTCCAGTGTACGAACTTCATTTGATTGCACATTGTGTCTAAATCTTATTGAATATACACTACTTAGGACACTTATTGAGTCATGTCTGTGTGACAAATAATGCTTGTCTAATGTGACAAAGTTGGGACAACTATAGTGGCGCTTAATATAAGTATTTCACGATGATTAGTTGAAAATCCTACCATTATTAACATTAAGTCTGTGTTGAACGTAGGTCACGAAGTTCATTACTATTGTGTTAACAGGATACCTAAGTGGTCATGTTTGTTATTTTTCCTATAATTCTTATTTTAATGTCACAGGTTGCAAGCCTAATGACTATTTATGATGATGAAGAGTAGGTTTTCATATCTCGAGGGGGAGTAAGCATCTTATCAAGGAGATCTGAAACGTTTACATGGAAAATCAAAATTCTCTTAATCATCATGAGGGGGAGATTAAGTCTATGAGTTAAGAGGGAGAATACTAAAGGACAGAGATAACTGAAGAATTCAAGGAGAGAAAAATAATTTCAACCAGAAAGAAAACTAATTCGAAGAAAATGACAGAGTTACAGTTGAAGATATCAGAGAAAGAGAAAAAATGTTTCAAACAAAAAGAAAGCTCATCTAAAGATAAATTTATGTTTGATTGAATCATCAAGGGGGAGAGAACCAAGTTAAAGTGTCAAAGATCAGGGAAAGTTAAAGTTTGAAAGTTCAAAAGCTTCAAGTCACTTAAAGATTAAAGCTGAAACAAGAAATCATTCAGCGATCTATCTGAAGCATGTGTTAAAGTTAAAGTATTTTGATTTTAAAGTGACAAATTTCATTGCCAAGTTTGAGTGTATTTTCTTATCAAAGCTGAAGATCCGTTTCATTCCAGTTGAAGGTTTTTGCTATTGAGAAATCTCTGAAAGCTATTATTGAAAAAGAAGATCATTCAAAAGGGAGATTATTCATTAGAAGATCAAGCTTATTTTGAAGAAACTAGACTTGATCATAAAGGGGGAGATTGTTAGATGTTATTAATTGTAATTAAGTCTGGGGGTTTAATTGTATTTATTTAATAGTTCATTGGTTATTTATGTACGGGCTTTAATAGTTTATCCCACAGGCTTAGGCCTCATTAGGTTTATTATTTAAAGGGTTAATTAGGTTTTAGTGTGTATTTTTTGAAGGTGTTTTGGAGTGTGTAGACGTTTGCATTGAGTGAGAAAAAAAACCTTTTGTTCTTTGTGTTCTTCATTCAAGATTTATAATATTCGGCTATTGGTATTGTTTCTCATTCTTAATCTTTATTATATATTGTTTTTTGCTTGTTTGATTGATTATTCTGGACCTACAAAAACTTTCTCTTTCTCTTCAAATGCATTAAATTTTAATTTCAAGAGATTAACTTCAGATGCAGCTTGAGTCTTTTCAGAAGTCGTTTGTGTTAGAAGATAATCAGATTCAGTAGATTATCATGAGATGAAATATTTAAAAAAAAATTGTTGTAACAATTTAACATTTTTCTCGGTTAAATATTTAACATTGTTGTTCAAACGAGATTTTTCTTCATTCAGTTGAATCAATACTTTAAAATTGTTTCCGAACTTCTTTTCAGCATCTTTCATTCTTGCAATTGTGGCTTGATAATCAGCAAAACTCACGTGTGAAGCCATAATATCTGCACAAGAAATGCAACTCTAATGAATAAGCTCAATATGATATGCAAAACAAGCTTCAAGAATTGACATGCACAAGAAAAAAATTCAAAGATAGGAATATCCCAGTGAAATAATAAACTTTGAATTGAAGCACTAAAGGCAAATCAGATCAAAATCAAGTCAAAATCAAGTCAACCAAAGTCAACTATTGTCTAATAAAATCAACACAAGTCAACCAAAGCCACAATATGTCAAATATAATCAAACAAGATGATGTGAATCAAGTTAGCTCAGTAAATATGACAATTAACCTTGTATCATAAGAATGACCTTGAAATTTAAGCACTAGTGAGACAAGTGAAGTCAAAAATGAATTTATACGGGCCTTCATAGTACCAAACATTAATTTAATCAAATTATGTTTACTAGAAAAACTTGGCTTATGAAAAATCAACAGGGCCTAGAATGGACCTTTGTCATCACAAATGGACCTAAAAGGAAGGTCTAGCTCAAGAAAGAATGGGCTAAAATCAATTTAAAAGCAAGTTTCTAAGGCCAAACTTTTGAAATGACTTTTAGACCAAATGAAATGACTTGAAATAAATTTGGCTAAGAAATAGTTTAAAATCAGATTAGAATCAAAAGAACAATTAGAATGTCCCGAAATGAAATGTGTTGAGTGAAAGATAAAAATTCAAGATTTTTCTAAGTTTGAAATATCTGAAGATTTTTCAATGATATGAATCCAAATTTTAAGCTTTACAAGATGTATTTGGGATTGGTTGCTTGATAAAACTTAATTTTTTGATTGTTTAGCTTAGCAGATACTCTTTAGAAATATGACTGTAACTTCTTCTAGGAGTCTATTTGGTCCTTGAAAAGTGTAAAAACAGTTTATGGCTCTTCAGACGAGTATATCTTGATCCAAGCTTCGTTTTAATATATTATGGGCCCCGTAATGATGCTCCAGTCAAAAGTTATGAGTTCTGGAAGTTGTAAAGGTCACAAATGAAAAATCCAACACTCGACTTTCGATTCTTTGGACTTCAGTTCGAGTTCAGTGGAATCGAGTTTGTATACTTCAGACTCGAGTTCGAGTCAGTTGGACTCGAGATTTCGTGTGCTTCAGACTCGACTTTGAGTCAGTTTGTAATGACCTTAAATTCTGAATAATGTTAATTGCCTAATTAACTTAGCTCTTATCCAAATATTAGCAATTTATTTTGTTAAGTAATAATGAAAGATAAGTTGGAGGTTAAAAATGCGAATAACTAAAGATAAGGTTCACGGGTGCAAACCGCTAAATTTTCAAATTCATAAACATAAATTTATAAACATAAAACACGTATATGCTTACTAAGCTCCAGAATTGAAACCTTTGTATGCTCATCCAATGAAACCATTTTCTCTCTAAGATAACTCTCCCATTTCTTGGCGAAAATTGGTGATTCAAGTTAGAAATTTATTGTTAAACCATAGTCTACGAGAATCAAGAATCAAAGCAAGGTAATTCATGTTTAGTTCATTCGAATATGCATGGGTGTGGGCTGCTGGGAATATGTACGGTTCCCAGGAGGTTTCAACAAAATGAAATGTCGATTGAACACAAAATTGATCAAGTAAACTTGCATCAAACATCATACCAATCACTTGCATGTTTTCATGTTGTGTTTAATGGGAGTTTGAAACCATTTGGAAGGCTGAGTTGGTGAGACGTTTTTAGACCCAGTGACTTAAATCCTTATGGGTATGTAACTCATGAAGGTCAATTGAAATGGTGATGGTGATGATTCCTATCAGTTTAATTCATTGTGTGCTTGTGTGCATAGATTGTGTAATACATCCTTCCTATTCTCCAATTAGCCTTAATCTAACCTCTTTCTTAAGTGTTGTCCGTATATACATGCATACGCTGCTGCTTTTAATTGATATCAAGACTTCGAGAGTCCTCAAGTCTCGGAGTGTTTCACACACATGTGTGGGGTGCCACTCCTTAGTAACCATTCTGCTTTGATCCTTCCATTTGGACTTGGCTTGGCCCTTGGCCAAAACGGCCTAAGATTTGTCTTTCGGCCTTCGACCAAGACCCGTAGGACTCTAGTAAGTGTTAATTTTGTGTAAATTGAGTGGGTGTTGTGAAGTAGAAAATAGATGGACAGCCGTAGTAATTGTATGACCTGGGTTCATGTGTATGTTGATTAAAAGACAGCAACTTCAGCAATCATTTTCTTCTATTTGATTAGTTAATTATATATTGTACGTGGGGTGTGTTTTAGGACCAGAATTAACAGTAGAGTTGTTGGGAAATAATCTAAGTATGTCAAGCTGGTAGTTAGATTTCTCAAGCTGCTAGTAGTATTTCTGTGTAATTACAAAGTTCGAGCTGCCAGTTCAACAAACTCGAGCTGTTACTACAATAGTTCAAGCTGCCAAAGTTAAAAGTTCAAGCTGCTCAACAGATTGATAACAGAAAGTGCTGAAATTCAGGAAGTGATATATATTTCAAGATTTGAAGATCTTCCAAGCATATCTACTACCAGATAAATCAGAGTCCGTCAAGGAAACAAATCACAAGGCTATATATATAGATAGACTAGGTCTTTCTATTGTGTAAGTGTACGTGCAAGTTCTGTAATTGTGGTGCTTCATTGAAATTGCTTTCTGATAAGTTTCTCAAGCCTCTAAGGTTGTAAAACCCTAAGAACAATCTGTGTTCTTCGTCTAATCAAACAGATTAGAGGTGATTTTAATCAGAGATTTTGGAAATATAAAGGTTTTGATATTGGTTATTATTTATCTGTTGTTTATTCTGAAAGTTTTCTAAAAGCAGTTAAGTGTTATTCCGCAAACTTCTTAATTGGACTTTGATTCAAAACAAGGTTATTGGTTTACACTCTGATTTATTGAAACCAGTTAAACTTAGGTGATTTTGATTCTGACAAGTGGTATCAGAGCCACAGGTTTTATTTATTATTCTTTGTTTTCAAAGTCAGAAACTTTCTTTGTTTAAAAACTTACTTATCTGCAATGGAGTTTGAAAATAGCAGTAGTAGATCTGGGCAAGGACTCAAAGTGCCTATGCTCATACCCACTGATTTCGAGATGTGGAAACTTAGGATTCAACAGCACATGCAATTTATTGACTATGCCCTGTGGGAAGCTGTTGAAAATCCTCCTACAGTTAATCCTGAACTAGATGTTGAGGGCAAACCAAAAAGAACACCTCCAAAAACTGAGATTGAAAGAAAGGCTAGAATGAATGAAGTGAAAACTCTTACTCTTTTACAAATAGCCATACCTAATGCTTATCAACATCAGTTTAAAAAGTTCTATACTGCTCATTCTCTTTGGATTGCTTTAGAGAAAAGATTTGTTGGCAATGCCAGCACTAAAAGGATCTCATAAAACAGCAGTATGAAAACTTTTCTGGTGGCAAGAATGAAAACCTTACTCAAATTTTTGATAGGTTTAATAAGCTGGTAGGTGAATTGAAGAGTGCTAAGGTCAGCCTGGATTAAGATGAAGTGAACAGAAAATTCCTCAGATCTCTTGGTGAAGAATGGACAGTCTATGCTGGCCAATGGAGAACCAAAGACACTCTAGATGAAATAGAGTTGAATGACCTTTACAACATCCTAAGAGTGTTTGAATCTGAAATTGAAAATAAAAAGAAATCCTTTTCTTACCATCACAACATTGCTCTGCTGTCATCAGCATTGACTGATAAATCAAATTGTGGTGATGCTTTTTCAGGTTCTGATGGTACCTCTTCTGAAGTTCATTATGAAGCATCTGTTGCAAGTGATGGACTTTTTGCTCTTAATGATGAAGATCTGGAACAAATTCATCCAGATTATTTAGAAGAAATGGACTTAAGCTGGCAACATGCTATGTCGACTATGAGGGCTAAAAGGTTTCTGAAAAGGACTGGAAGACCAAACTTTCAAGCCAGAACAGAAGGCAAGCCAGCATTTGATAAATCAAAGGTTGAGTGCTTTAAATGCCACAAACTTGGCCACTTTTCTAGAGAGTGCAGATCCCAAGGTCAGCAGCCACCAAGACTCCAGCAAACCAATCAAACATCATCCTCACAAGATCTTGTCTCTCAAGAAGACAATGTGTTTGACTAGAGTGACCAGACAAAAGAAGAGTTTCAAAATCAAGCTCTTATGGTAGAAACATCAACTGTCACTTCCACTGAACTACCATCTGAGGTAAATGCTAAACTCTGCTCTCAAACATGCGAAAATATGGTTAAAAAGTACAGAGATCATAATGAGAGCATGTGCAAAACTCTAGCTAAGATGGAAGAGAGGAGATATGAGTATATGCAAACTATAGAAGATCTTTAAAAACATATCAATGACTATAAGGATAATGAGATTCAGATGGGACATGATAGGACATATCATGAGTGGGAGAAAAAGGAACTGCATGAGAAAATAGAGACCCTAAATAACAAATTAGATGAGGCTGAACAGAAGGTGTTAGAAGCTAACAAGAAAGTAGAATCTATATATATAGACTTGGGTAGCTTCAAGCTGGCCAATCAAAAGCTAGAACACCTAATGGAAGTCCAATTTAAAGATAGGGTAAAATCTCAACTCAATCCCAAGGAAGGTATAGGATATAAGGCTACTCCACCCCCATATAACAACAAATACATTCATCCTATGAGTTAAGTTGCTGATAGGCTTGTGAATGAACCATTAGATGAGAAAATGAAAACTGTAAATCCTATCCTTGAGGACAAGCCTGAATCTAAAGCAGAATTGATTCCAAATGAAGGCTGTGAGTGTAAGGAAGCTGAGAGTAACTCCAAAACAATGAGTGAACCTATAGGACCTCCTACTTCCAGCAGAACCAACAGCATGAAAGGAAAAGAAAAGATAAGTGTATGCAATAATGTTCCACATGTTTCTGTACCTTCTAACTGTAACATTGCATCTTCTTCCAAAGCAACTAAAAAGGGTAAAATTGTTCCAATATGCACATGCCAAAAGCATGGTGTCCAAAAACTTCCCACACAGCAGCAGGTGAGGGGAAATCAAAGGAACAAGAACCAGTTATGGTCACACAAAACTGGTTTCTCCAATCAAAACAGTCAATAGATGTTTCCATTGTGACAGGAAAAATCATTTAGCCAGGCACTGTTTATATAAACCATCTGTTACAAAACAGACTGTGGTTCAAAAACAGGCCATTGTTCAAAACTTAAAAGTTTCAAAAGCACAAACACCAGTCACACCAATTCCAAAGAAGACAGTTGATCACAGGTACTTAAAGTAAACAAAAGACAGCCCATGCACCAAAAACAAGTTTTAGCAAAATCTAAATCAAACAAAAAAAAGGTATGTTGTGTTAAAGGCAAAAACACAGATCAAACTTCTAATGCAAGTGTTGGGACTGTTAAGCCAAAAGTTGGAACTGGTAGTACAAATTCTGAAGCTGCTAGCACTTTGAACCCAGTTCCAACTGCTCAGTCTAAAACTGGAACTGGTAGTGGATCTTCTAAGACTGTTAAAGAAAAAGTTGGAAAGAACACCTGGATACCTCATGTCATAACTAAATACTCTTCACAGAATCCACCAGTGGATCTCACTAAGTTTAAAAAGACACAAACGGTATTTAGTTATGCCAATGCACAAGGACAACCCAAAAACAATTTGGTTTGGGTTTACTCTACTACTAACCAAGCTTTTTCTGTGCAGGGCAACCACAGGACCCAACATAAGACAAGATGGCATATGGACAGTGGATGCGCTAGGCACATGACAGGCAACTCTAAATGCTTGTCAAATTTCAAAAGCTTTGAAGGAGGGTTTGTTGCATTTGGTGGAAATTCCAAGGGAGGTAAGGTAACAGGTAAGGGTACTGTCAAAGCAGGCAATATGATCTTCAATGATATTTTGTATGTTGAACAGCTGAAGTACAATTTACTAAGTGTGTCTCAAATCTGTGACAAACAAAATATTGTTTTATTCACAGACTCTGAGTGCATTGTCCTCTCAAAAGATTTTAAAATACCTGAAAAATATTGTTTTACTCAGAACACCAAGAAAGGACAATGTCTACTATTTGGACACAGATCTTTTATCCAAATCAAATACTTTAAGTTGTTTGATATCCAAAGCATCATCAAATGAGTCTGCTCTTTGGAACAGAAGGATGTCACATGAACCTCAATTCCATGAATGTTTTAGTCAAAAAGAACTTGGTAAGAGGTTTACCACAAAAGGAGTTCATATGTGATGATCATTGTGTAGCATGTCTCAAAGGCAAGCAACACAAAACTTCTCATAAGGCCAAAGAAGTAAATTCATTCTCATTTGCTCTTCATCTAATTCATATGGATCTTTTTGGTCCAACAGCTGTTTTGAGTTTGAATAAAAGAGCTTACTGTTTAGTCATTGTTGATGATTTCACCAGGTTTACATGGGTTTACTTTCTTAGGACTAAGGATGAAACTGCTGAGCTAGTCAAATCCTTTATTCTTAAGATTGAAAACCAATCAAATTTAAAAGTTAAGGTGATCAGGTCAGACAATGGAACTGAGTTTAAAAATCATATCCTAAACAATTTTTGTGAGTCTAAAGGCATTGCAAGGCAATATAGTGCACCTATAACACCACAACAAAAGGGTGTAGCTGAAAGGAAAAAATAGAACTCTAATAGAGGCTGCTAGAACCATGCTAGCTGATTCCAAACTTCCAATGACCTTATGGGCAGAGGTAGTAAATACAGCCTGCAATGTTCTAAATAGGGTTCAAGTTGTTCAGTCACAAGGGAAAACTCCCTATGAGTTATTCTATCACAGGATTCCCTTAGTAGCCTTCCTAAAACCTTTTGGCTGTTCATGCACTATCCTACATACTAAAACTCACTTAGGAACGTTTGAAACTAAGGCTGAAGAAGGATTCTTTGTAGGTTACTCTATTCAAATCAAAGCCTATAGGGTATATAACAGTGTATCTAAAACCATTGAAGAAAGTGCTAATGTTGAGTTTAATGAAAACACTGCAAATGTCAAAGCCACTGGTCCTGATTGGTTATTTGATTTAGATCCACTAACAAATTCTCTGAGCTTTGTTGAGTATTCTACAGGAACTGTTGAAAACAGTGTTGAAACCGCCAGCCCAAATTCTCATGCTGGTAACACAAATATCCCAGTTGTTGGCACAAAGTTTCCAACAATTGCAGATTCTGCTACATGGGATGAGTATACTGTACTGCCACTTCTCTCTTGTGACCCACCAGGGGTCCTGATTGACCAACAAGACATAAATACAGAGTTTGAAGTGCCAATCCCAAGCCCTGAAGTAACAGCTCCATCTAATAGGGAAACAGTCCCATCTTCTGATTAGACTGTTACTGAAGTAGAATCCTCAAGTGGTGCTGAAGGTGATGATACAAATCTCGGTAGCTCATTTCAGACAGAAAGGGAACCTACACTCAGGGTTCACAAGTATCATCCTCTTAACCAGATAATGGGAGATCCACGCACTCCTGTGCAAACAAGGACAATGATTCATAAGGAGTCCACTAATGCTGAATCAGCAGTCCCTGAATTCAGTCTAGCTGCCTTTTAACATGCATACTTTATGTCACAATCATAACCAAAGAAGGCATCTGAGGTACTGAAAGATCCATCTTGGATTGAGGCAATGCAAGAAGAACTTTTGCAATTCAAGATTCAGAATGTATGGACTCTAGTTGACTTGCCTAAAGGTAAGAGGGCAATTGGTACAAGAGAGGTGTAGTGATCAAGAACAAAGCAAGGTTGGTAGCTCAAGATACACTCAAGAAGAAGGAATAGATTATGATGATGTCTTTGCCCCAGTAGCAAGGATAGAAGCCATCAGACTATTCCTAGCTTATGCCAGCTTCAAAGGGTTCAAATGGTACCAAATGGATGTGAAATCTGCATTCTTGTATGGTACAATTGAAGAAGAGGTTTATGTGTGTCAACCCCCTAGATTTGAGGACTATAAGTATCCAGACAGAGTCTACAAGTTAGACAAAGCCCTCTATGGACTCCACCAAGCCCCAAGAGCATGGTATGACACTTTGTCTTCACATCTTCTACAGAATGGATTCAAGAGAGGTACTCTGGAAAAGACATTATTCACAAAGTCCATCAAATCAGAGTTTCATTTTGTTCGAATCTATGTTGATGAGATCATCTTTGGATCAACAAATGACATTCTGTGCAAGGAGTTTGAAACTTTGATGCACAAGAAGTTTTAAATGAGTTCAATGGGGGAACTAACTTTCTTTCTAGGATTGCAGGTCAAGCAGAAACCCACTGGACTTTTTATAAGTCAATCAAAGTATGTGAATGACATCCTGGAAAAGTTTGGATACAAGGACACCACCAATGGACACTCAAAAACAGCTTGATGCAGATAAAGAAGGAGTGGACGTGGATATTCATTTATACAGATCCTTGGTAGGTTCACTAATGTATCTTACATCTTCTAGACCTGATATAATGTTTGTTGTTTGTGTGTGTGCCAGGTTTCAATGTGCTCCAAAGGATTCACATCTGTTTGTTGTTAAGAGAATCTTTTATACCTCAAGGGTCAACCAAAATTGAGCCTATGGTATCCTAAGGACTCTCCTCTTGAACTAACAGCTTATTCTGATATGGAGGTTGCAACATAGACAGAAAATCCACAACTGGTGGATGTCAATATCTAGGAGCAAGACTAGTCTCCTAGTAGTGCAAAAAGCAGACCACAGTCTCCACTTCATCCACTGAGGCAGAATACGTTGCAGCTGCTAGCTGCTGTTTCCAAGTGATGTGGATTCAGAACCAACTGAGAGACTATGGTATGAACTTTATATCTACTCCTATTTATATTGACAATTCAAGTGCAATAACTATTGTACAAAATCCAGTGAAATTTCCCAAAACCAAGCACATAGACATTAGATTCCATTTTATAAGGGACTGCAATGAGAAGAAATTAATCCAAGTTACCAAAATTCATACAGATGATCAGTTAGCTGATCTATTTACAAAACCATTTGATGTAGGAAGATTCACCTTTCTAGTATCAAATATTGGTATGGTAAATATGGATTAATTTGTTCTTCATTATTCTCCCTTATTTCGTGAGGAAAATACTTATTAAATGTGCTTCGTTAAGGGGGAGACATTGTTTCATTAGATGATGCTTAATTTTCAACTAACAGCTTGAGACTATTCTCAAGCTGCTAGTTCATTTTCTCGAACTGTTAGTTGTTTCACTTGGTCTGTCAAGTGTGCAGGGTAATTCAGTCATTCTTCTTAAGATTGTGCGCGGGACTAAACCTTTAAAGTCCCAGTGTCGTTTGATTGCAACTACCAGTTGCAAAAATATCTTCCACATTCTTTTCATCTTCTCTCTCTGTGTGATTCTCACACAGTCGTTCAAAACCCTAAATCTCCGTCGTGATCTCCAATGGAGTTTGTCAAAGAACATAATTGCCTTCCCTACTCTCTCAAACACGCTGAACTCCAACCATTCCATGACATGATGTATTTTCTACGTGATTCCCATATCCATTATGCTCTAACTGCCAATCCCACTATATACGTCCCACATATAGAGCAATTTTCGAAATCAGCGACTATAAATACTATTGATGGAGTCACTTCTTTTGCATCAATCATTGATGGTAATCCCATTACCATCACTGAGGAGACTATACACCAACATCTGCATCTTCAAGATGCCACAGGTATATATGATCTCTCTCTTACTGCTTTACACGAAGGTCTTTTTGAAATTGGGTATAGGGGCCCTACTGAATCTTTTACCTTCTATAAAGCACATTTTGGACCTAAATGGAAATACATTGTACATATTATTCAGTAGTGTTTAAGCCCTAAAAGGACTGGTTTGTTTGAATTTTCTTCAAATATTGCCACTGCCTTAGTCTGCTTATCAACAGGCCAACAGTTCAATTTTTCAAATATGATTTTTCAAGGGATGTTAAGGCACCATGCCTTAAAGAATGGGAAATTTTTTATGTATCCACGGTTTTTGGCAGAAATAATTGCAAAATCTTGCAATAATTTTAAAGTACATAAAAGGATACATGTTTCCCATAGGCACTCTTTATCTACTATTAAAAGACTTTTGAAAACAAGTGCCAATTTTCATAGTGTGGATGTCCCTTTGCCTCATGCAATGAAGGATGTCCATCCAAGAAACGGAGGAGAGGGTCCTGAGCAGGCTCAGCCATCTATTACTACTTCACCCCCAGGACCCCAACCCACTCCTCATGATACAAATACCTCCTCTGCACCTTCTACTATACATATCTCCCCAGCCCCCTCACTAAAAATATATAAAGGACAAAGGGTTGTAGGAGCTCCTTCCTCCTTAGTCCAATCCCAAAGGCCAAATAGCCCTATGCAGGGGGACACTCCTGCACAGAATATCGATAGGGAACCCATTGAGGATACTCCCACCCTCAATTTGGAGGTGAACATTCCATCAGAGGATGTTCATATGGGACTTGTGGCTGATACTACTGATGTCTCTACACAAGGGGCACAGGACAGTATCAACATCTCTAAGACCACACTCATGGCAACAGAGGGTGTGCAAGCACCTTCTACAACAACAGCTTCAGTTTCTAGGCTAACAGTCCCAACAGTTTCTCAAGTTGTTAGTCTAGAAGCTCAAGCTGTTCCCATCAGGCCAAGTGGAGTATGCATCAGAGAAGGTTCTCAAGCTCCTACCTCAGCAGTCCAAGCCACAGTATCAACCTCTACAGACAAGGGAAAGGGCATTTTGATTGAGCCTCCAAAGAATAAATTTGTTTCAAAAGAAGCCCAAGTTGCCCATGAAGCTGAACTGGCCAGAAGATTGGCAGAAGAACAAGACGAGATCCTAGACCATCAAATCCATGAACCAATGGGAGATGATGAGGGCTTAGGAGATTACCTAAGAGGGTTTGTGGTCAAAGAGAATCAAAAGAAGAGGAAAAGGCCAACAGGGCCTTCAAAGGCAGAACACAGAAGATTCTTGATCAATTACTCTGCAACAGCTGGGATATCGAAGGTAATTGCTCAATCATGGTCAACTGAGAAGCTTCAGGCTCTATATGACAAGGAAAAGGAGAAAGAAAAGTCCTCCACAGCCTCCCAACAAGTCCAAGTTCCATAAGAACCAGCTCAAACTGTTGCTGATGCTCCTCAATCTGAACCCATCCATCTAGCAAAGTTTGATCAGGTAAAGAGAGTGTTGTTTGACCAACAACTGCAAAAGGCTATGGAAATTGAAAAGATCCTGGATCAGCATGACTTCTCCAAACCTTTAATTACTTACTGGTATGCTAAGTCAATGGATGACATTGATTTAGTATATCATTTTGTAATCAAAAGAGAATCTGGTCCAGAGGAAGAATACAAGAGCATAATCCAACTGGTTCAAAGATTGACTAGAGATGAGTTATCACAAATGCACAATATTGGGACTGCCAGTCACTCATGGTCACCAATTGTGTGGGTACAAACAAACTTGAAAGATATCAGAAGCATTTTTGACCCAGAATCCATCAGAGTGGATATAAAAGCTGCCAAGGAAATGAAGATTGTACAGATTGATTTATATGCCAAATCAATGACATATAGACTCAAGCTTGAAGACAGATCCAGCAGATTCTACAATTTTGAATTCCTCAATTTGCCAAAAGCATGGCTACTCTAAATGAGCTCTATGAAGATTGAATGTGATAAAGTGGAGTTAAAGAGAGAATTCATAAAGGCTATAAGGAAGAAATTTTCACAGTTGTAAGTTTGTTTTTTGCACTACAACAAAATGAACCTAAAGCAACATGGGAGAAGTGTTGTGTTAGGCCTTAAAAGTGTTGCTATAGGCCTAATGCGACACTTTATGTAGTGTCACCTTAGCCAACATCGCCTTAGGTCTAAAGCGACACTTTCACTAGATAATGCAACACTTTTCAAAAGTGTTGCCATTTTTTATAAATGCAACACTTTTTATATTTAAAGCAACACTTTTTAATGTGTTGCCATTATTTTATAAATGCAACATTTTTTTAATGCAACACTTTTTATACTCTAAAGCAACAATTTTAATTTATTGTTACAAACTTATAGCAACACCTTACTTATAAAATGCAACACTTATCAAATGTTGTCATTATGTAACTGCAACACCATTATCAATCTATTGCAACACTTTATTATTGTTTTAAATTACATAAATGCAATATTTTCTAGACAAAAGAAACACATTCAATTTAACAAAAATAATATAAATTTATAACATATCGATCAAAAAGTATTTCAAGTATACAAATGTCTACAACCAAAATAAGGATTATGAAATGTATAAGCGATACAACAAAAAAGTAAATTACAATCTTGGAAATGCATATTGAATTCCTCTTGTAAATTTTTTCATACGAAATCGACGCTTATCATGCACAACTCTCCTTCTGTCGATCACTTTTCACAAAAAAATCTGCCCAAAGTAGCAATCAACTTTCCTGAAACTGCATAATATGGCAACAAACTTTCAAAGTAAGTCGGTTTTCGATGGAACTTTCACAACACCTTAGACATAATATAAAAACAGCATTTCTATAAAAATATTACACTTCCCATGGTAATTTGTATTTTTACTCGTTAAACTACAATTCTTTGCATAAAATAGCAATAAACTTTCGTTTGACATCCAATTTTAACGATACTTTTTGTAACAAGTCTAATATCCTTAGAAAAGACCAAATATATAAACATATTTCATCATTCATTGATATTTCATACTTTTGGTCATTAAAGTACCAAAAGTTTGTTTAAAATAGAAATGAACTTTCATTTGATATTGAATTCTGATGCTTACTTGCTAAGAGAATGAGCTAAATTAGCATATAGCACTCTTTCTTTAAGCCATATATATACCCTCCATGCCCGCTGTAGTAATCATAACCCGACTGTTCAGGTGGCCCCTGCATGTTTGGTCTTTGCTCCCAACCATAATTGTGTTTTGGTGGAGGTTGTTGATAATTCCCATAACCCTGTGAGGAATATGGTTGATTCTGCGATGGATATCCTCCTCTTGATGGATAGTTATACCCAGTTGGCTGTAAGGGATGATGACCTCTGGGTCCCCAATGAGGGCCAGATCCACGTGGACGATTGTTACCGCCTGAAGGAGTCCCTGACCGTATAGGCTAGTGTCAAAAGATCAAAAAAGACGTCAGTATCACCAAATATAATAGCAAACCACCAAAACAAAAACTAAATTACGATTCACAAGAAGTATCTATAAATCAAAGATATCCACAGCAAAGATTGTGATATGATGCATCAGAACTTTAACATCATAAGCAAACCAACCCAATAGACCCACTTGAAAAAGATGACAAGCATATCAAGTTCATGCCAATTGAAAAGTTGATACTCATATACTGATATACATGCATGTTTCCTCTTTACTTTTATTCTACTTCACTTTCAACCTTAAATGTGTCTATCCAGAAAGGTCAACGCGTACTAAAAAACATAGCCCATTATAGAAAAGCACCGATAATAAGAAACAAAAGTGAACACATAGATCAAATCATGCTAATTTGTTTCTTAATATAGAACTATACCTCTCACTATTCCCTATTCATTACCTGCTGCTATGCTGGTGTTAATAAGAAACTAAAATTAATCTGCTTAGTGTACATGTGTGTGTAGAAAATATTTAGTAGGTTGAAGTTAGTTCATAGTTGTTTCACAAACAAATATGGTTTCATAAGTGGACTTTAAAACAAATAGAACTAGATATGACACCATAAAAATAAATAAAATCATCGCAACCCACATCTCATTTCGAAATCAACTGCATTCATGTGACCATGGCATGTTTCATGCATCATGTTGTAAATGCTTATCAGCTTACAAATAACTTTGCTACCGCCTACTGTATATGGTTACCTAAGATACTTTTACACTCTCATGCATAGAACAGGGGGGGATGTCGAAGAACACCATGATGACTAGCATATAATAGTCTTTTACCAATACTACTATTACGGATCTTTGAGTCTTGAAGCAATCTTACCAACTATTAACTTCCTTCAAAAGCGAGGCTTAATGCGTGATACCTTTCCTCAGAGAGGGAATAGTGGTTGTTTATGCTACACCAAGAAAGCAATGCTGACCCGGTGTGAGGAAAAAGCCAAATCTGCAATTTTTAAAGCCAACCAATTCGAAAAAAGGACACCTTAAAAATATATAAAATCATATACTTGAGTAAACAGTCGACAGTAGACAAGTTATACCAGTTCAAAGGTTTGAAATGAGAACATATCTGTTGCTTCGACTCTTTATCCCTTCTCATTAGTGATCCTCAATCTTCTTCAACCCCTTCATATCTGTTGCTTCGACTCTGCAGTGTACACAATGACTCGATGATAATTAACATGAAAAATCGAAGGCTAATTTTATACCAGAACCAGACTGATTGTACTCAATAAATATCGTCAAGCTAGCCCAAATTGATCATGAAAATGTGTTTTAAACATCAATACAAGTGCATGCATGTTCATATCTAGTGTGTAATTAACTAATTAATCATTCTCTCAATTTAAATAGTAAATTCCAAGTTTCATGTAAAAACTCATCAACTTAATGTGTCCAACAACTTAAAAAAAACATGTGTCTGTTCTTGATTCCTTGATACCGAAAGTTGGCCAAAGGAGGCACATGGCTTCCGGCTTTGGGCATGGTTTGAATTATGAATGTTTTTTGATCATTTAAGCCTTTAATTCGCCATTTATCCTATCTAATCACTGCATATATCAATCTGAAAATCAGAGTTTGTGTGTGTGGAGCTGTCCGTAACTCAACAACATGCTGAGTCTCGGACTGTTCTTTGTTCAGTAATTCAACAGCCCACATTCCTTAACTCGCAAATAATTGTCCCTTAACTTACAAATAACTCCTTAACATGTATGCATATAAATATATCTAAGTTTATGTGTGTTTGGGGTATGAAAACAGAAATGGCAGCAGCAAAATGATGACCATAACATCATAAAAACAGAAATGGCAGCAGCAAAGGTTGGATACATATAGCAAAATAATTTCACCAAGAATTTGGTTTATTATGAAACCCTTTTCATGTTTTAACTTAAAAAAAGAATTACAATGCTCAAAAGGTTCAAGTTAAATTTCCAAAATAATCAAATTTATAATTCACATGTGTTGTTACAAATTTGTTTTGATGGTTTTGCTTCTGACCTTCCAAATTCAACTGACCCATTTTCACAACTCCAAATTCCACCTGTTTTACTTTCAACAGGTGTACACCTTACTGTTCATTTATCTTCTGCCCCATTCTTTAACAGCAAAATTATAGAACAAGTGCAGGAACAACTTTCTTGAATAGAAATTTCAAAGAATGAAGTGAAAGCATGAAGTAACTTGTAACATTTAAATGTAACTTGTAACATTTATATCCAACAACTTATTTATCAGGCTAATCCCGTAACTCAGTTCTTATCCTATCCATTCAAGCTTTTGTTGAAAAATTCGAGCTTGAGCAACTTTATGGATAACACCACATATACCTTTGATCCATAACTAGTTATTAGTCTGTAAGGTACTGGTGTCTCACTCACACATGAAGCCAAAATCAAGAAACTTTTTTGAATCCATTTAAGAAGTCAAAATTGAAACAAATATGTGTCAACTGTCAAGAAATTATTTTGAATCCATTCATGAAGCCAAAACCAAAACCAATTAACCAAGTATGATAATCATGGTGTCTAGAAACAATGTTTTGAAACAAAAGCCAATGTTTTAAAATTCTGTTTCTATTTCACAGCACCCAATCCCTTATTTGCAATTCTAAATTTCTAATTCTAAATTTCGATTTCACAGCACCCGAAACTTAAGGAACTGGACATAAGCTATTGCTACGAAATTTCTCATGAATCTAGACTCATGTTGGGAAGAAAATGACCCAACCTTGTAATTCTAAAGCGTAACCTCATGAATTGGTTGAATTCTTCACATCACAAAGGAATTGTACCCAGTGACTATCTCAATGCTCGTCCCCAAGATGGGGACTCGGAAGCTGTTGCAAGGGGTTACAAATCCATCCCAAATCAGTGACCATAGCTCACCTAATCGATCGAGGCAAGGGTTACGTCTCAAATCAGTGACGATAACTCGCTAATCTATAAAAGTAAAATGAGATAAGAAAACCAACCTGAAATTATACCTGTGAATTGAAAACCTACCGTTGTTGTGAGAAGACGATACAAGGCTAGGGCGGCGGCGGTATTTGTTGGTGCCGAACGTCTAGGGCCGCGGTGGTCTATGGCGGCAGCAGCGGTGGATGAAGGTGAAGGGAGAGTGGTCTGCGTGAGGGACGAGGGAGGGAGCAGAAGTGAGGAGGCGTACATGTATAACTGTATTAGGTTTAGGCTAGAATAAGGGGCAATCTACACAATAAACACATACCTGCAGTCTCTCTAATAAAAGAATTATGTTTTTTATTTTTTTAAAAGAAATTACCTACTTTAAAATCAGTCACAATAAATACATAATATGTTTTTTAATTAGTTTACCACTCATATATATAGATATATATATATATACATACATATATATATATATGTATATATATATATATATATATGTATATATATATATATATGTATATATATACACACACACACTCACACACACATACTTGTGATATTTTAAATTTGTAACCAATTTTCTAATTGCAATAAAAAAATAAAACATGTACTATCAATCTTGTATTTTATTAATCTTAACAAATCAGACATTGAGCTTTTGTGTGTATTTTTTAATCAAAAATACAAAACAAGAAGAAACAGTATAGTCAACATTTAAAAACATGTCATACTTAAAAAATGTTATATGTTTTTAAAAATGTGTTGCATTTTTTCATTATAAATGCAACACTCTAAAAATGTGTTGCATTTTTTTCATTATAAATGAAACACTCTAAAAATGTGTTGCATTTTTTTTTTTGAAATATGCAACACTTTAAACAAATGTTGCAATTTTTAGTAAAAATTGCAACACTTTAGAAAATTGTTGCATTTTTTTAGTAAAAATGGCAACACTTTAAAAAAAGTGTTGCATTAAATCATTATATGCAACACTTATTGTCAATGTGTTGCTTTAGAGTGAACTTAAATAAAAAAGCAACAATTTTTAAAAGTGTTGCATCAAAAGTGTTGCATTAGCTTCAGTTTGTAGTAGTGTTGGATGCCTTAGTTTGTATATAACAGTTTTACTTTGTTTTATTTCCTTATTTGTATAGAAACTTAAAGTCTTATGTAAAGAATTTAAGTTAGGGGAGATTGTTGGGAAATAATCTATGTACGTCAAGGAAACAAATCACAAGGCTATATATATAGATAGACTAGGTCTTTCTATTGTGTAAGTGTACGTGCAAAATCTGTAATTGTGGTGCTTCATTGAAATTGCTTTCTGATAAGTTCTCAAGCCTCTAAGGTTGTAAAACCCTAACAATCTGTGTTCTTCGTCTAATCAAACAGATTAGAGGTGATTGTAATCAGAGATTTTGGAAATATAAAGGTTTTTATATTGGTTATATTTATCTGTTATTTATTCTGAAAGTTTTCTTAAAACAGTTAAGTGTTATTCCGCAAACTTCTTAATTGGACTTTGATTCAAAACAAGGTTATTGGTTTACACTCTGATTTATTGAAACCAATTAATCTTAGGTGATTTTGATTCTGACAAGAGTGTATATATGCATCAGGAGTGTGCAGCCCTGACTCTAGACCAAGTCTCAAGGTAGAAAGATGGTTGTTTGTGTGCCATAATAAGTCATATAATGGGGAGTTTATTATGAAAACTAGAAACAATAATAACATGTGGTGTATTTGTGTTTATGTTGTGAGCTTGTATGTGATTAATTAGTAAATAGAATCAGCAGCCATCTTACTTGTGTGTGTGTTCTAATCAACAAAAACAGCAGCAATATCTTAACGTGTGTGCGTGTCTAAGCGTCAACAGCAGGCTAATGTGGGTGTGAGTGAAACACCTTGATCTCGAGACGTATAGTCTCAGGGTGTTGCGAGGTAGTGATAGATGTGTGTGTTTATATTGTTTGCTAAATGGACAACAAAACGTACATGGAGTCGTCATGGTGGTTGCGATAGGGATGAATAATAGAGATGGACGGCAGCAAAATAAATTGCACATGGGCATTAGTCCAGCCGTGGCCTAAGTTTCCTTGGCCTCTGGCGTTAGTTTCTCGACCTTTATTTTATGCGAGATAGAACTGGAATTAGTGAAAGGTGTATATGTATATGTTTAAATGTAACATAAGATTAGTAGCATATGTGTGACTTGTTAATGATAAAGCATTTTTTAAGTTATTCATAAGCATTTTAATAATATGAATACAAGTAAAGTAAGCATGTGAAGTTTATTTATGGAAAATCAAGAATGTTTCATAAGTGTATATAAGCATGTTAATTCATACCTTAAGGCACCCCATATAAGTTAATATTACACATATGTATGCTTGCATGATCATTCATTAACAAATGGGTTATAAGTTAACCACCCTTAACCTAGAAACACATAAACAATGAAATGACAACAAAAGAACAGAAAGGTTATATGCACATGAATTGTTATATAATGAATAGGTACAACCAAATCCGAGCTAAGAATCAAAGATAAAGACTTTGAACCAAATTCAAAAGACAAAGTGATATGTTCCTAATATTATTCAGGAAGTGGATCAAACCCACAAAGTGATATGTTCCTAATATTATTCAGGAAGTGGATCAAACCCACATGGTGAAAGCATAAAAGTGCTGCAAGACCATGATTATTCAGATGATACCCAAGCAAATATTGGCGGCTAGCCCAGTACATAGACGTAGGGGAGAGCTCGGTATCCGGACCGGACCGAACCAGTACCGAAACCGAAATAAAAGATGTGGAAGAACCGAATATCGAACCAATTAAATTTATATGTTACCGGTTCGGTATAAATATGGTACCGCAACCGAAATAAGAGATACAGGATAAATATGATACCAAAACCGTGGGTACCGAAAACAGATTTTTAACTAATTCAAACCCCGAGTAGCGGACCGAATATATTAATTCAGTATCGGTCGGTACCGGGCCGTGTTCAGAAAATCGGCTCCGTCGCTCACCCCTACTTAGACGTGGCTGACCCCACCATTATGCAAGCTTCACAATATCATCTTCCTTATTCTATATTTTGTTTATAGTCTCAATAGCGGCAACGACTTCCGCCCATGTGACCAATACAAGCTTATACGTGCATCATGCATTTAAAGTCGTGTCTGACCCCTTTGTGTGTTAAATAAAGCAGCATGATGCATACATAAATGCATATTTATTGTAAATATCTATGAACTCACTAAGAAAATAAGCTTACCTTTGTTGTTTCATCTCGTTTCTGGTAAAGGAAAAACGTCTGTTGAACCAAAATCTTAGGTTCATATTTCATTGAAGACTGAACTGCCTAGATCATTGACCCAACTTTTGGGGAATATATATATATATATATATATATATATATATATATATATATATATATATATATATATATATATATATATATATATATATATATATATATATATATATATATATATATATATATATATATTTATATATATATGAAGACTTGAAGACATGGGTTGACGGGATTAGATTGTAAGTGTGAAGTAGGGGTGTTATCGGGACCAAACCCGGTTAGGACCGAACCCGAACTTGGCTAAAATCTAAACCTGAGGACCGGACCATTAATTTACAATTGGTCCTATTCGGGACCGGAACCGGTTTGGTTCCGGTTCGGTTCGGGTATTTGGTGCATAAAAACTCAAAAACTAACTCCACTTTGAAGGTTAGAGGTGTTATCGGACCGAACCGGACCGGACCGAACCCGAATTTGGCTAAAATCTAAACCCGAGGATCGGACTACAATCGGTCCTATTCGGGAAAGGTATCGGTTCGGTTCCGGATCGGTTCGGGTATTTGGTCCACATATAACGCCCCTAGTGTGAAGCTATGTAGATTAGACTGTACCTTTGTAACTTAAAATTTCAAATTCTTTAGTGTAAGAATATGTTTAATATTAATTTAATCTATCTTAATTGTGGTTGATTTTATACTGTCAGCTAGGACCTTGAAGTTAAGACCTTAAAGAAATTAGGGTCTTACAGAGTTGGACTCGAGATTTGTGTGCTTCAAACTTGAGTTCGAGTCAGTATGACTCGAGATTCCGTGTGCTTCAAAGTCGAGTTTGAGTTAATTGGAATCGAGATTTCATGTGCTTCGGACTTGGGTTTGAGTCAATAGGACTCGAGATATTCTTTACACAGTCCACACTTGTAATCTGGAAGCAACAAACAAACATGTTTTATCGGTTATAATCAAGCAGAACAGATTAAGCAAGGCAGTTATAACAAGAAATCGTAAAAACACATTCACATTCAACATATGAGAAAAAAATTCAAAATTGAATGTTTAAATGATGAAATTAAACAACAAAACTTATCACAATTGTTTCGTGATAAAAAAACGAAGCTAAAAATATTTAATGCAAATGGTTTCATCAATTATCCATCAAGAACACATAGTGATACACCAAGAACAAACACACTAATCAAATTTCAATTGAGTTCTGAAAATCGTCAATTACTACCTCAATATTGCGAAGTAAAATCTAAAAATTTAGTTGTAGGTGCAATTGATATTGACGAACAACATACCAAAAAATCAGATCAAATGGTTAAACACAAATTTTTCAAAAAATTCTTGAAGTTTTTTTTTCTCTATTTTCTGTTCGAAATCAAGATCAGAATTTCAAATCCAAATTTCTCTCAATCTAGAACAAATTAGAGCATGTAGTTTTTAGGATCTTCATGTTATATCAATTATAATACATGACCAAAAAAATCAGGATCTAACTTCAAGCCAATAAAAAATCCAACAATTCACGAATTCAAGAACTTAAAAATTTGGGCAAAAATTCAAATATTGATTACTTCCTGATCGTTACTAATTAGAAGGTGAAATTTTCCAGTAAGGTCATTTTTATCACCTTCATAACATATACAAAAATCATCTCAATCCAATATCGTATGAATATTTTGAAAATTCCTGAAAATCACAACTTCATCTTTGACTTTTCGGTTGAACTTTCTTTATTCTCTTGCAAGATTTTTTATTTGATTCACCCATAGGCTCTGATACCACTTAATAAATCGTGATCTAGGTGAATCAATAACATCTGGATTGAATTATACAATCTATTGAATGATTTCTCCCTTTTACACCTTGAAACACATACACGAATGAGAGAGTTTCAAAAAGCTTCAAATTGAAAAGGAAATTTCTTTATATACTAACTTTCAAACCTATCTTCTAATTGTGAAAATAACCCTTGCACTTTTACAATTTTGGTTTTCACCTCTAAAAACTTATTCCTAACAGACAGATTCTGTAGCTTTCAACATATACACCGATGTCTATCTTCATTCCTAGCCCACCAATAATCGGATTAAAGATCAAAATGGATCTTTGAGCTTCCAAGATGAACAGAGAAATTGGATTTATGGGATTCGGACAGCAGACTGTTGTAGACAGAACCATACTCTCGAACACAAATTCGGTTTCCATTAAGACATTAAGGTCCCAAATGATTCACATATAAGAATTGAAGTTGCCTTTTCAGATTTTCAGAACAAATGTTCTCTTCTTTCAGTGCTTCAGACTGAACAATGTGAATGTCTTCTAACATCACAGAAGAGAATACCACAGGAGTTAGGGCATAACAACACTGTTCTGGATACGGCTTCCTACTCAACACATATGCGACCACATTCGCCTTGCCAAGATGGTTCAAGATCTCATAGTCATAGTCCTTGATCAGTAACAAGGACCGTCTCTATTTCATGTTCAGGTCCTTTTGAGTAAACGGGTACTTATGACTTTTATGGTTAGTGTAGAGCTGACACCTAGTACCAGACAGATAATTACGTCGTATTTTCAATGCAAAGGTGACGACAGCTAACTCAAGATCATGAATCAGCGCACTTTTCACATAGTACTAAAACTGCCTTGACGCATAGGCAATGACTTTACCGCTTTGCATGTGTACATGTCCTAAACCTATACCAGAAGCAACAATGTAGACTACGAAGTCATCACTACCATCTGGTAAGGCTAAGATTGGCACTTGGATAAGTTTCTGCTTCAGAGTAGCAAATGATTTATGTTACTTGTCAGACCACACAAAAGGAATAATCTTTCGTGTTAACATTGTTAGTGGTACAACAATCTTTGAGAAATCCTTTATGAATCGACGGTTATAACTAGGCAATCCAAGGAAACTTCTAATCTCAAAAGCATTGTGAGGCGCTTGCCACTTTTGAACAGCCTTGTCTTTTGCTAGATCAATAGAAATTCTTCGCCAGATTTGACATGGCCAAGGAACTGAATCTATAAGAATAACAAAGTAGGATTTCAAGTTTTTCTAGACACAAAGGATGCTAAAGAATTACTCAAGATTGTAATGTTGGTTTACTTGTCTGCGCTAGATGACTAAACTTGACTTCTACTTCTCATTGGACATTGATAATTATAAAGCCCCGAATTACCACACCTTGATCAACCATTTCCTTTCCTTGGACATTTTTCGCTATTGTGGCCGACCTTGCCACATACATAACATGTCACTAAAAAATACACATTAGAATAATGAATTAAAAAAACATTTAAATCAGATATATACTCCCTCTTGAACTCAACTCAATTATTTTTGAAAGTTGCTCCCCCTCAAATACACTCAATTTAAATCAGATAAACTCCCTCTCAAATTGACATGTATTTAGAACGTAGTACATCAAAAACTTTTAAGCTCCTCCTACAGAAGACAATTCACAATCAGTTAAGTTTGTAAAAATTAGTAATAGATAAGAATAAGACGTTAACAACATTCAGTTCATATAAAACAAAATTGTGAAAATATATTTTGTAAAAACTGAGTTTTTAAATCTAACGATTCAACATACCTAATTTGTATACCAAAATATTTAAATGTTTTTCATCTAACGTTTTGACAAACAAATTAGCTAACTATACTCATTATACAACAAAATATAACTCCACATTTCCATCTTATACATGATCTTGTAAAAAATGATATTGGATGTCCATGTGCTTCATCTTAGAATGTTGCAGGATATGATTCAATAGTAATTGAGCTCTAAAAATCACAGTAGATTGGTATATTCTCTGATGTAAATCTGTAATATCTAAGTTGGCTCTTCATCCACAGCACTCAAGAACATCAAGAAGATAGAGCAACGTACTCTGCTTCAGCTAATCACAAAGCTACACAATGTTGGTTCGTGGATGACCAACAAACCGATTTGTCACCCAAAAATTGAACTGCACCCGATGTGCTCTTTCTGTCCATTTTATCACCTTTATTGAAGCCACACTTTATCAAGTATATACACATGATCTGGCTTAAAAGGATCCACAAACCATTCTAGCTGATGTATGTATACCTCCGCTTTCAATTCTCCGTTTAGAAATGCGGTCTTCACATCTATTTGGTACACCGTGATGTCTTTTGAGACACAAATGCTAAGAACATATTGATAGCTTTGTTCCTGGAAACTGGGGCAAAAATCTCATCATAGTCAATACCCTCTTGCTGACTATATCCTTTGGCAACCAATATTGCTTTTTTCAGATTACTAGCCCATTTTGAAAACTCATTTGGTGCCAATTAGATTTATCCATTGGCTTTTCGACCAGTCTACAAACCTTCAACCTCTCAAACTGATTCAGTTCCTCTTGCATTGCAATAATCCAATCAGAGTCCTGAAAAGCTTCCTTAACCGTCTTTGTCTCAATCTTGCTAAGGAAATTACAAAACATGCATTCGTGTATCATTAGTCTTCTGGTTTGGACTGAAGCAGACAGATCACCTATGATATTTTTAGGTGGATGATCTCTTATCCATTTAAGCACATGAAGAAAACGTTGATAGAGGTCTTGTGTAGCATTTAAATCAAGATACGATTGTCGGGGAGTTGATTCCGAAGTTGATGGAATGTTAGGAGTGGATTCAACATGATGTTCAAGGAGTGATACAAGAATTTCTAGAGTTGTTAAATTTTGAGTACTATCAACAGGAACTTCTACTAGTGTAGGAATTTCCTATAAACTGATGTTAGGTGGATGAACAAATTCTATAGATGCTTCTAGTGCTAAATGATCAAAGATGATCACTGGATCTTCAGTATTCCTGTTTGAAGGCACAACAACGGAATTAGTTTTTTAGTTTCCAAAATAATAGTCATATAAATTTTCAAACAAAGAACCCGAATCATTAGGATCACATGAAACTTTATCGTTTTGCGTAGATGAACACTTCTTAAAAGTCTTATGTTGAATATTGGGTTTCGAACTTACTTTCCCAGAAGCCATACCAACACCTTCATCAGACATGACATTTACACTTTCATCAACAAGCTTAGTGCATTTTTTGTACACTTGAAAAGTAAGAGAATCCTTTTAGTAACCAATGAATATTCATTCATCATCTTTCTGACTAAACTTTCCTAAATTTTCTATATCGTTCAAGATGAAACATTTGCTTTCAAATACATGAAAGTATTTAATGTTAGGACGACGTTTGTTGATTAACTCATAACGAGTCATTTTGAAGCATTTATTGACATTGGAACAATTTTGCATAAAACGAGTAGTAGCTATAGCTTCAGCCCAAATGATCAATGGAAGATTGGAATATGCTAATAATGTCCTCGTTGATTCAACAAGAGTACAGTTGCGACGTTCAACAACTCCATTTTGTTGAGCTGTATGAGCAGCCAAAAATTGACGTGTTATCCCTAAAGAGTTAAGAAATGTTTCCAAATATTTGTTATTGAACTCAGTACCATTATCAGTACGAATGGTTTGGACTGATAACTGCAACTTCACTTGAATTCTTTTCAGGAAGTCAATGATTGTTTCAGTAGCTTAAGCTTTAGTTCATACAACGAAAACCCAGGTATATCTTGCAAAATCATCGATGATCACCTAGACATACTTCTTGCCATTAATTCTATGAACACGCATTGGACCACACAACTTGATGTGTAGCAGCTCCAAAGGTTTAGCTGAAGACTGTTCAACTTTCAACTTGTGTGAAGCTGTAACCATCTTCCCTTTCTCACATGTTGAACACAACTATTCTTTTTGAAATTCAGATCAGGTAATCCTTTGAATAACCCACCTATCGTAAGATTATTCAGATCTTTGAAGTTCTGGTGAGAAGGATGATGATGCCATAACAAGGATTCTTTGGTAGATGCCTTTGATAGTAAGCACGTGTCCTTTTTCATGTTCAAATTAGAATGATCAATTGATTACATATTAGTCATTCTAGCTCCAACAAGAATTTCCTTGCCTTCTTCAAATCTAATACTACAACGATTTGTTTTGAACTTCACTTCCAACCCTTTATCACATAACTAACCAATGCTGAAAAGATTATGACCAAGACCATCAATAGAGAACACCTTCTAAATAATGATCTTGTCATACATTAAGCTCCCATATCCTCTAGTCGGACAGAACTGATCATTTCCAAATCTTACCGTCCCATAAAACATATCGACAAAATTTGAGTATGCCTTATGGTCCAGTCTTATGTTTAGAGTATCCAGAATCAAGACACCACATGTGATTTACCTACAAAATGTAGTGTGCAATGAGGTACCCACTTCAGAATGCGTCCTGATGAGTTAGGTAATTCATGTGGTGCAATGTTACTTACATAATCATGCACAGGAGGAACTTGAGGGACCCATTTCTGAACAGTTTAATTTGGAATCCATTTATATATAGTTTGTTAACTGACTGAGAAAAAATCTGTTTAGACTTGGGTTTGTTTTTTATTTTCCATAAAGCACGTATATTCAAATTAGAATGATTAGACACAGCATGAGAATTAACAGCATACAGATTAAATAATTGATTACATGTGTATCTGATACAAGGCTTGTAAACATGTCTATCATTATTACAAAACCCTTGTCTATTATTAACAATTGTTTTTAAAACTTTTCTATCACTAACATTCTCCTTCGCTTTCTTCCTCCAAACTTTCTTTTGAACAAAAACTTTGTCCTTCTGTTGTTTCACAAAAAAATTTCCTTTTGTCTTTTCCACAAAAATCTTTTTCTTCTTAGGCTCCTTCTTTCACCAAACTTGTCTTGAATAACTTATTAGAGAATTATCTGACATAGAGGAAAGACTAGAGTTAGAACAATTAGAACGAGAATATTTCTGTTTTACATGATTACCACCGCTGAATCTTGAACCTTTGACATTTTTGGCTTTAGGCTTAACAACCTATGTTTTGGATGATTCACCAATCAAAGTAACAAAAGGACATAAAACAACCTTTTCTTCCAGTTTCTGTTCAACAACAACTTTATCCTTTGTTTTTAAAACAGGTCATGTAACTGTTTCAACTTTAGATTCAATAGATTTTTCTTTCAAAACTTCTATTTTATCTTCAGTTTTAACAGTTACCTTTGATTTAACTATTTTAATGAATTCATCAATTTTCACAAAATTGCCTCTAAGAGGGTAAATAGTAGTATTCATAAACATGTCAAATTCCTCTTCAGAGTTAATGTAATTAGCAAGAGCTGAAGTTATTGATTCAGAAGAGTCCTGAACAGCTTGAGATGCTCTCTAAGATTTTTCTTCAAGTTTCATTTCTAAATCTTCAATTGCAGCTTTGAATTAGTTTCTTTCCTCATCAAAGATTTTAATTTTAAATTCAAGATCAGATCTTGATGAGAATAAGTTTGAATAGGATCTTCAGGTTTTGGTTTATTTTTATGGGAGAATTTCATATATACCTCTCCAAAACTTCATAATATCATATATACACAACCTAAAACTTTAATATCATATATATCCTTCCTAAACATGATAATATCATATATACCCAATTTTAATTATTAATATCACATATATCACTCTTAAACTTCAATAATATCATATATACCCAAATTCATTAATTTAATTGTTTTTAAAACATTTAAAACTCATATTTAATATTGATTATTAATTAATGACCATTATACCCTTACTTATTTCTTCTTTCAACTAAACCTTCAAAATATCTTTTTTATCCAACTTAAATTAAAATATCATATCCCTTTAAATAATTTTATATAATTTACTTTTGTAAACTTTACTATGTAAATTTTTCATAGTAAACAAAGTAACATTAACAATAAAAAATTGTATTACATTTTTGCTCGTTTGTAATCAAATCGTATCGTCTTATTATATTTTCTTATTTATTTTTTTTTCCTGCAGTTTTCTATATACAATTAACTGATTATATATTATGTTCTTTCTTTTCTTTTTCTTTTTGAATTTATAGTTGTATTGCATTTTTTTTATTTAGTATATATCTTTTGTTTTCTATATACATTAGTTTCTATTTTTTTCAAACTTGATTTCGTTTTATAATTATGGTTTTTACAAGTTTACCTTTTTTAATTTTTATATTTAATCTAGAATTTAAATTATAACTTGTTATCCAATATTATTAGTTGTGTATATTTTGTGTTAATAAAATAAATTATATATAATTACTATGTGGGATAGAATATTAATAATTAATTTAATTGGGTAAATAAATTATATATAATTACTATGTGGGATATAATATAGACTCTAAATATATAGGATAAAATATATATAATCTTATTGTTAACACAAAATATACACAACTAATAACATTGGATAATAAATTATAATTCAACTAATAGATTAAATATAAAAATAAAAAAAGTAAACTAGAAAAAACAATAATTATAAAACGAAAGCAAGCTTGAAAAAAAAATAAAATCTAATGTATATAGAAAACAAAAGATATATACTAAATTAAAAAAATGCAATACAACTATAAATTCAAAAATAAAAAGAAAAGAAAGAACATAATATTTAATTAGTTAATCGTATATAGAAAACTTCAGAAAATAACAAATAAGAAAACATAATAAGACGACACGATTTGATTACGAACGAGCAAAAATATAATACAATGTTTTTTGTTAATGTTAATTATTTTTACTATGAAGAATTTAGGTAGTAAAGTCTACAAAAATAAATTATATAAAATTATTTAAATGGATATAATATTTTAATTTAATTTGGATAAATATGATATTTTGAAGGTTTAGTGGAAAGAAGAAATAAGTAAGGGTATAATGGTCATTAAATAATAATCAATATTAAATGTGAGTTTTAAATGTTCTAAAATAATTAAATTAATGAATTTGGGTATATATGATATTAATGAAGTTTAAGAGGGATATATGTGATATTAATTATTAAAATTGGGTATATATGATATTATGATATTTAGAAGGGATATATATGATATTAAAATTTTAGGTTTGGTATATATGATATTATGAAGTTTTGGAGGGGTATATATGAAATTCTCCCTATTTTTATAGTTCTCACTAAAAACATCATAGTCCAGTAAAAGTTGCATCTTATCAGCTCTCAACCTTTTCAGATCTTTGCCTGATTTAATTTCCTCAGATTCTTTAACAAAAACTATTTTTAATCCTAAGTTCATGTACCTAGTATCACATAGAGTTGAAGAATTTGAAATAGCTTTTGCTAGGTAATGAGGGTTTTCACAACCAATACCAGTTTTTGAATTATAAAACTTAATCTCTTTTAGTTGATTTAGATAAATTGTTTGATTAGTTTGACCTCCTTTTAAGAATGCATCTTCTAAACTTTTAATCCTTGAATAAAGTTTGGTTCATTCTGCAAAAATGAATTCATATTTAATAGAATTGTTAGCATTTTCTAATTCAGCTAACTTATGTTTTTCAGTTAAGTCAGTATTTCTGCTAATCAATTTTTCATTATCAGCTTTGAAAAATAGAAACTTTTTCTTCCATAACAGATACAGACTGTAAAGCAAATGTCTTATCTTTGAAAAATTGTATGACTAATTTATGCTCAGAATTTAATTTTATTTCCAAAGAATTGACATTACTTTTCCCATGCTTTAAATATTTTCCAAATGTTTTAACAGAGAATCCATATGCAAAAGTTTGTCTTCTAAAATGTAACTAGCATCAACATCTAAATCAGAGTTAAAAATAGAATCTACCTCTGGAGTTTAATATACATCAGACTTAGAATTTTCATCATCTTTAGCTTTGTTGAGTTTCATCAGTGTAGTCTCCTCATGTTTTTCATCTTCAGAATCAAAATCCTCTTTATCAGCTCTCACATTTACAGCTTCCACTGCCTCCTTATCATCATTATTCATACCAACCTAAACCTCATCTTCTCTTAACACTGCTTTCTCAGATACTTAAAACTCAGACACATTTTGGAAAGTCTCGGATTGGAAATATGCAAGGGCATCCATATCCAGTATATCGGATAGTTGAAGTCAGTGGTCATCATCAGCCATAAGAGCTTTCCCAGCTTTTTTTTGCTTAGCAAAAGGCTTTCCTTGTGTAATACTCAGAGTTCTTGAAAACTGGTTTTCTGCAGTCTCGAGCAAAATGGCCTTATTTGCCACAGTTGTAACACTTTTGCTCCTCATATATTGCTGTTGGTTTCTCTTTCTCATATCTATCATTTTTCTTCCCACTGCTCTCACCCTTGTCATATTTATCATGTTTCCTCGACCCAGACTTGTACCTCAGTTTGTTATTCATTGATTTCTTATAAAACTTATTCTGAAATGTTTTCGTCAATAAGGCCACTTGTCCTTTCATCTCTTTGATGTTTGAATCCTTACTAGAATTAGACGAATCAAACAATGTCGAACTCTCAACCAGAATAACTTTTTCTTTCTTAGAGACATGCTTATACTTCTTTTCTGCCAGAAGAGCCAAAGGACCAGGATTTGGTTTCTCAGCTTGCTTCTTTTCATTCACATTTCTCAAAACAACTTCTTGATAGTGGTTGAGATTTTCAAAGACCCTGTGGATATGTCTCTCATCAATGTTCTTTGTATGTTGAATGATCATGGAATATTTCTCCAATTTTAGATTCAGCACATTCAAGAACTTTACATTGATATCCAAAATGGATTTGGAAACCCCATTTCTTTTAATCTCACTCACCAGATTCACAAACCAATAGTAACTATTTTCAAGTAACTTTCCATCTCCCGTCCTGGAGTTTTCAAACGTCATCAAACTGTTTCTGGCCCTTTTAGTTGTAGCTTTGTCTGGTCCTCTCATGAGTTTACACACATCATCCCAGCTGGATTTGGCTGTTTTGTTATTAGTTAAGCTGATATATATCTCATTCGAGATAAAAAGTAATAGAAACTTTCTAGATGTCTTAGCTCCCTGCTTTCTTCTGTAGGACCCGTCCTTCAAGAGGAATCTTAACAACTAGATCCCAAATTTTGCAATATAGTATCAATTACAACTAAGATAGATTAATTACATGCAGAAAAAGTTATTGTACAGAGATTAGGATAACGTTATAAAGTTTGAAACTAACTTATAATGTTTGAAACTACGTTATAAAGGACACAAAGAATAGTCTATCACATAACGACAACACATGACATTTCTTCTACCCAAACCATCACAATGTATGTCTTCACTCTGTATCAAAATGTAGTTTGAGTAGTAGTCTATGACACTTTAACTTGGACTTGCAAAACTTAATATCTTAGACCAGCTTGTCCCTTTCCTTTGTCTTTTCCTCTAAAGAGATTCAACGACAACTGTAAGTGTTGACTTAGTGAGTTTATACAATTAGTAGTTAACATGCCATGAAAGAAATGCGGTAAATGTGCGTACAAGCATGATATAGCAAGGCTGTTACCACCAGCCACACATAGTGAGCAATAGTACTTAAAGAGTAGGATGATGTCAGTGCCACACACTCACGTTTTAGTGGAAGCTATCCACAAATTACTGGGCTAGCTACCAGTATACAACGTGGGGTGACATCGAAGCATGAAGCATATCTTCAAGAGTCAGGATCATACACTCACTTTGTCCGTCTGCATTAGGATGATAGGTTGTACTCGTAGCAATCTGAGTACCTAATTTATCTTACAACGCTTTCCAGAAATTCGAAGTGAAGCAACTATCATGATCAGAGAAGATAGATTTTAGCACACCATGTTTGACAATTATTTCTGAAATAGAGTTGTGTCAATCTATCCAGGGAATACCTTTCACGTATTGGTAGAAAATGAGCAGATTTTGTCAGTCGATCAATGACTACCTAAATGGAGTCAGGTTATCTCTTATTCTTGGGCAGTTTCGTAGCAAAATCCATAGTTATATGATCCCACTTCCATTCAGGTACAGGGAGTGGTTGCATATTTCCAAAAGGTTTTTGGTGTTCTGCCTTGACTGTCTGACATACTCTATAACTTTCAACATAAGAACTAATATCTCTCTTCATTACTGGCCACCAGTAGTCGGCTATCAGGTGAAAGTACATCTTTGAACTACTAGGATGACCATTTTACTTAGACTTATTGGCTTCAGATAACAACGTGTTGCGAGTAGAACCATGTTTAGGAACCAAAATTCTGTTTCCATTGAGACACATATGGTTCATAACTAGAAACTGCATCTGCCCTTTCAGATTTTCAGAATTCAGATTCTCTTCTTTTAGTACTTCAGCTTGCACAGTACGAGAGTCATCAATAAGCACATAATAGAAGACAGTAGGAGTCACGGCATAGCAACACATTTCGGAATGAAACTCTCTACTCCGAGCACCCACGACCACATTTGCTTTGTCGGGATGATAAAGAATCTTGCTGTCATAATCTTCGATGAGTTCCAAAGATCGTCTTTGCTTCATATTGAGATCTATTCGAGTAAAGAGGTACTTCAGACTTTTGTGATCAGTGTGTAACTGATACTTAGTCCCGTACAAGTAATGATGTCAGATCTTTAATACAAATGTCACAACGGCTAACTTAAGGGATAGTTGTATTTAAAGGTGATGAGCACCATAAATGAATCACTACTTTCAAGATTAATGTTATATAAATTTTAAATTTAAATTTTTGGCTTAAGCAGCCACTCAATTTAATTCGTTCTTTTAGTTGCTACTTTTAGGTTAATCCACACACACATCAACTTATATTTACAATTTTAATCTTGTTTGTGTAGCTGATCAGAGAGATGGATGATATAGAATCATTGAGACAACAAATGTGGTGAATGGCTGCTGTTTTTCTGTTTTGGAATTTAACTTCTCAGCCTTCTTCATCCCGTCCAAAGGAAGGAATGGCTACTGTTTTTTAAGAAATTGGTTCAAAGCCAATTACTGTTGGTACCTTTCTGAAAAGTACATATACACTTGCATATGCATTTACTTATTTTCATAATCATGTTTGCCATCCTGATACATATTCTATTTGCATTTTCGATTCACGTGTTGCCTTAAATCAACATATGATCTTTGCTCCCTAAATTGACCACAGATATTAGATAGGAAACAAAAAGACGGATAACATGATGCCTATAATCTGGCCATGAAAATACTTACTGAGAATACTCAGCCAAATCCAGGTCATCATCTCTAGACTGCATCCCCTAAGCTTTATTCATAGGCCTGTTACGAAATATTGAAAGTAATAAATATGTTTGTATATTGCTGTTATATTGCTGATATGTATGTTTCTGTTATAAAGTGAAAAAAGTGTGCAAATATGTATGTATATTGCTGCTATATTTCCATCTGCATATACGTACGTATATAAATGTTTCTGTTATAAACTGATATATATGTGTGCAAATATGTATGTATATTGCTGCTATATTCCTCTGTATATTAAAGTGAAAAAAGTGTGCAAATATGTATGTATATTGTTGTTATATTGATGATATGTATGTTTCTGTTATAAAGTGAAAAAAGTGTGCAAATATGTATGTATATTGCTTTTATATTTCCATCTGCATATACGTACGTATATAAATGTTTCTGTTATAAACTGATATATATGTGTGCAAATATGTATGTATATTGCTGCTATATTCCTCTGTATATTAAAGTGAAAAAAGTGTGCAAATATGTATGTATATTGTTGTTATATTGATGATATGTATGTTTCTGTTATAAAGTGAAAAAAGTGTGCAAATATGTATGTATATTGCTGATATGTGTGTGTGCAGAACTGCAGATATATATGTATCTATATTAAGATATTTGAAACATAGCACAGGCTTTGTCTATGTCCAAGTCATTTGAGTTCTATTGACACTAAAAGTATATCTAATGTTCTTTCCTCTTATTAATAATATGCAATAGAAAAAAATTGCATAAAAATTAATGTACTTTGGATTCATTTTCATTGCTGGTATCGAATTATATCTTACCCCATTAAAAGGTATTGTTAGAAAAACTAGTCATGAAAACGGATGCTCATTATATGGGAAGTCAAGTGTATTGCGAATTCGTCATTTTTGTGTAAAAATGCTTAAAAGTGATTAGTTCTTATCGTTGTTGATTAGTACTTGTAGTTATTTCATATTATCTTAGCATAATATTTTTTTCATTGTGATTTTTGCAGATAACAAATTCGGTAAACATGCTTTTTATAAAGGAATCAGGAGGTTGCAAAGGTTGAAGATGTTGGATGTAGAAACATTAACTGGATTGTAATTTTTGTCTGACTAAAATGGAATTGTTGGAATACATTTGGATTTTGAATTGTAATTTTTGTCTGACTAAAATGGAAGTATTGGAATACATTTGAATTTTGAATTGTAATTTTTGTTCGACTAAAATGGAAATGAAGAAATAGTTTTGATATGTCAATATTGTTAATAGGGTTTTATGGTTATATTTATACATATAAATATAAATATAAATATATATATATATATATATATATATATATATATATATATATATATATATATATATATATATAGAGGTTTTAGTGACTGAAATTAAAAGTAAGTAAAAATGGCTTCTTATGACTGAAATTTCATTTTTAGTGACTGTAAATGAAATGTCAAGAAAAGAAATGATGGAGCGTCGGTATTTTCCAAGCACCCTATACCTACTGAAATAATCAGTCACTAAATCTCCTTAGCTTTTACTGACTGAAAAATTGTGTATGTAAATGTAAATACTTTTAGTGAGTGTGACATTAGTGACTGTTTTTATTTCAGAGGGAGAAAGTCAAATTGGATTTAGTGACTGATTTTTGAGTTTTAGTGACAGAAATGTTCAGTCACTAAAAGGCTTTTATTTTGTAGTGCTAGTATCTGACACATTACCCTAAATAAAGTCTTTAATACTCCTGTCTTTACTAATTATTAATATTCATTATCTTATATAAATATTTAACTAAAATGTAACACATTGTGTCATTGTTCAACAACTTATTAAAAAAAATGATTATTAATCCCACCATAATAATACGCCGGTTATTTCCGTCGTAAATAAAAAGAAATGCAATTTTTGCAGATGTGCAAGTAAAGTCAAAGATCATTCACCGATTAATATACCTGCAATTTATGAAGTCCAACTTGGACAGTTGTTTGACGAATTAGGTCAGGATAGAGGAGTGCATCCACATTGACTATTTGACTTAGGATCGCAGCACCAGCACTAGTTTACGAAAAAATAATTTGGACAATGTAATAATACATGATCTATATATATTATAATAAAAAAGAACATGTTTTGCCACTTGTCAATCTCTTAGTGCATCACTTTTTTATTTTCCTGCTCTTTTTCCTAATTTAGAACAACACAAGAATAAATTTAATTAATGAAAGAATAAATAAATAGTTTTTTAGCTTTCTTTCCTAATTTAGTTCCTTAAATTAATCACTTCAATTCATTATATTAAAAGCAATTAAACTAATAGTTTACTAATAATTAAAATATATATTTCTTCAGATTTATAACTTGTATATTAATAAGGGAGAATTTCATATATGTCCCTCTAAAACTGCGTAATATCATATATACCCGAGTCAAAAATAGAATTTCATATATATCCTCCTAAAACTTCATAATATCATATTTACCCAATTTAAAACTTTAATATCATATATACCCTTTAAAACTTTTAAATATATCAAATATATCCAAATTATTTATTTATTCTTTTTTAGTAGTTTAAAACTCATATTAAATATTCATTAATAAAGAAATGACCAATCTACCCTTTTTATTTTTTAAACTTCATAATATCGTATTTAACCAATTGAAAACGTAAATATCGCATATACCCTTTTAAACTTTTAAATATATCAAATATATCCAAATTATTTATTTATGATCTATTACTACTTTAAAACTCATAATAAACATTCTTTTATATTTTTCCTATATACTAATCTTTATAATATCAAATTTAGCCATATAGGAACTGCTAGCCTGCTGCATCTTGATAGACGACGACTATAGAAAAATATTTATATAGTATATAGGAAAAATATTTTAATATTTAAGAATGTTTATTGTGATATATTTAAGAAATTTGATATTTGTATATGGCTATATATGATATTATAAAGATTAGTATATAGGAAAAATATAAAAGAAATGTTTATTATGAGTTTTAAAGTAATAAAAGATCATAAATAAATAATTTGGATATATTTGATATATTTAAAAGTTTAAAAGGGTATATACGATATTTAAGTTTTCAATTGGGTAAATACGATATTATGAAGTTTAAAAAATAAAAAGGGTAGATTGGTCATTTCTTTATTAATGAATATTTAATATGAGTTTTAAACTACTAAAAAAGAATAAATAAATAATTTGGATATATTTGATATATTTAAAAGTTTTAAAGGGTATATATGATATTAAAGTTTTAAATTGGGTAAATATGATATTATGAAGTTTTAAGAGGATATATATGAAATTCTTTTTTTGACTCGGGTATATATGATATTACACAGTTTTAGAGGGACATATATGAAATTCTCCCTATTAATAATTTGTTATTTTTTGTTGATTGCTTAATTGATATATTAAAACATGTTTCTATCATTAATATTTATTTATTAATATGATATTACAAATTTTCATTTTAGTTAAATCATACTCAGTATAACATGTTGACTAATTAGGTACAGTTTTTCGTTCTTATATTTTATATATTTTCTATCTTAAAAATTCTACAAATTTATTGTTTTTTAAAATTTAAATTAAGCGTTACATTTTTTTTTAATGTTATATAAAATGTATACAGTTTTAAAATCTACTTATATTCTTAAACTTTTTCATTATTATTACTTATTAGTACCAATTATAATCAATTTTAAATCCTTTATTTATCAATTATAAAAAACATAAATAAATAATTTCTATATCTATAGGAGCGTGATTTCAAAGTATATATCATTGCATATACATGAAATACAAGAATATGATAATCTTCATTTAGTTGTACATTTAATAATCTAATATTTAAATAAAAAATATAGTTTTAAAATTAAAATCATCACAAATATTATAATATTTATTAAATTTTTATAATACGATGAAAGTTTTAAACATGCTTTTATTTTAAATATTTGTTTATTTTAATTAAAATGTTATAAAAAATATATTACTTATTAAATTTTATATTATGTAAACTACGTAATCTTTAGTTATGTAATAATTTAGGTAACCATCAATTAATTTTAAAAACTAAATTGTTTGTGTAGTATTAGGTTTTAATCAAGTATATATTAAATGTGAAAGTGAAATTCTTTTAATTTATGCATGATCATTTAACAAATTTGATGTTATTTAAATTATGTAATCGTTAATCAATTGTTTACTAACTTTATAAAATTAATAATAAATAATTATCATTTGGAAAAACTTATCTTTTCTATATTAATGGATTGATAATAACATAACAACAAAGAAAAAATTTTATAAATGAAAATATGAATACACTTATCAGTTTTTAAAGGTTAATTTTATATGTCTTTACATTATAACTCTACATTTTATACTTTATATCAATTAATAAATTTTTACACTGTAACGCCCCTCCCGATCCCGGAAATGCCACGTCAACCCAATATCATAAGTGGCAATAACGCAACGGATCTATAACACACGTGTCATAGGATAATGCAGATTATGGCTAATTTAAAACTTTATTCACAAAGGATAAACACATTTCAGTACATTCGCCGCCCAATTTAACTAAACATAACAACACTGGCTATCAGATCCATGACTGATACAATATCCCCAAAACAACTGTCCCATACTCTATTACACATTACACAAAAACAGATATTAAGTCTCCAAGTCAACTCCCAGCTCTACCTCGGCGGCTGCTGAGACCCCTTCTGATTCCCTGAACATGTTACACTCGAAGACATGAGCAATAAACCCCGTGAGCACACGAGGGTTGACACTGCACATAAACACATAGCACGTAGCACACAATCCTTGTCCCTGTCCCGATTGCCCAACACGCATCCCAGGTATATAAACACAAGTATGAGATCTGTACAGCAACATAAGCCCTGTGGGGACCCCTCCCCGGCCGACACACTGCACACAGCAGTGAGCGGCAATAACCCTGTAGCATAGGAGCGACCCGGCTACAGGCCCTGCCGTATATATACGCCCCAAGAACTGTTAAGAACAGTCAGCCCGCGCGATCCCTTTCGCGACTTAGCGTCCGTATGGAACACATCACGCACACCCGAAATAGATCTCATAGCTCATACATAAACACGTATAATAATAGAGTATACCTGAGGTTCATGTCCCAGTCTCATATATATAACACGCACAGATAATAGTGACACCGCTAAATACTCGAAAGAAAGCGCGCTTTTAGAAAAAGTCTCGAGTACTCACCTGACTGATTTCCCGAACTCTGAACACCCTGATCGAATCCGGCCCGCTGTCCGCTAGTCCTTGTAGTCACACAGATATCCCAATGATTAAACACCATTCCGAATAGCATCAATCACGTAATCACAATAACCCGGACTCAATTCGAATCCGACAACCCCACGGAACCGAAACCCGATCAATACCCGAACCCGACCCAAAACTCGACTCAAAGCAACCCCAACAAGACCCCAAACCCAGACAAAACCCAGCCCGAGCAATTCCAAAGGAACCAGACGCAATTCGACCCAAAACCCCTTTCAATTCGAATTCAACCCCAATTAACTCATACAAACACTATGGGCATAACCTTACAAGCTCAGAAACTATCACAACACAATTCACACATTCAACCCCAATTTAATACCACTAGATTGAAGTTTCTTACCTTGTTGAGCTCAAGAATTCCTCAATAATGAAGATGATAGAGATTAGCTTCAATTTCAGTGGCTAATTAAACTTGGGATGGCTTCTTCCTGCTGAAATCCCACAAACGCACACACATACACACTCTTTAGGTTTCACACAATCTATATGTACGTCTCTATCTTAACCGGTCCCGAACCCACTAACCCGAACCCGATATCACGTTTTCAATATTTATGCCCATCTAACCCATTTAATCCCGAGATCCCAGATATATAATCCATCCGCTAATATTATAATCCGATGACACGCAAGCCCAATCCCGACACGTATCAATCCACGAAACAGGATATAATTGGATCAACCCAATATTAATAGAATAATTATCCACTAAAATAATTCCACGTACCAGGTCCAAAAGACGGATGTTACAAATCCTCCCCTCTTAAAGAGATTTCGGGCTCCTAGGTGGCGTTGGTACCCTTATGGTGTCTCCACTGAACGAGTACCAAGGCAATCTCTTTATTTCGCAATTTCTTGATCTTTATATCAGATATGGCCTCGGGCTGTTCCACGTACCGCAGTTGATCGTCGTCTATAATTTCAGATAACGGCACATACTGATCATCCTTCGCCAGACACTTCCGGAGATGACTCACGTGAAAGGTATCATGTACGCCGGCTAACTCTGAAGGCAATCGCAGTCGATAGGCCTGATCCCGGACCCTGTCAACAATCTCGAACGGCCCGATATATCGTGGACTCAGCTTCCCACGATGTCTGAACCGGATAACCCCTTTCCACGGCGACACCTTAAACAAAAATCGATCCCCAACACTGAATTCCAGCTCTTTTAGACGGCAATCGACATAGCTCTTCTGACGGCTCTGGGCGACCTTAATATGTTCCCTGATCACAACCACCTTGTCACTTGTCTCTTGGAGTAGCTCCGGCCCGCTAATAGGTCGCTCACCGACCTCGCCCCAACACAATGCGGTCAGGCACTTGCGCCCATATAGTGCCTCAAACGGAGCCATCTTGATCATGGCGTGATAGCTATTATTATACTCAAACTCGACCAACGGCAAATGCACGTCCCAATTACCACTGAAGTCGATAGCACCCGCTCGCAACATATCCTCGAGGGTCTGATTGGTATGCTCGATCTGCCCGTCAGTCTGCGGTCTATACGTCGTGCTCAGCTGAACCCTGGTACCCAATTCTCGCTGGAAGCTTTGCCAGAATCGAGATGTAAACCGCGTATCCCTGTTTGAAGTAATCGACATCGGAATCCCATGTCGCGATACCACCTCATTGATGTACAGTCTCGCTAACTGATCCTTGGTGATAGTGCCCCGAACGGCTAAGAAGTGTGCACTCTTCGTTAGTCGATCCACTATGACCCCGATCATGTCGTTCCCACGGACCGTGCGTGGAAGTCTCACTATGAAATCCATCGTAATGTGGTACCACTTCCACTCGGGGATCTTTAACGGCTGAAGATGACCTTGCGGCTTCTAGTGCTCGGCTTTGACCCTCAGACACGTCATACACTGCTCAACATATCGGCCCACATCCCTTTTCATTCCCGTCCACCAGTAGAAATCACGCAGATCACGGTACATCTTAGTACTCCCCGGATGAACGGATAACCTCGATCGGTGCGATTCATCAAGAATCAGTTGTCGCAGATTCCCAACCCTCGGAACCCAGACCCTATCATGAAACAAATACAACCCACGATTGTCCCTGACCAACGAATCAAGCTGCCCGGTCAGACGCTCTCGTTTCACATTATCACCCCGCAGGCCCTCCTGCTGCGCTAATCTCAAACTGTCAGTCAATGTCGAGGTAATCTCAAGCTTCGAGGCCCTGGATATCACAGTCTGGCTGCATGCCCTACGGCTCAGCGCGTCAGCTACCACATTAGCCCGACCCGGGTGGTACTTAATCTCACAATCGTAGTCCTTAAGCAACTCAAGGCTACGGCGCTGTCGCATGTTCAGATCCTTCTGGCTGAACAGATACTGAAGGCTCTTATGGTCGGTATATACAATAAACTGAGACCCATACAAATAATGCCGCCAAATCTTCAACGCGAACACGATGGCGTCTAACTCTAAATCATGCACAGTATGGTTCTTCTCATAAGTCTTCAGCTGGCGTGAAGCATACGCGATCACTTTCCCCCGCTGCATCAGAACACAGCCCAAACCTGACCCTGAAGCATCACAATACACTACAAAATCATCGGTACCCTCCGGCAAGGCCAACACTGGAGCCTAACACAACCAGGTCTTCAATTCCCTGAACGCACGCTCCTGATCCTCGGACCACTCGAACGGAACGGACTGCCGTGTCAATCTCGTCAACGGCAAGGCAATCCTCGAAAAGTCCTGGATAAAGCGCCTATAATACCCGGCGAGACCCAGAAAACTATGAATCTCTGGCACTGATCTCGGAGGCTCCCAGCTCATCACTGCCTCAATCTTGGCCGGATCCACTTTAATTCCCTCAGCACTGACCGCATGCCCCAAAAACTGCACCTCACGCAGCCAAAACTCACATTTGGACAGCTTCGCATACAATTTATCCTTGCGCAGCAAAGTCAAAACCTCTCGTAGGTGCTGCTCATGGTCCCCAACGCTCCTCGAGTAGATCAGGATATCATCGATGAACACGATCACGAATCTATCCAACATAGCTCTACACACCCTGTTCATCAAATCCAAGAAAGTGACGGGTGCGTTAGTCAAACTGAAAGGCATGACGAGGAACTCGTAGTGCCCATAACGAGTCCGGAACGCTGTCTTCGGCACATCTTCATCCCTGACCCTCAACGGATGATACCCAGACCGCAAGTCGATCATGGAGAAGAAGCTCGATCCCTGGAGCTGATCAAACAAATCATCGATACGTGGAGCGCATAACGATTCTTCACTGTCACTTTGTTCAACTCCCTATAGTCGATACACATTCGTATGCTGTCGTCCTTCCTTTTCACGAATAACACCGGCGCACCCCACGGTGACGAACTCGGACGGATAAATCCACGATCTAGAAGCTCCTGCAACTGAGACATCAACTCTCGCATCTCTGTCGGTGCCAGCCTATAAGGTGTCTTTGCAATCGGCACCGCCCCAGGAACAAGATCTATACGAAACTCCACTTGGCGATCTGGCGGTAACCCAGGCAACTCCTCTGGGAATACCTCGGGGAACTCACGAATCACAGGAATATCCTCTAAGGTCTTCTTTTCCTTCCTCGCGTCAACCACATAAGCTAGAAAGGTCTCGCACCCCTTAGACACATATCGCTGAGCCCTGGCCATAGACCCAATCACGATGTCTCCCTTGCGACGCCCCCATACACAATAACGCTCTCACTGTCCGAAATGGGTATACGGATGATCTTCTTAGGACACTGAATATCAGCCCGTCTGGCAGTCAACCAGTCCATACCCACAATCACATCGAAGCTACTGATCTCAATCGGCAGCAAATCGATCGTAAACCGCTGGGAATCTATCTCTAAAACGCAATCCCGATACACCCGACTCACTAACATCAAACTCCCATCGACCCTCTCAATAACCAAAGGAATAGACAAAGGAGAAGGAGACACACTAAAATAAGCACAGAAGATAACAGACACATAGGAGCGATCGGCCCCGGAATCAAACAATACACGAGCTCGAAGTCCGTTAAGAATGTACGTACCCGAAACAACATCTGTGGCATCCCGTGCCTCCTCGGCTGTCGCCTGAAACACTCGCCCTCGACCCCTCGGAACAGAATCACGGCGGCTGGACGATGACGGCTCTGCCCTGGCCCCACTCGAACTAGCTCCCTGTACTGCCGGCCCCGGCTCCGGACAATCACTCACACGGTGCCCCGGCCTCCCACATCGGAAACATAGCGGCCCGAGAACTGTGCAAACAGACGCAACATGACCTCGTTGACCAAACCTGAAACAACAAGGCAGCTCTGACAAACACTGCCCTGAATGGCGCCGGTGACACTTCGGGCACTCCCGATCCCCATACGAACTCTCAACCCTGCTACCGGATACTTGGGACCCCTGTCCCACAGTACTCTGGCTCTGAGTCCCCGATCCCTGACTCTGGCCATGACGTCTCGATCTACGATCTCGGCCCCGGTCCCTATCACGCCTCTGTCCCGAACCTTGCCATGAACCCTGCCCCGAGAACTGCCACTGGTCCGGACGCTGATCACTAGGGGCGTCCCCGGAGGATCTCCATACACTGGACGGCTGCTCAGATGTCCCGGTACGCTGCCTCTGAGAAGAGGGCTGCTCCCTCTGCTTAAGTATCTCCCGCTCCCTCATGTGGGCCATCTCTAAAGCTCTGGCGAATGTGGGGGTATCATGCAGCCCCACAAACTCACGGAGATCAGATCGGAGCCCATCGATAAACACATCAGCCATACGGCTCTCCGTGTCGACATGCTGAGGCGCAAACTGAGAATACTCGTTAAAACGGTCAACGTACTGATGCACTGTCATACTGCCCTGCTGCAAATTCAAAAACCGACGCTCCATTTCCCGTCTCTCATCCCGAGGAATGCACTGGAGCTCAAACACTGCCCTAAACTGTTCCCAAGTCATAGCATACGCGGCGGACTGGGTCATCGAAGACTCTATCGATTTCCACCACTGAGACGCTCTGCCCCGTAACTGATAAGCTGCGTACCCAACCATATCTCTAGGATCCACATGGGCTACCCGAAAAGGCAGCCTCGATCTCACGCTCCCACGCGATGGCCGCCCCCGGCTCACCGTCTCCTCGGAACTGCGGTGGAGCCCCTGTCATGAAATCTTTAAAAGACCCGCCCCGCTGCGAAGATGACGAAGCTCCACCCCCTGACTCAGTCTCGGTATGCTGAACCACTGGCCCCACATTCTGACCCTTTTGACTCTCTTGCTTTTTAGGTTGTCTATAAAACTCAGTTAAAACCTCTAACAACTCTGATTTCCGAATATACTGGTCACTGGGCGGCTTACCCACGCCCGATCCTTCACCCTGGTCTGCCATACTGATCTGCATAAAACAAAACGATTAAGCACAAAGGATAAATCACCCAGCGTTATACACTAAGCCAGGTTGGTTAATCCACTAATATAATCACAAAACGATCCCCCACGAAAGGGAACAAGCTCTAAGTTAAGCATCCACTAATGATACTCAAGCTTCAAACCACAAGCTCTGATACCATGCTGTAACACCCCTCCCGATCCCGGAAATGCCACGTCAACCCAGTATCATAAGTGGCAATAACGCAATGGATCTATAACACACGTGTCATAGGATAATGCAGATTATGGCTTATTTAAAACTTTATTCACAAAGGTTAAACATGTTTCAGTACATTCGCAGTCCAATTTAACTAAACATAACAACACTGGCTATCAGATACATGACTGATACAATATCCCCAAAACAACTGTCCTATACTCTATTACACATTATACAAAAACAGATATTAAGTCTCCAAGTCAACTCCCAGCTCTACCTCGGCAGCTGTTGAGACCCCTTCTAATTCCCTGAACATGTTAGACTCGAAGACATGAGCTATAAAGCCCATGAGCACACGAGGGTTGACACTGCACATAAACACATAGCACGTAGCACACAATCCCTGTCCCTGTCCCGATTGCCCAACACGCATCCCAGGTATATAAACACAAGTATGAGATCTGTACAGCAACATAAGCCCTGTTGGGACCCCTCCCCGGCCGACACACCACACACATCAGTGAGCGGCAATAACCCTGTAGCACAGGAGCGACCCGGATATAGGCCCTGCCGTATATATACGCCCCAAGGACTGTTAAGGACAGTCAGCCCGTGCGATCCCTTTCGCGACTTAGCGTCCGTATGGAACACATCATGGACCCCCGAAAGAGATCTCATAGCTCATAGATAAACACGTATAAGAATAGAGTGTACCTGAGGTTCACGTCCCTGTCTCATATATATAACACGCACAGATAATAGCGACACCCCTAAATACTCGAAAGAAAGCGCACGTTTAGAAAAGTCTCGAGTACTCATCTGACTGATTTCCCGAACTCTTAACACCCTGATCGAATCCGGCCCGCTGTCCGCTAGTCCCTGTAATCACACAGATATCCCAATGATTAAACACAATCCCGAATAGCATCAATCACATAATCACAATAACCCGTACTCAATTCAAATCCGACAACCCCACGGAACCGAAACCCGATCAATACCCGAACCCGACCCAAAACTTGACTCAAAGCAACCCCAACGAGACCCCAAACCCAGACAAAACCCATCCCGAGCAATCCCTAAGGAACCCGACGCAATTCGACCCAAAACCCCTTTCAGTTCGAATTCAACCCCAATTAACTCATACAAACACTATGGGCATAACCTTACAAGCTTAGAAACTATCACAACACAATTCACACATTCAACCTCAATTTAATACCACTAGATTGAAGTTTCTTACCTTGTTGAGCTCAAGAATTCCTCAATAATGAAGATGATAGAGATTAACTTCAATTTCAGTGGCTAATTAAACTTGGGATGGCTTCTGACTGTTGAAATCCCACAAACGCACACACATACACACTCTTTAGGTTTCACACAATGGATAAGGGAGAAAGAAAATAGATGTTTTATATGTACGTCTCTATCTTAACCGGTCCCGAACCCACTAACCCGAACCCGATATCACATTTTCAATATTTATGCCCATGTAACCCATTTAATCCCGAGATCCCAGATATATAATCCATCTGCTAATATTATAACCCTATGACACGCAAGCCCAATCCCGACACGTATCAATCCACGAAACGCGATATAATTGGACCAACCCAATATTAATAGAATAATTATCCACTAAAATAATTCCACGTACCAGGTCCAAAAGACGGATGTTACATACACCAACTTAATATTAATGCATTATTGATAATTTTAGCAAATTATAAACTATATATTACAAAAGAATAATTATTAGTAAACCATACCCATGTAATATCTCTATAAATACTAAAAGAGTAATTATACTCATTTATTGTGAAGCCACATGGTCATCACAATGAATTTAAACGTGGCGTTTATCGTTTTTAAAAGTAATAAAGAAATTTAAATTGCATCTATATATTATATATTTATATATATCATAATAAAAGAAAACATGTCTTGCCACATGTCAATCTCTTAGTGCATCACTTTTTTATTTTCCCGCTCTTTTTCCTAATTTAGAACAACACAAGAATAAATCTAATTAATGAAAGAATAAATAAATAGTTTTTTTAGCTTTCTTTCCTAATTTAGTTCCTTAAATTAATCACTTCAATTCATTATATTAAAAGCAATTAAACTACATGTTTCAACGTTATATAAAATGTATACAGTTTTAAAATCTACTTATATTCTTAAACTTTTTCTTATTAGTACCAATTATAATCAATTTTAGATACTTTATTTATCAATTATATAAAAACATAAATAAAAAATTTCTATATCTATATGAGCGTGATTTCAAATTATATATCATTGCATATACATGAAATACAAGAATATGATAATCTTCATTTAGTTATACATTTAATAATCTAATATTTAAATAAAAATATTGTTTTAAAATTAAAATCATCACAAATATTATAATATTTATTAAGTTTTTATAATACGATTAAAGTTTTAAACTTGCTTTTATTTTAAATATTTGTTTCTTTTAATTAGAATGTTATAAAACATATATTATTTAATAAATTTTATATTATGTAACTTACGTAATCTTTAGTTATGTAATAATTTAGGTAACCATCAATTAATTTTAAAATCTAAATTTGTTTTTGTAATATTAGGTTTTAATTAAGTATATATTAAATGTGAAAGTTAAATTCTTTTAATTTATGCAGGATCATTTAACAAATTTGATGTTATTTAAATTATGTAATCGTTAATCAATTATTTACTAACTTTATAAAATTAATAATAAATAATTATCATTTGGAAAAACTTATCTTTTCTGTATTAATGGATTGATAATAACATAACAACAAAGAAAAAAATTTATGTGAAGACCACCCCTTACGGGGCGGTAGTCACGAGTCTAGGTCCCACATCATGCAACACGATATCAATCATAACTAAGATAGAGTAATTATAATGCCGAATATTAAATTACAGGCACAAACATATTAGGATTTAAGTTTAATACAGATTCAGTTTTTTTAAATTAAACTTATAAAGGGCACAAGTCTAATCTAATTCATGTCATCACATAATCAAGATATATCTACCCAAACCACCATAATATCATCATCCAATTAGTACCAAAAGGGGTTTGCTGAGTAGAGGTCTATGAAAACTTCTGTCTTGATCTTGTAAGACCTAAGAACTAGGTCCGGCAGGTGACTTTCCTTTATCTTTTCCTGTAAAAATGTGAATGTAGCAACCATAAGCAATGCTTAGTGAGTAAATAGATTTTCAAATTAACATGCATTGTCAAACGGATCATCAGTCTAGCGTGATATGTCTTGGCTGCCGCTACAACCCTCATGATTGAGACATAGAAGTCATAGAGTCGGATGATGCTCAAGCCACGCTCACGCTTAAATCGTGGGGATCAGCCACATACTGGGCTAGCTACCAGTAAATCAACGTGGCGGAACATCGGAGGTCATTACCAAGTTCAATAGAACTGGTGAAATAGCCAGGTCTAGAACAATAGACCAATCAAGGCTAATCAAGCTGAATCAATATGTCAAGTATATGCAATGATGAAGCATACGTAATCAAAGTCATGATAGCAGTAGTCTCAAAGCAGTATCAGAAATGAACTACAAATGCAATAACATAAGAAATGACGACCAAATAGCTATCATGATCCACTGGGCAACACCCAACCATGGTGTGCACAGGTCACAATCCAGCTGATGATATGAATGTCAAATCAATCTAGCATCAATAATATGTCTCAACCGGAAATTTAAGCATGTCAAATCTGAATATTGATAACTCACAGATCTGGGGTCTTTATCAAACAGATGTAAAATCTGCCACCTGAGTTATCTCAGGATTTTATCTTTGTCAATCTGTTCTCTGTCAATTCAAATCTTTGACCCGCTTTAAATCTCTAAATCTTTGTATCTATGTTCAGAATTTCACTGAACCTGTCCCGAATTATCATGTCAATATCATCATCTTTTAGTCTTTAAAATCTTTATTTAATCTGATTCTGATAACTGATCATTCATTTATCTCTCTTTCGTTTATATTCTTTGTTTCATTAATTTCTCAAAGGTCTATATATATATATATATATATATATATATATATATATATATATATATATATATATATATATATATATATATATATATATATATATATACACACACACACACACATATATTAATATATATAATCATTTTGCATGCTATCTTGTTATTTTATGCATTGTTCATGTGTTTTATTCAAGATATTCAAATTTAAGGAGTGGGTTTCGAATTTATATAACAAATTCGACCATATAGATGAATTAAATTCGAAAATGAGGTTAAATTCGAATATAGATGCTTAAATTCGAACATGAGGGAATTAAATTCGAAGCATGTCTTGACTTTATACTCAAATTCGAACAATCTCTCGAATTTATAGCCAAATTTGAACCCCTTGCTAGATTCTAGAACATTAAATTCGAGTGAGGGCTTAAATTCGAATCCATATTCGAATTTAGGGTTAAACTCGAAGCCTTGGTTCAATTTTCCTATACTCGAAATTGTTCTATGCATCTCGAATTTGTTCATATGCTACAGCTTTAAATCATGCATTTCGAAGTCTAAATTCACTAATATGTTAAGTATTAAGCCTAGGTTCGTTTATATTATACATAATCTATCATAAACTTGTTAAAACTCAAGCTAAATAACTTAAATTCGAATGAAAATGGTAAATTCGAATTTATTCTTCAAAACCAAAAATAAGAAAACTTAAGAAATCGATTCTTACCTCAAATTTCGTTGTAGATTGTTGTCGTTTATCACTTCCTGTCACTTGTCCTTGGTTAATTCTCCAACTTGGTTGCAAATTAGGGCAAAGATTGATGAACTTTGTATAGAGAGAGAGTAATAAGTGATTAATGATTCATGAATCTCGTTTATATACTCCATCTAGTTATATTTGCTACTTAACCCACTATTACTTTTGTATCATATATCTCGTTTATTTAAATATCTTTAATAATTTATTAAATCATAATTCAATATTTAAATAATTTAATTAAATATTTCATAACTTAATTAAATTATAATTCAAATAATGTAATAAAATTACATTACTGGTTCGATAATCAGATAATTAAGTTTAGATAAGACTAGGTTGTTACAGAATGGGCTCCACCACGCACAAACTTCGTCCTCGAACTTAGCTATGTTCGAACAGACTGGGATAAGTAGCTTTCATAACATCTTCAGATTCCCAAGACTGATGCGAACCTTTGTGGTGTTTCCACTGGACGAGCACCATCTGTATATCTTTATTCCTAAGCTTCTTGGTCTTCGAGTCCAGAATACGTTCTGGCTCTTCAACCACTCGAAGCTTTTCATCAACTTGCAGAATAACGTGTGGTATTTGAACTTCTCTTTCGTCTGCTTAGCTCTTTCTCAGATGACTAACATGGAATACAGGATGTATTCCAGATAAGTCTGCTGGCAGTTCAAGACGATAAGATTGATTTCCTATCTTTTCGACAATCTTGAACGGACCGATGAATCTCGGAGCTAGCTTGTTTTTTTATGAATCTTACCACATTCTTCATTGGGGATGCTTTCGGCATCACCCAATCGTTAACTGCAAAACTGATTGATCTGTGTCGATTGTCATAATATGACTTCTGCCTGCTTTGAGCTTCAAGAATGTTTCTTCAAACGAGTTGAATCTTCTCGTGAGTCAACTGTAGAAGGGCAGGACCCGCTATCAGTGATTCACCTGTTTCGCGCCAACTGGTGGGAGTTCTACACTTTCTTCCATATAAAGCTTCAAAAGGAGCCATCTTGATCGTGGAATGATAACTGTTATTATATGAGAATTCGACCATAGGCAAGTGGCCATCCCAGTTACCACCCAGATCAAGGACACAGGCACGAAGCATATATTCAAGAGTAAGGATAATACGCTCACTCTGGCCATCTGCATTAGGATGATAAGCAGTACTCATAGAGATCCGAGTACCCATTCCGTCTTGTAGAGCTTGCCAGAATCTAGATGTGAAACGACTATCACGATCTGATACGATAGACTTTGGCACACCGTGACGAGAAATAATTTCTGTGATATACAACTGTGCCAATCTATCAAGGGAGTACGTCTCTTTCATCGGTATGAAATGAGCTGACTTCGTTAATCGATCCACGACTACCCAGATGGAGTCGTGCTGTCTCTTGGTCTTTGGCAGTTTGTAACAAAATCCATGGTTATATGCTCCCACTTCCATTCAGGAACTGGCAGTGGTTGCATTACCCCGAAGGGTTTCTGATGTTCTGCCTTAACCATTTGACATATTCTGCAGCTTTCAACATAACGACCGATGTCTTTCTTCATCCCTGGCCACCAGTAATCAGCTTTCAGATCGAAATACATCTTTGAGCTGCCAGGATGAATAGATAACTTGGACTGATGAGCTTCAGATAGAAGAGTGTTGCGAATAGAACCATATTTAGGAATCCAGATTCGGTTTCCCTGGAGACATTGAAGTCCCAAATGATTCATAGATAGCAATTGAAGTTGCCCTTTAAGATTTTCAGAACCGATATTCTCTTCTTTCAACGCTTCGGCTTGAGCAGATCTGATGTCTTCTATAAGATCAGAAGAGAATACAACAGGAGTCAGGGCATAGCAACACTTTTCCGGGTATGTCTTTCTACTCAAAGCATCCGCGACCACATTAGCTTTGCCGGGATGATATAGGATCTCGCAATCATAGTCCTTGATAAGCTCCAAGGACCGACGCTGTTTCATATTCAGATCCTTTTGAGTAAAGAGATGTTTGAGACTCTTATGATCGGTGTAAAGCTGACACCGAGTCCCATAAAGATAATGACACCAGATCTTCAGTGCAAAGGTAACAGCAGCCAATTCAAGATCATGAGTTGGTGCACTTTTCTCGTAATCCTTCAATTGCCTTGAAGCGTAGGCAATTACTTTTCCCCTTTGCATCAGAACACATCCTAAGCCAGTACCAGATGCGTCGCTGTAAACGACAAAATCATCGTTGCCTTCTGGTAAGGCTAGGATCGACGCTTGAATTAACTTTCGTTTCAAAGTTACAAATGCCTCTTGCTGTTTATCTGTCCATACGAATGGTGTATTCTTTCGTGTTAGCATCGTAAATGGCACAGCAATCTTCGAGAAGTCCTTTATGAATCGCCGATAATAACCGGCCAATCCAAGGAAACTTTTTATTTCGTAGGCATTGCGAGGCGTTTGCCATTTTTGAACGGCCTCGACTTTAGAAGGATCAACTGACATTCCTTCGCCAGATATAACATGGCCAAGGAATTGAATCTAGAAAGAAATCAGAGTGAAATTTCAAGTTTTTGTTCAATCAAGAAACGCTTAAGAAATAGCTCGAGACAATATAAAGTTATACCTGTCTGAGCCAGAATTCGCACTTAGAGAATTTTGCGTAGAGTCTTTCTTTTCTTAGTAACTCTAGAAATTGTCGCAGATGAATAGAATGATCAGCCTCCGTTTTGGAGTAAATCAGAATATCGTCTATGAATACGATAACTGACTTATCCAGCATCGGTCTGCACACGCGATTTATGAGATCCATGAACGCCGCTGGTGCATTTGTTAAACCGAACGACATCACGAGAAATTCATAATGACCGTATCTTGTTCGGAAGGCTGTCTTTGGAATATCCTCATCTTTAACCTTCAGCTGATGATACCCAGAACGAAGATCGATTTTAGAAAAGTAGCTGGCTCCTTGTAGCTGATCGAATAAATCGTCAATTCTGGGCAGAGGATACTTATTCTTTATGGTGACTTTGTTCAACTCGCGGTAATCGATGCACATTCGAAGAGTTCCGTCTTTCTTCTTAACGAATAAGACAGGTGCACCCCACGGAGATGAACTCGGTCGGATAAATCCCTTTTCTAGCAGCTCTTGCAACTGCTTTGACATTTCCTGCATTTCTGCAGGCGCAAGTCTGTAGGGAGCTTTAGCGATGGGAGCCGCACCAGGAACCAAGTCAATACTGGACTCGACTTGACGTTCTGGTGGCACTCCAGAAATATCATCAGGAAACACGTCGGAAACCCACAGACGATTGGAATATCAGATAAGGATTTCTTTTGGACTTCAAGGATAGATTCAGACGAGACGTAGCATAAATAAGATTCGTGACCCTTAGACAGATATTTATGAGCTTTTTCAACTGAAATAAAGCAGTGAGCACCTTTTCGTTTCTCGCCTTTGATTTCCAATACTCGGCCGTCTGAAGACTTAATTCTGATGATTCGCCGATTGCAGACGATCGTAGCCTCGTTATTCATTAGCCAGTCCATGCTGATGATGACGTCGAACTCTTTCAACGGAATTGGGATAAGGTCGAGGTTGAACACAATATTGTCAACAAGCAGAGTACAGTTTCGATAAACAGAATCAGCCATAACATAGTTGTTACTGGCTGTCTCAATATCAAGTATCACGAGAAGCTTCGATGGAGATTTGAGTAATCTTTGTGCGAAAGAAGTCGATATAAAGGAACGACTAGCACCGGAATCAAATAATACACGGGCAGGGATTGAGTTAAGCATGAACGTACCGGTAACCACGTCAGGTGTTTCTTTTGCTTCTTCCGCTGTTATCTGAAATGCTCGAGTTCTTGCGGTCGGAGTTGCAGCTGAGCTTTTTATTGTAGATCCTCCAGCTGAAGACTGTGACTGACCTCGTTGCCCGCTGCGACACTGATACATGAAGTGTCCTCGTTTCCCACATTTCGCACATCCGAGTCCTCGCTGTGGACACTCTTCGCTACTGTGACCAACTCTGTTACAAGCAAAACATGTGACGTCGTCTGGGTTACACAACCCCATGTGTGACTTTCTGCATCTCTTGCAGAATCATGGCTCGTTCGTTAGAGAATAAGCTTAAGCTCTCGGTTGGGATTGTTGAGATTGCTGGGACTGAGATTTGTTTGGTATGAAGAATCTGCCGAATCTCTGCTTCTTCGGAGGAGATGGACATGTCGGGTTCGCTAATGGAGCATAGAGCTGATCGCCATACTCTAGGTATCCTCTCTCGATCTGTCTGGCCGCTTCCACCATTTCCAAGTAACTTTTATACTTTATTGCGCTCATCGGATGACGGTATCTCGGGTTAAGTCCTCCGCGAAATCGATTCATCTTTCGTTCCTCAGTAGCTACTTGATATGAGGAGTAACCGCAAAGTCGTGAGAATTCATGCTCATATTCATCAACAGTTTTGGTTCCCTGTGTCAGCTGCATCAATTGTACTTCCATCTTGTCTTGCTGATCGACCGGACAATACTTCGTGTTGAACATATTTAAGAACTGTTCCCACTCTAAAGTCTGTATCACTTCCTCGCCATAAATGCTCCTCTGAGTCTTCCACCAAGCGCGGGCAGCGCCGACAAATAACGTAGAAGCATAGCTCACCTTCTTTGAATCTAAGGAGTCAGAGATTCTAAAGATCTCTTCAGTATGGCTAATCCAATCCATCGCCTGAATTGGATTGACAGTACCCTCAAAATTTAGAGCACCACTAGCTTTAAAATCTTTGAACTTACAGCCTTTTGGATGTGCAACTTGGATTTCAGGGTTCGAGTTATCAGAATCAGAGTCAATATTCTGGACTTGTTTATCTTTTCACTTATTCTTTTTATCTTCACGTCTTTTAGCTTCGGCCTCATCCCTGGCCTGAAACTGTTCTTGCATAATCTTATTTTGTTGTTCAGAATGTTGGGCTAAAAGTTGTTGCATCATTTCAAACATTTGTTGTGGGGTCATGTTGTTTGGTATGTCACCTGATCCTGATCCTGACATCTTTTCTGAAAAATTAAAATCATTCAACTATCAGTTTATAGACTTAGATCTATGTACCCTTTTTCCCATCCTAATAGTCTGTACGTCCTATCTCAGTTCAAACCACCTAAATGATTGATACATATGTATTACTTCAGTTTGAGACCAAGTATACTCACGTAATACTTAATTCAATCAAACTATGTGCTCTGATACCATCCTGTGAAGACCACCCCTTACGGGGCGGTAGTCACGAGTCTAGGTCCCACATCATGCAACACGATATCAATCATAACTAAAATAGAGTAATTATAATGCGGAATATTAAATTTCAGGCACAAACATATTAGGATTTAAGTTTAATACAGATTCAGTTTTTTTAAATTAAACTTATAAAGGGCACAAGTCTAATCTAATTCATGTCATCACATAATCAAGATAAATCTACCCAGACCACCAAAATATCATCATCCAATTAGTACCAAAAGGGGTTTGCTGAGTAGAGGTCTATGAAAACTTCTGTCTTGATCTTGTAAGACCTAAGAACTAGGTCCGGCATGTGACTTTCCTTTATCTTTTCCTGTAAAAATGTGAATGTAGCAACCGTAAGCAATGCTTAGTGAGTAAGTAGATTTTTAAATTAACATGCATTGTCAAACGGATCATCAGTCTAGCGTGATATGTCTTGGCTGCCGCTACAGCCCTCATGATTGAGACATAGAAGTCATAGAGTCGGATGATGCTCAAGCCACGCTCACGCTTAAATCGTGGGGATCAGCCACATACTGGGCTAGCTACCAGTAAATTAACGTGGCGGAACCTCGGAGGTCATTACCAAGTTCAATAGAACTGGTGAAATAGTCAGGTCTAGAACAATAGACCAATCAAGGCTAATCAAGCTGAATCAATATGTCAAGTATATGCAATGATGAAGCATACGTAATCAAAGTCATGATAGCAGTAGTCTCAAAGCAGTATCAGAAATGAACTACAAATGCAATAACATAAGAAATGATGGTCAAATAGCTATCATGATCCACTGGGCAACACCCAACCATGGTGTGCACAGGTCACAATCCAGCTGATGATATGAATGTCAAATCAATCTAGCATCAACAATATGTCTCAACCGGAAATTTAAGCATGTTAAATCTGAATATCTATAACTCACAGATCTGGGGTCTTTATCAAACAGATGTAAAATCTGCCACCTGAGTTATCTCAGGATTTTATCTTTGTCAATCTGTTCTCTGTCAATTCAATCTTTGACCTGCTTTAAATCTCTAAATCTTTGTATCTATGTTCAGAATTTCACTGAACCTGTCCAGAATTATCATGTCAATATCATCATTTTTTAGTCTTTAAAATCTTTATTTCATCTGATTCTGATAACTGATTATTCATCTATCTTTCTTTCGTTCATATTCTTTGTTTTAAAATTTTCTCAAAGGTCTATATATATATATATATATATATATATATATATATATATATATATATATATATATATATATATATATATATATATATATATATATATATATATATATATATATGTATATATATATATATATATATATATATATAATCATTTTGCTTGCTATCTTGTCATTTTATGCATTGTTCATGTGTTTTATTCAAGATATTCAAATTTAAGGAGTGGGTTTCGAATTTATATAACAAATTCGACCATATAGATGAATTAAATTCGAAAATGAGGTTAAATTCGAATATAGATGCTTAAATTCGAACATGAGGGAATCAAATTCGAAGCATGTCTCGACTTTATACTCAAATTCGAACAATCTCTCGAATTTATAGCCAAATTCGAACCCCTTGCTAGATTCTAGAACATTAAATTCGAATGAGGGCTTAAATTCGAATCCATATTCTAATTTAGGGTTAAACTCGAAGCCTTGGTTCAATTTTTGCTACACTCGAATTTGTTCTATGCATCTCGAATTTGTTCACATGCTACAGCTTTAAATCATGCATTTCTAAGTCTATATTCACTAATATGTTAAGTATTAAGCCCAGGTTCGTTTATATTATACATAATCTATCATAATCATGTTAAAACTCAAGCTAAATAACTTAAATTCGAATGAAAATGGTAAATTCGAATTTATTCTTCAAAACCGAAAATAAGAAACTTAAGAAATCGATTCTTACCTCAAATTTCGTTGTAGATTGTTGTCGTTTATCACTTCCTGTCACTTGTCCTTGATTAATTCTCCAACTTGGTTGCAAATTAGGGCAAAGATTGATGAACTTTGTATAGAGAGAGAGTAATAAGTGATTAATGATTCATGAATCTCATTTATATACTTCATCTAGTTATATTTGCTACTTAACCCACTATTACTTTTGTATCATATATCTCGTTTATTTAATTATCTTTAATAATTTATTGAATCATAATTCAATATTTAAATAATTTAATTAAATATTTCATAACTTAATTAAATTATAATTCAAATAATGTAATAAAATTACATTACTGGTTCGATAATCAGATAATTAAGTTTAGATAAGACTAGGTTGTTACAATTTATAAATGAAAATATGAATACACTTATAAGTTTTTAAAGGTTAATTTTATATGTCTTTACATTATAACTCTACATTTTATATTTTATATCAATTTAATAAATTTTTACACCAACTTAATATTAATGCATTACTGATATTTTTAGCATCATTTAAACTATATATTATAAAAGAATAATAATTAGTAAACCATACCCATGTAATATATCTATAAATACTAAGAGAGTAATTATACTCATTTATTGTGAAGCCATGTGGTCATCACCATGAATTTAAACGTGACATTTATAGTTTTTAAAAATAGTAAATAAATTTAAATTGCATCAATACAAATCTAAAATAATCTAGTTTTAAATTCAAATCAAATTAAATCAAAGAAATCTAATACTCTACTAACTTATTAATTATAATATAATATAATAAATGTTTAAATTTGTAAGAAAAAGATTATTATTCATTTTACATTTAGAAATATATAAAAGGTCATAGTAAATAATAATATCATTCTTCTATATTTTTGATTTTAAGAATAACATTTATAACTTTGCTTTTTAATTTATTATATTTTATATATTAAAATTATCCCCGTAATACGTGGATAATAAACTAGTTATTAATATAATAATATAAAAATATAATTTTTTATAGTGTCTTTCAATCAATTTGTTTTTCATAAATTATCCAATTTAAAAAAAAATGACAAGTCACAAGTTTGTTTTAACTGCTTTTCAGATTATTTTCATAAAAAGATAACCAACTTTAGTGACATTCTGGTATAAGATAATCCAACTTTATATTTGTTAATTTAAAGTAACAGACTTCTAATCTTTTTACGTTGAATAATTATACCTATATACATTGTTCACTAATGAATTACTATTCATAAGTGGGTTTTGCTAAGATACACCACTTAATATATTAACTAATAAAGGGTTTGCTAAATTGCACCAATTAATTATCAACAATTAGTTTATCATAAATATTATATTGTACATCTTGCTAAAATACACTATTTAATATATTAACTAATGGAGGTTTGCTAAATTGCACCATTTGATTATCAACAATTAATTTATCATAAATATTATATTGTACATTTTTTATAAATTAATTAATATATAAATTACATGAGAAAATTTATCTTTAATATTGTTTTAAAATATCAAATTATATCATCCTATAAATATAAACTAAAATTTAAAAATGTAAAAGAATGATAAAAAGAATAACTATTATTCATATATATTTCAAAAGCTAGATGAATAATACTTATAAAACTTAAAAATAATATCTAATTACATTCTTTTTTGTATATATTTTTTTAAAAAGGTAATATTTGCTAATAATATCTACATGATACGATTTAATTTACATAACAATATTACATTAGTCAACTTTAATAATATATATAGTTCATATGTTTATACTTTATAACATTTTAACTTTAAAAATATGATATTACGGGTAATATATATAAATTTAATAATAAAAATAATATCTTTTTTCTTAATTTAGTATTACAAATTTATACTTTGTACCATTTTTATGAAACTTAATTTATGTATCCATAAAAGGTCAAATTAAAAATAATATGTACCTAATGTATTGCGTGTTTATTTTCTAATAGAATTATTAAAAAGTGATCGAAGGTTAAAATGATCTATTAATATTTTTATTAACATGTAACACATAGAGCTTAATTTTTGATAATATATTATGATTAAAGAATAAATAAATTTCTTATACTTTTTTTTTTATTACTATAATAGATTAATAAATTGTATACACTATACAACACATATTTTTGACACATGTCTTTATTTCTCGAAAATGGTTAATTTTTTCAAGCTTTTAAATTTGCTTCTCATAGATGATCATATTTTAATTAAACTTGAGTCTTAATTTTCAATGAGTAAATCAGTTTATTTCGAGTAGAAAGATTAGTTTAGTTTTTGGTTTGTTGTACATTGAAATATGTTGTAATTAAATTTATGGTCATTATCATTTTTTTCTCTTATTAATTAAAAATTATATGGCTATAAATTTCGATCTAACTCACGAACATCCTGTAACTTGAATACAATTTATAATATAACCAAAAAATCACATTATAAATTTTTAATGATAAATAATAGATTTTCAAATTAAGGTTTTTATTCTAGAATACTTGATAGGGTGCAATTTTTACCCCATTTGACCATGTGGCAAGAAGAATGTCAGAACTTTTATTTTGTGGTATGGGTTTTTATTTATTTTCTTATAATTTTTATTTAAAAAATATTTTTATATTTTATATTTGAATTTTATATGTTAGGTTTGTATTTATACGTATAATATTATTTTAAATTTTATAGTAATTATGTTTTTTACCATTTATTTATGTTAGCCTAATTATCTATTAAAATATATATATAATTTGATAAAAAGAATAACTATTTTTAAATAGATTTTAATTTACCATTTGATTATAGTAAATTAAAATTAATTAAGACTAAAAATATCTAAATCATTTATGAACCAACATAAATAATTAAATAATTCTTTTCTATTTTTTATAGTTTATTAAATTTAAGTAACACAAAAAAAATAATTTATATAATTAAGAATAAAAAAGAGTTAAAAAATTAATTGTTGAAATGATCCCTATAGTTTGCATTAAAATAAGGGTAATTTGGTCATATTAGAAAAGTTCATAGGTTGAGGGACCAAAATTGCAAACAAACTATGAAAATAAGGACCGTTTCTGCAAAATTAAAAGTTCAGGGACTAAATCCAAATTTTAAGACAAACCACAGGGACCATTTTTGTAATTAACTCTAAAATCTATATAAGAAATTACATAATCTGAAAGTTTATATCACATTTATTTTGTAATAAAATCCAAAAATTAATTTACTGTGTGTGCTTAACATTTTATTTATATGATACATGTTATAAATTTGCTTGAAAAGGAATGATATTTTTATAATTTAACACTATAAATAAATACTTTGTATGATTTTCTATAAAATCCTTATCCTTATTATATATTAATAAAAGAAATCTTATGTGCCACATGTCACAACCTAATAAAATCATTTTTCTAATTTTCCTCCCATTTTTTCTAATATAACTCTTTCAATCATTCATTTAGTTTGATTTTAAAAAATTAATAAAATTAAAATAAATTAATATATAGTTTAACCACAACTTATGAAAGTAAGTTTGATTTAATTACTTTCTAAACTAACTCCTGCATTTATCTAAAATGATTTATTTTGATTTATGTTATATAATTCAAATAATTTCTTTACTATATGAACTAACCTTATTTAACATGTTTTAATCTTAACTATTTATTTATATTAGTATAATACAATAATTTAATTTCATATTTGAGATAATTAAATAATTTATTTATACTAATTTAATTTCTATGTTTTATTATCCTTAAGAATATTTCAAGTTATATGTGTTTATAAAATATTTATATATTAGTTACACCCATGTACTAAGTTATATTTATTAAAACACAATAGTGTGTATGACCATTATATACACACTGACACACAAGTTACTATGTATGTTTTACTTTTTATTTATACTTCGTAATTTTTTATGATTTTGTATAAATTTATATGTATGCAGGAATATTTATTGAATATTAATTTAACAATACATCATGTATTTGATTTTTTTATTAAACTAAATTTAGAAAAGTCAAGTAGAAAAGTATATAAAACCTAATCTTGAGGATCTAAAATAAGATAGATATGAAATAATAAGTTTAGAAATATTTATATAAAAGCTTTAACATAAACAATATGCAACTAAAGTCTAATAAAAAAGATATAATTATTAAAAAAAATTGTGTATATACAACACAAAGTGATTTTTTAAACATGTTTATGTGTTTCTCGAAAATGAAATTTTAATAACTTTCAATATTTAAATAGCTTGAAAATAAAATTTTTTATTCATCTAATATGTTTCTTGATTTGCTAATAATTAAATTTTATATACTATAAAACTCTAGGTTATTTGAAGTTCTAGTTTATTATAAAATTTAATATATTATTATTATTTATGTTTGAATAAAGTTTTTAATTGTTTTAATAGTATATAAAACTTGCAATAATATTATTTTATTTTATTATATTTTTAATCTATTAATAAAAATATATATAAATATAAATCCCGTTATAACGTACGGGCACCACATCACTTGTTGATAACATCTACGTTTGTAGATAGTATAATTGACGTTGATGTAGAAACGGTCATTTATGGTATCAGTCACTGACTAAAATAAAAGTTAGTTATCTTAAAAAAAATTTGTATATAATATATTGACAGAATTTAAAGTTTGTTTCTTTACATATTTTTTTTTTTTGAAACTTTAGTCCTTAATTATTGGATTGATATGTTGGTTACCTTAAACGGTAAAAATGATAAAACAGAGGTTATCTTTCGTCCAAAATAACCCTTGCTCCTTTAACTAGTTGTTTATCACATGGGTGACACATCACGTGGCATACACACGTGGAACTTTGAGGTGTTTTCTTAATTAAATCGTTTAATATAAAAAAATTTAAGTTGTACCCTTGAATTTTTATTTTTTGCATAATTACAAAGTTTACTATATAAAACCAACGAATCCTTTATAATTTGTGATTTTGTCCATCCGTATTATTTTTAACCAATTAAATCTTCAAGTTATTTATTTAACTTTTGTTTTCCAGAAATTTACTTAGGGCGTTGCTATATGCACACCCCCAAATCCTTTAATTATGTTAACTGCACACCCTCCTTCCTAATTACTTGATTAGTGGTGTGTAGTATATTATTATATTTTATTTTTTTAAAAAATGTGGGACCCACATATACTTATTACATACCCCATATTGTCACATCGTTTATATTTTTTTGTTTTTTTGTGATGTGGATAAATGCTTATGACGCACCACCTATTGTCACATCATCTTTAGTTTTTTGTTTTTTTATGTTATGGGTCCCGCATGCTAATGACACTCCCCCTTCTTTTTTCAAATCAATTTTTTTCGAGTTAATTACAAATATGGTCCTTGTAGTTTGTATCAAACTTAAACTTTGGTCCTTGAACTTCTAATTAGAAACAATATTACTCGAGTAAATGACAAACTATTACTTTGACGCTTTTAGTCCTAATGGTCTTATTATTTACCGTTTATAGTCCAAATTTTATTTATTTTATTTTTTATTTATAATTATATTATTTGTCTTACTTGTAAACATACTTATTTTATTTATAATTATATTTATGTTTTCGTATTTTATCTACATTACTATTATAGGTATTTTATTTATAAATTTAAAGTTTATTTTAAATAAAATTTTATATTTTCTTTACTAATTTATTTAAAAGTTCATATTCCTTATTAATTTTAATTTTTATGATATTATTGTTGACATTTATATATGTGATTTTTGTTAGTTGTGTTAATGTAAAGAGAATATCGTCGATATTTTTACAATCCAATGTCACTATCCTTTACGGGCGTCGCTATATGTACACCCCCAAATCCTTTAATTATGCTAATTGCACACCCCCTCCCTAATTACTTGATTAGTGATGTGGGGTATATTATTATTTTTTTTTATTTTTAAGAAAAATGTGGGACCTACATATAATTATCACACATCCCTCCTATTGTCACATCGTCTTTTTTTTTTTTGTTTTTTGTGATGTGGGACCTATAAATGCTTATGACACACCCCCAGTTGTCACATCATCATTAATTTTTTAGTTTTTTATGTTGTGGGTCCCGCATGCTAATGACACACCCCCTTCTTTTTTCAAATAAATTTTTTTCGAGTTAATTACAAATATGGTCATGTAGTTTGTATCAAACATAAAATTTGGTCCCTGAACTTCTAATTAGAAACAATATTACTCGAGTAAATTACAAACCATTTTCACTGTGACGTTTTTAGTCTCAATGGTCTTATTATTTACCGTTTATAGTCCAAATTTTATTTATTTTATTTTTTCTTTATAATTAAATTATTTGTCTTACTTGTAAACACACTTATTTTATTTATAATTATATTTATGTTTTTGTAACATCCCGAATTTGAGCCTGGTACGTGGATTTAATTTATTGGCTCATTATTTTAATATTATTGCGTTGTTCCAATTAAATCCCGTTTCGTGGATTAAACGTGTCGAGACCGAGTGATACGTGTCTCTGAGTTAATAATTAGCGGATTATTATTAATTATGAGATTGTGGATTTAATTGGGTCCGAATGATATTAATTGTGAAAAAGTGATATCCGGTCCGGGTTAATGGGTTCGAGACCGGCTAAAAATGTGAACGTACAAGTGCTGCTTCCTCTTTCTTTTCCCTTATCCATTTGAGATATTTCTAAAGGTGTATGTGTGTGTTGTGTGAGGAGTCCAGCTGAATCAAACTTCCCAATTCAGAAATTAGGTGTGGAATCTGAAAGCTTATCTTCACCATCTTCATCTTGTTGGAGTTCTTGAGGATCTTGAGGTAAGAGTCTCTAATTTGGTAGCTTAGTAGTGAAATATGGGTGTTGTGAAGTTAGGGCTTGGCTTTTGAATCAGTATGGGTTGTTGTATATGAGTTGTGTATGTCTTTTGATTGTTGAATTCGGTTAAGGGGTTTGAGTTCCCCTGGTGCAGCCATGAAAATCGCAGGTCAAGGTGCAGAGAACCGCTTGGTCGCGGCGCGAGCCGCAGCCTGCAGGGAAAATCCGGTTTGAGGCTTATGGGGGAGTCTTGAGTCGTTGATGGTTTGGATTCCTTCGGGGTAGTGTCGGGTTGAGTTATTCAGGGCTTTGCGTCTCGGTGGGAGTCTCGTGAAGGGATTTCGGGAGTCGGTTATTCGGTTGGAGTGTGTTTTGGGTTTGGATTCAATTGCGACAATTGAGTTGGATTTGAGTCATTTGATTGTTGAGACTTGTGTTAATATATGAGATTCGTGACGTTTTAGGTTCAAGCCGATCACGTGCCGAGCCGCGTTAGAGTTTCGGGTTCCAGTTGGATTCGGGTAGTCGGTGAGTACTCGAGTTCTTACTAAACGCACGTGCATTTTATGAGTCGTCCATGTGATTGTGATATATGTGTATGAGACTGTGTTGTAGCGCGCAGGTATGAGTTTCTCTACCCTATACGTGCTATACGTGTTTGTGTTGCAGGTATCCGCGACAATTGGTCGCGCAGGCTGACTGTCCCTAACCAGTCACGAAGTATGAGACTGTATATATACAGCAGTGTTTATTTCCAGGTCGCTCCTGTGCCTATCGTGAGCTAACTGTTGCTGTGTGCGGCTTGTTAGCTGGGGAACGGTGTCCCCTTTTGAGTAGAGATATGTGTGTGCACCGAGCTGTGTTATGTGCATTGAGATATATGTGTTGTGTATGTATGTGTGTTCTTATTTGCAGAGTCTAACCCTCGCGTACTCACGAGCTCCCCAGCTTATGTTTTCGAGTCCTATGTGTATCAGGCAGTCATACCGTGGGGTCTCAGCCGCAACAGCCGCCGAAGTAAAGCCCAGGGCAGATCAGAGTTTACGTGGGTGTTCGTTATCTTCTGATATTAGATATTGAGGGTTGTCGCCTGTGTTTTGTAACTGTTCCTTGTATGCTAGCTGCTAGTGATGATGTATGATAGTTGGTGACCAGCATGCGATATGTTCTATCATCTTTGTATTAAAGTTTAAATTAATCGTGAATTTCAGTCAATCCTATGACATGTGCCTGATGAGATATGTGCGTTATTGCCACTTATGATTGTTTATTGACATGGCATTTGTGTGAGAAATGTGGGTGTTACAGCTTGGTATCAGAGCTTGTGGTTTCAGTATTGAGTATCAGTGGACGCTTGAGCTCTTACCGTGTTCAGATCCGTGGGATTCTTCCCTGAGACCGAGTTTAGCGGAATTAACTGACCTAGCTTATTGTATAATGCTGGGTGATCGATCTGTTATATTACCTTTGTGATATGTGCAGGTGATTATGGCAGATCATGGAGAGGGTCCAGGGCCCAAGAGGCCAGTGGGGGATGAGTATATTCGTCGGTCAAAGATGTAAGCGGTTCTGACTGAGTTCTATAGAGAGAGAGATCTGCGACAAAGATCAGATTCGCCGCCAGTTACTAGTGTTGAGACAGGGGTTGGGACATCTTCTTCTTCTGCTCCGCGAGGTGGGTCCTTTAAGGACTTTATGGCAGGAGTCCCACCTCAATTCCGAGGCGGTGGTGAGCCGGGTGCAGCTATGGCTTGGGAAAGAGAAATTGAGGCGGCCTTCCGAGTCTCCCATGTGGATCCACGTGATATGGTTGATTATGCGGCCTATTTGCTGAAAGGAGGGGCTTCGCAGTGGTGGAAGTCCATTGAGTCGTCGATTGACTACAGCTGCAGCTTGTGCTATGTCCTGGGAGCAGTTTCGTGCTATTTTTGAGTTGCAGTATATTCCCCGAGATGAGCGTCGGGAGGTGGAGCGTCGTTTTCTGCATCTTCAGTAGGGGAGCATGTCAATTCAGCAGTATGTAGATCGTTTTAATGAGTATGCCCAGTTTGCACCCCAGCATGTGGATTCAGAGGTTCGTAAGGCTGATGCCTTCATTGATGGGTTACGGTCGGATATTCGGGAGTTTGTCGGGCTTCACGACACTCCTACTTTTGCGCGAGCGTTAGAGTTGGCTCGGGTTCGAGAAAGGGAGATAGAGAGGCAGAGGGGTCAGCCTCCGGCCCAGAGACAGAGGACCGGGACATCTGAGCAGTCCCATAGCTATTACCGAGAGCCTCAGGATATCCAGAGAGAGAGAGAGCCTGATCAGCAGCAGAGTCAGGGGCAAGGTTCAGGATTCCGTAGAGACAGAGACAGAGGCAGAGACCGCAGTTCCAGGAGGTCGGGCCAGTATCAGGGATCAGGGACGGCCAGTCAGAGTCAGGGTCAGACTTCCCGCTATAGTGCTCCTAGCCAGAGTCAGGGCAGTGTGGGACAGGGGTCCCAGCCATCAGGGAGTCGGGCAGACAGTTCAGCCGGGGAGAGAGACTGTAAGAGATGCCGCCGCCGTCATTCCGGTTCTTGTATGCCGGAGCAGCCCTGATGTTATCGTTGTGGACAGTATGGCCACACTTCTTTCACCTGTACCTCGAGAGATTCCCTGTGCTTCCGCTGTGGGAGGCCAGGTCATGTTGCTAGAGACTGTCCGGATGCGCCGCCAGCTGTGCAGGGAGCGAGCACTAGCGGTGCTAGAGCAGAGCCTTCATCTTCTAGCCGTCGAGAGTCCGCGCCTAGAGGCCGAGGCAGAGTATTTCAGGCTACAGCAGAGGAGGCCCGCGAGTCTACCGATGTAGTATCTGGTACGTACATCCTGAACGGGCTTAGTGCCCGTATTTTGTTTGATTCTGGAGCGGATCGCTTGTATGTGTCTATTGTGTTTTGTGTGTACTTTTCTATGCCTTCTACTGCTTTACCTGTTCTGTTAGTTGTTGAGAGGGTTGATGGTAGTACTGCATTAGTAACCCAGGTGTTTAGAGATTGTGTTCTTGAGATAGATGCGCATCGGTTTCTGATTGATCTACTGCCGATAGAGATCAGTAGTTTTGATGTGATAGTGGGTATGGATTGGATGACAGCCAGACAGGCCGACATTCTATGCGCAAAGAAGATGATCTGTATACCCATTTCAGACAGTGAGACGGTGACAGTGTATGGCGAGAGGCGCCGAGGTGAGATTGGTATTATTTCGATGACCAGAGCTCAGAGATATATTGCGAAGGGGTGTGAGACCTTTTTGGCTTATGTGGTTGACGCCGGATTGGAAAAGAAGACTATAGCGGATATACCTGTGATCAGAGAGTTCCCTGAGGTATTCCCAGAGGAGTTGCCTGGGTTACCGCCAGATCGTCAGGTCGAGTTTCGCATCGACCTTATCCCTGGAGTGGTGCCTATTGCGAAGACGCCTTATAGGCTGGCACCTACTGAGATGCGAGAGATGATGTCGCAGCTTTAGGAGCTACTTGATCGTGGATTTATCCGTCCGAGTTCATCCCCTTGGGGAGCTCCCGTGTTGTTTGTGAAGAAGAAGGACGGTTCTATGCGGATGTGTATTGATTATTGAAAGTTGAATAAAGTGACGGTTAAGAATCGGTATCCGCTTCCACGCATCGACGATCTGTTTGACCAGTTGCAGGGTTCGAACTTCTTTTCGAAGATAGATATGAGATCGGGGTATCATCAGTTGAGAGTCAGAGATGAGGATGTTCCGAAGACTGCGTTTCGGACAAGATACGGCCACTATGAGTTCTTAGTTATGCCCTTCGGACTGACTAACGCACCCGCGGAATTCATGGATTTGATGAACAGTGTGTATAGATCTATGTTGGATCGGTTTGTGATTGTCTTCATTGACGACATCCTGATCTATTCGAGGAGTGCCGAGGACCATGAGCAGCACTTGCGAGAGGTTTTATTCGTGCTGCGAAAGGAGCGACTTTATGCGAATTTCTCCAAGTGCGAATTCTGGTTGCGAGAGGTCCAGTTTCTGGGGCACGTTGTGAGCGCCGAGGGTATTGCAGTGGATCCGGAAAAGATAGAGGCCGTCATGAGTTGGGAGCCACCGAGGACCGTGCCTGAGATCCGCAACTTTTTGGGACTAGCAGGGTATTATCGCCGCTTCATTCAGGACTTCTCGAGGATTGCCAGGCCGTTGACGAGATTGACACGGCAGTCCGTTCCTTTTGTATGGTCTGATGAGCAGGAGTCAACGTTCAGAGAGCTGAAGTCCCGGCTATGTCAGGCTCCAGTGTTAGCATTGCCTGAGGGTACAGAGGATTTCGTGGTCTACTGTGATGCGTCAGGTACTGGGTTGGGTTGTGTTCTGATGCAGCGAGGCAAGGTGATTGCGTATGCGTCGCGAGAACTGAAGACCTACGAGGAGAACCATACCGTGCATGATCTTGAGCTAGACGCGATAGTGTTTGCGTTGAAGATATGGCGTCATTATTTGTATGGTTCGCGGTTTGTGGTATATACAGATCACAAGAGTCTTCAGTACTTGTTCAGTCAGAAGGAGCTGAATATGAGACAGCGGCGCAGCCTCGATCTACTGAAGGATTATGACTGCGAGATTCATTATCATCCAGGTAGGGCCAATGTGCTGGCCGATGCGTTGAGTCGCAAAGCGTGCGGTCAGACAGTGGTTTCCCGAGCAGCGAGGCTCGAGTTCACCTTGACTCTAGTGGACAGTTTGAGGATGGCTCAGTTAGAGGGTCTGCGGGCAAAAATGTGAAGAGAGAGCGACTTGCAGGGCAGCTTGATGTGCTGAGAAGAGATAGCAGAGGCTTATATGCGTTTCATGACCGGGTTTGGGTTCCGAGAGTCGGTAATCTGCGGAAGTTGATTCTAGATGAGTCGCACCGTTCGAGACTGTCTATCCACCCCCGGAGCACCAAAATGTACAGAGATCTGCGCGAGTTTTACTGGTGGCCTGGGATGAAGAGAGATGTGGGCCGATATGTTGAAGAGTGCATGACTTGTCTGCATGTTAAGGCCGAGCATCAGAAGCCTCACGGGCATCTGCAGCCTCTAGAGATCCCCGAGTGGAAGTGGTATCATATCACGATGGATTTCATCGTCAGACTTCCACGAACTGTTCGAGGCAATGATATGATCTGGGTGATTGTGGATCGGTTGACGAAGAGTGCCCACTTTCTAGCGGTTCGGGGCACCATTACTATGGATCAGTTGGCTCGGTTGTACATCAATGAGGTGGTTTCGAGGCACGACGTTCCGATGTCGATTACGTCCGATAGAGATACGCGGTTTACATCGAGGTTCTGGCAGAGCTTCCAACGCGAATTGGGGACCAGAGTTCAGTTGAGTACAGCGTATAGACCTTAGACAGACGGGCAGACAGAACAGACGAATCAGACTCTCGAGGATATGCTCCGAGAGTGTGCGATCGATTTCAGTGGTAGTTGGAACGTTCACTTTCCGTTGGTCGAGTTTGCGTACAACAACAACTACCATACCTCTATCAAGATGGCTCCATTCGAGGCACTGTATGGGCGTAAGTGCCTAACCCCTGTGTCTTGGGGCGAGGTCGGCGAGCGACCTATCAGTGGGCCCGAGTTGCTACAGGAGACGAGCGACTAAGTAGCAGTCATCCGTGAGCATATGAGAGTAGCGCAGAGCCGGCAGAAGAGTTATGCCGATCGTCGTCTGACTGAGCTCGAGTTCAGCGTCGGAGACCGTGTTATGCTGAAAGTATCGCCGTGGAAGGGAGTTATCAGATTTAGACACCGAGGTAAGCTGAGTCCGCGGTACATCGGTCCGTTCGAGATCATTGCCAGAGTCCAAGATCAGGCGTACAGACTGAGATTGCCTCCCGAGTTGGCCGGAGTTCATGATACGTTTCATGTGAGTCATCTGAGGAAATGTCTGGCCAAAGACGATCAGTACGTGCCGCTATCCGAGATCACCGTGGACGATCAATTGAGATATGTCGAGCAGCCCGAAGCGATTACTGACCGTAAAGTGAAAAAGTTGCGGAATAAAGAGATCGCGCTAGTACTCGTTCAATGGAGGCATCATAAGGGTACTAGTGCCACCTGGGAGCCCGAGGCCGATATGAGGAGCCGATATCCGCAGCTGTTCCCGAGTCCGAGCTAGATTCCGGGACGGAATCTTTTTAAGAGGAGAGGATTTGTAACATCCCGAATTTGAGCCTGGTACGTGGATTTAATTTATTGGCTCATTATTTTAATATTATTGCGTTGTTCCAATTAAATCCCGTTTCGTGGATTAAACGTGTCGAGACCGAGTGATAAGTGTCTCTGAGTTAATAATTAGCGGATTATTATTAATTATGAGATCGTGGATTTAATTGGGTCGGAATGATATTAATTGTGAAAAAGTGATATCAGGTCCGGGTTAATGGGTTCGAGACCGGCTAAAAATGAGAACGTATAAGTGCTGCTTCCTCTTTCTTTTCCCTTATCCATTTGAGATATTTCTAATGGTGTATATGTGTGTTGTGTGAGAAGTCCAGCTGAATCAAGCTTCCCAATTCAGAAATTAGGTGTGGAATCTGAATGCTTATCTTCACCATCTTCATCTTGTTGGAGTTCTTGAGGATCTTGAGGTAAGAGTCTCTAATTTGGTAGCTTAGTAGTGAAATATGGGTGTTGTGTAGTTAGGGCTTGGCTTTTGAATTAGTATGGGTTGTTGTATATGAGTTGTGTATGTCTTTTGATTGCTGAATTCGGTTAAGGGGTTTGAGTTCCCCTGGTGCAGCCATGAAAATCGCAGGTAAAGGTTTAGAGCACCTCTTGGTCGTGGCGCGACCTTCAGGGGCTTAGCGCCTCGAGCCGCAGCCTGCAGGGGAAATCCGGTTTGAGGCTTTTGGGGGAGTCTTGAGTCGTTGATTGTTTGGGTTCCTTCGGGGTAGTGTCGGGTTGAGTTATTTAGGGCTTTGGGTCTCGGTGGGAGTCTCGTGAAGGGATTTCGGGAGTCGGTTATTCGGTTGGAGTGTGTTTCGGGTTTGGATTCAATTGGGACAATTGAGTTGGATTTGAGTCATTTGATTGTTGAGACTTGTGTTAATATATGAGATTCGTGACGTTTCAGGTTCTAGCCGATCACGTGCTGAGCCGCGTTAGAGTTTCGGGTTCCAGTTGGATTCGGGTAGTCGGTGAGTACTCGAGTTCTTTCTAAACACACGTGCATTTTATGAGTCGTCCATTTGATTGTGATATATGTGTATGAGACTGTGTTGTAGCGCGCAGGTATGAGTTTCTCTACCCTATACGTGCTATACATGTTTGTGTTGCAGGTATCCGCGACACATGGTCGCGCAGGCTGACTGTCCCTAACCAGTCACGAAGTATGAGACTGTATATATACAGCAGTGTTTATTGCCAGGTCGCTGCCGTGCCTATCGTGAGCTAACCGCTGCTGTGTGCGGCCTGTTAGCTGGGGAACGGCGTCCCCTTTTGAGCAGAGATATGTGTGTGCACCGAGCTGTGTTATGTGCATTGCGATATATGTGTTGTGTATGTATGTGTGTTCTTATTCGCAGAGTCTAACCCTCGCGTACTCGCGAGCTTCCCAGCTTATGTTTTCGAGTCCTATGTGTCTTAGGCAGTCATACCGTGGGGTCTCAGCCGCAACAGCCGCCGAAGTAGAGCCCAGGGCAGATCAGAGTTTACGTGGGTGTTCGTTATCTTCTGATATTAGATATTGAGGGCTGTCGCTTGTGTTTTGTAACTGTTCCTTGTACGCTAGCTGCTAGTGATGATGTATGATAGTTAGTGACCAGCATGCGATATGTTCTATCATCTTTGTATTAAAGTTTAAATTAATCGTGAATTTCAGTCAATCCTATGACATGTGCCTGATGAGATATGTGCGTTATTGCCACTTATGATTGTTTATTGACGTGGCATTTGTGTGAGAAATGTGGGTGTTACAGTTTTCGTATTTTATTTACATTTACTATTATTGGTATTTTATTTATATATTTAAACTTTATTTTAAATAAAATTTTATATTTTCTTTACTAATTTATTTAAAAGTTCATATTCCTTATTAATTTTAAATTTTATGATATTATTGTTGACATTTATATATGTTATTTTTGTTAGTTGTGTTTATGTAAAGAGAATATCGTCGAAATTTATACTATCCAATGTCACTATTTTTCAACCATCTTCCAACCTAATGAACCATCGACACATAAATTATATACATATGTGAATGTGTCTTGAATATAACGGCTGAACAACATAGATAATATAACGACTGAAAATTATGGTTGTTAACTTTGTACCAGTTATGGGTTACCATGTGCACATGTACTTGATTATTATTTAAAGGAAGATTTGTTCATTCCGCTACAAACGGTTGATGCATTCTGGACGACACTAGAGGTGTTTAACCCCAACCAAGATGAAGTGGATGTCATATCTTATGGTGCAGAGCTCAATGAGTTCAAAGAAACTTTTGCAAAACAGGTCGTACAGAAAAGGTAGGTATGCTGAGCAGACTGAAGGGGATAATTTTTTCAACCACTAAATTTGTTGGTGAACTTTTTGTCCAAAAATTACTCGTGGTCATCCAAATAAGGGCAAACAAGCTATGTTTCTTCAATTTGACTTGAACGAACCACCAAGGCATAGTGAATACGCGTATCGTAATCCGCAACTCCAATACGAGCCACCAGACATAATGAATACGTGTATCGCGATCTGCAACCCTAACACGAGCCACCAAGACATAGTGAAAATGTGTATCGCGATGCACATACAACATAGTCATGCCACTTCTATAAGCCAGTTGCTTTTGACTTGAATGATCGAATACCATCTGCTTTGGATCACTTACCAGCATACCAAGACTATGTATATCAAGAATTATCATCAATGGTGAATGAATTTTTTGGACAAGATCCGCTTATGCAAAACTTAATAAATTATCAACTAATACATGTATTAAATAATTATTTTTATGTTTATTTATGTTTTTCATTATCTATCGGATTCACTTTGTTTTATATGATAAACGTTAGGAACCATACGCTCATCACGATCTTACACAACAAGATGAGTATTATTCTCATCCACCAACAACCATGTATAATGTATGATATTGATTAATATGTATCTGGTTTATTAGATGGTTGATATTAAGAATTTTTATCTTTAAATTTATATAGGAACCAATACGATACATACATCCACTCATGAATGAAATTCCATTATTTTTTCAACCATACGTCATCAGCATAGAAGTTGTTGAAGGTGATGGATTTGTGGTTTTCGATCAATAGTTGGTGCAGTAAGTCGACATCAAAACGAATGGTCAATAGTTCGCGGTGAATTATGGGAGGAGTTACGTAAAAATAAGAAACCTTACAAAACAATCATCGTCTACGAAAGAGTGAAAGAATCCTTATATTGGAAAGTTTTCAGATTTGCACCAAGTCGTCATTGGTTGTTTATGTCTGATTTCTGGAATTTTGATCGCTAATAAGTATGCTTGCATTCTTTATTGTTTAACAAGTAAAGACAATGAAACGTATTTTCCTCTTTGGTCAACCCCACGTTTTGAATTTGAATACATCACAATCGCACATGTACATGAAATTCATTTTATAAAAGTTAATCTGCAGGATGATCATTCAATGCCGACTATTTGTGGGTATAAATGGCGTTCCATAAAAAGCAAAAAAAATGGATTAGAAGATTTGTATAAAGATCAGTTACTTGATTATAAACAAACTCATAATACTGAATGTAATGTGCATGTACTATTGGAGTGATAATTTGTACCAATTTATTTTTATCAACGGCTATTATGTAATTTATGAAATTATGAAATTATTTTTTGGTTATAATTTTTCGAACGATAAAAAAGTACTCTATTTTTAAAAAATTTCGAATAAAAAAAGTAGATAAAATTCATTTTTTAAAAAAATTTCGAATAAGAAAAGTAGATAAAATTCAAATAAGTAAATTGTAATATAAATTAAAGTACAAGGACCATTTGTGTAATTTACTTTATATAATTAATTAACAATCATTGATTAATATAGATTAAATGATTAATGTTTATAAATTAAATAATTATTATATAATCAAATCAATCGATAATCATTTAATAGTTATTTAATGATTAATAGTCAAATCAATTAGTAATTATATAATGATTAGAGTACTTAGAAGGGTAATTAGGAGGCGGTGTGTAATTAGCATGAGGGGGATATGTGTATAGAATGACCCTTTACTTATTATCACTCGATGTTTTGGTTTTTTTGAAACCCAATTTACCTATTAAAACCAGGTTATAGTAGGTAAATTTCTAAAAACAAGAAAAAAATAATTTGAACATTTTATTAATAAAAAATAGGGTTTAATATGAAAAAAACAAACATGTTTTCATGTTTTTTTTTACGATTTAGTCATCCGTGTTATTTTTTCCTAAGAAAGTCCTCAAGTTATTGTTTTCAATTCAGTTTTCAAAAAAGTTTTTTTTTCCCGTAATCAACCCTGAATTTTTCCACAGAAAACTAAAATGTTTTTACTATTTTTCTCCGAAAAATCCACAAACTTGGAGACCTATTTGAAAAAATAAAGAAATTTCAAAAATCACAAACAAATATATTATTTAAGGATTTTATTGTTAAAAAATAATACGGATGGATTAAACCGCAAAAAACGTGTTGGTTTTTTTTCATATTAAACCCTAAAAATAATAAGGCTAGATAAACCACAAAAAAGTGAAAACATTTTGTTTTTGTTTCATAACTAAATCTGTGAGAATCGTGTATTGCAGTGGCATGTAAAATTTATATTTTTAGATTATTATAATCACTAAAAGTTAGAATTTTAATATATTTAAAATACGTATTAAAATGAATCATAATTTCGATGAAACTAAAAATTATAATAATCTATGCTTTATAATTTTTTAAAAAGTTAACATATAAAAAATAAACCAAACTGAAAATAAACTAAAATTTATCATATTTTGTTTCATATTATTACTTATAATAATTCAATACTTATACAATTCTATATAGAATTTTAAAACCTCGTTTGTTTTGACAATTTCATATTTTAATTCGTCTTAAATCTTAAATTTCAGATCTTAAACTGATTTAATACTGTGAGTTAAATTTCAGACTTAAATGCATTTCAGAATTCAGTATTGCTACTATTTGTAAATGAAAGTTAGCTATAATTGATGCTAAAATTGAAAAAAAAAAAAAAGAAGAAGTCATGTGTAGTTGCGCAAATCAAATTGACAATCATGTACTTTTTAGTAGATAAATTAAAATAAACAATTAATACATAAAAGATAAAGCAATCAATTAAGGATTAAAATAGGTATAAATTAATTAAATTTAATAATTTCGAAATTATAGGAAAAAAAAATCCATTGCCAACTATAAAAATACCAACATGACATGTTAGCCCTAAAATAGTGTATAATTAAATATAATAAAAGTCTAGGTATAATTTGCAAATAGGTTTAGTTTACTTTGTGGGGAATCTCAATTTTCTAGACTTTGAGGGGAGTGTTTGGACAAACCCCAAAAGTAAGCTTAGATATAAATAATCTTATTCTCTAAGGGTTTTGAAAAAGTCAAAAAGAAGCCTCCAAGTAGCCTCCACCTAAGTGTGTGTTTTGAGAGTGTGAAAGTTCATAGAGATTGAGTGTCTAAAATTCTCTCTTGTAATCTTTATATTCTTAATACAAATCTTTTGGTTTTATGTGTTTGAGTGCAAAATATTCTGGGAATCAAAGTTGTCAATTAGTATCAGAGCTAGAAGATTGGATTTCAACTGGATAAAAATCGTTCTTCACAAAATCGTCAATGTTCATACGGTTTTCATTCTTGATCTCAAAATAAATCTTTCTTTTCTCTTTATTTTGATAGATCTGTGATCGTTTGATAATTATTAGTTAATTCCTGTCATTATTTGCTAGTTTTCAACGTGATTTGAGGGGTAATTTTTGGATCTAAGAGATAATTTTTTATTTCACGTTTTTTCAAATGTTCTTGGTGATTTGTAGAAATTAATCATAGATTTGTAGAAATTAGAGGTTGAAATTTGTTTAAAAAGTGTTTATTATTATTTTCGAGCATTAATGGATCATTTATTTGGGTTTTTACATCATTTTGGAGTTAGATTTTTGAGACCATCCAGTTCTGCTGCGTTTTTCAGACCATCCATCCGAATTTCGGACCATCTGAAATTCGGACCTTCACTCCATCCGAATTCGGACCTTCCATCCATCCGAAATTCAGACCATACTTCACTCCATCCGAATTGGGTATCAAATATCCGAAATTCGGAGCATACATTCGAAATTCAGACTACTCTTCGCACCAAACATCAAATCCATCTGAAATTTTGACTTTCAGTGCTTCCAGTGGTCATAACTTTTGACTGTAATATTGTTAGAGGGCCTACCATATGCCAAAATGAAGCTCGAAACGAGATCTATAATTTCAAAAACAGGCAAAGCTGGTTCGGTCAGTTTTCGAGGCCCAATTTGACTCCAGAAAAAAAGTTACTACCATTTTTCTGTAGAGAAGCTGAAAAATCAGCGTCCAAAACCCATTTCTGATCTACGTTTCTCTAAGTAGCCAACCTCGGATGCATCTGCTGAGCTTCAAATTTGGATATCCATCATCAGACAATCTTCTGATCTTTCAACCTCAGACTGATTTGAAAGTTTCGATCCATCGCCCATCAAATTTCATATCAGGAATTTAGGATTCATCAGCATCCGAACGTGTGAAGTTTCTGAGTTTTTCCAGTTTTCAATATAGAAGATCCACCTTTTGCACTCCACAATCATGACTCAAGGATTTTCCACACATGAGAAGACTATCGAGGAGGAGAAAGTTGATGTATCTCCAGTCTGTCTCATGAGCCACTCTAAACAGGTACAAAGTTCTTTATCTTCGTCTGATTTATCTGATACACAATCATTATCTGGTTTTAAATCTAGTGATGAATTTGATGAACTGCATGCACAACTACATGAATTAAAGAATGAATTGATTGCTGAAAAAGAACAATCCACTGTGTTTAAAAATAATTGGTTGAATGAGCACGGTCTTGTAAAGAAATTCTTACTTGAAAAAGTAGACGCTGAGGATAGGAACATTTACCTTAAGAGTTGTAATGATACAATCAATGAGGAAAAGAGTTCCTTGAAGTCTGAACTGTCTGTTCTTTCAAAACGCTTAGAGTCCGTAAGTATGGAAAACTTAGACAATTTGGGAAAATACAAAATGATTGAAGAAGAAAAAATATGTTTGTACTCACGAAGAAAAACCCTAAATGATGAATTTCTAAAACGGGGTCAAACTGAACAAACTATTCATCTAAATCAACCCAAAGAGACTAGGTTTTTTCATTCCAAACAAGGAATTGGTTTTAAAAATCCTAAGTATTTGGAAAAGGTTCAATCAGTTTTACCTATTTTTTTATGATTTAAGGTATATGGGTGTTGGGTTTAAGTCTTTCTTTTTCGAATTATCGGAAGAAGTCTTAACCCAAGAGGATGAGAAACGAAGTGAAAATAAAGAAAAGAAAATTTCTTTTAAATATGATGAACTAAATGAGAATTATCCTTATAGAGTACCTACTCTAGAGGAGGACTTCTTGTTTAGCTATTCATTAGCTGAAATAAACGTCAAACCTGTCAAACCAATCCCTCATCCTTACGTTCCTACAAAAGTTCTTCAACACAAAATAAATGTTTTAGAAAAGGACTTAAGGACAGCTCGAGAGAAAGCCCTTTGTTATCAAGAAGCTCTTCTCAAAAGCGAGGAAAAATTGATAAGACAGAGCTTTGAACAAAGTGTAGAATTAACCATCTACCAAGAAAAGTTTGACACAGTTTCAGAAATGTTAAAATTCTTATTTAAAAGATTCAAAATTTTCTCATCCTGCCAAAGTCCCACTTGCATCATCACACAAAGTTAAAGCTAAGATTGAAGTTTCTTTAATCATTTTTGAATGTGAGTATTCAAAATCTTCAAAAGCTGAGGTTTCAAAGAAGACTGAGAGCCAATCTAAGTCTTCCAAGAAACCCACTCACCAAGGAAATTTCTCTAAGTCTATGTCTTCCAAACGTACGGACTCTCATTGTTTTGTTCCTACAGATCACGCAAGAAGGATTCCTAAAATAACACCTCTTGATTTTCAAAATTTCTTTGTGAAAAAGGCAGTCATGCCTGAATCTTTTGTGAAAATCAATAGTAGTGTTAGTGTGCCTGGAAAGGATGTTGCTAGTAATCCTTTGAAATACTCTTTTTGCAATCTGTTTCAATTATGTCCAAAAAGTTTTCGGCGTGTTGTTCCTGAAATGACTAAGTTTGTACCTTATCCTGAAAAATGAAAACGCCGCCAATTTAAGAAAACAAAAGTGCATGCCTCGTCACCGCCTGACAAATTGGAAAAACCATCGCCAAAGGCCAAGCCTAAGGCATTTCCTAAATCACCCAAGCCAAAGGTAGTTCCATTACCTATGGCTGTTTCAAAATAGATTGGACCCGTATACAAATGGGTGCCAAAAGGTTCTGCATTTAAACACGTGTCATATGTTAAATGGATTTGTTGATACACCCGATGTGACAATAGCTGTCTAGTTTCGGTATTCATAGTCTCTGAATCTGATAGTCTATTACGATCAATGAACAACAACTAGAAGCTATCGTCAAGGGGGAGTCTGTTGGTACATCCGATGTGACGACAACAGTCTAGTTTTGTTATTGATATCATGATCGTGTATGATGTTTACATTTGCATGGTAAGTTCTAGACTATCAAAATAAGTTCGAGAAGAAGTTCTAGAAATAAGTTCTAGATTAAGTTCTAGAATACGTTCTAGAAATAAGTTCTAGAAGAAGTTCTAGATTAAGTTTTAGAATAAGTTCTAGAACAAGTTCTAGAATAAGTTCTAGAACAAGTTCTAGAAATAAGTTCTAGAATAAGTTCTAGATTAAATTCTAGAATAAGTTCTAGAATAAGTTCTAGGATAAGTTCAAGAGGAGCGTCTACACGAACTTATAAGTTCGTGAGGAGCGTCTACACGAACTTATAAGTTCATGAGGAGCGTCTTCACGAACTTGTCGTCTATATGCACTACTACAAATCAAAGCTAATGCAACACTTTTGATGCAACACATTTTAAAACTGTTGCCTTTTAATTTAAGTTCGCTCTAAAGCAACACATTGACAATAAGTGTTGCATATAATGATTTAATGAAACATTTTTTTTAAAGTGTTGCCATTTGTACTAAAAAAATGCAACAATTTTCTAAAGTGTTGCAATCTTTAATAAAAATTGCAACATTTGTTTAAAGTGTTGCATATTCAATAAAAAATGCAACACATTTTTAGAGTGTTGCATTTATAATGAAAAAAATGCAACACATTTTTTAAAAACATATAACATTTTTTTAAGTGTTGCATTTATAATGAAAAAAATATGACATGTTTTTAAGTGTTGACTATACTATTTTTTTCTTGTTTTGTAATTTTAATTAAAAAATACACACAAAAGTTCAATGTCTCATTTGTTAATATTAATAAAACACAAGATTTGATAGTACATATATATATATATATATATATATATATATATATATATATATATATATATATATATATATATATATATATATATATATATATATATATATATATATATATATATATATATATATATATATATATATATATATATATATTTAAAAAGAGTAAAATTAGAAATTTGGTTACAAATTTAAAATATCACAGGTGTATATATATGTTGGTTCAGTTGTGTTTCGTTGTTTGAATTGTTTGAAAAATATTTTTTTATTTGTTTTCATATTTGTTTTTGTAATTAATATTTTAGACTCCGCAGCAACACGCGGGTGTTCAATAGCTCGTTTATAATATTTGTTGACATATCATATTTCTAATTTTTTATAGTTTTACTTGTTATTAAATTAAAAAAGATATATTGTTTTGAAAAACATTAAAAAAAACAATTGTACTCAAAATACGAACATTTTTTAAAAGGTTTTTTTTTGAAGCATTTAATGTACAGATTTAATTTAAAACTAATGTATACATTAGAACCTGTAAGTCGATCTCTTCATTTGCAAAAAATCTATCCAACCTCTACTCCCTCAGATGCCACCATGACCCCTCACCGCCCTCACCCGTCGTCGCCCCCACCCTCGCCGGTCACACCCGCCGTCGCCCCCACCACCCACCCCTCGCCGCCCTCACATTCATCGCCCCCACCCTCGCCGATCTCTCTCTGTATATGGCGACCCCATTCCCAAACCCTAGCCGGTGACCCCCTTCCAGCAGTGGTTCTCTCTAGACCCCCTTCCCAAACCCTAATCGTCGATCTCTCTCTTTCTTTCCTCCAGCGGCGACATCGATTTCTATGTTTCTTTTACCCAGCAACGGCGACAGAGGATCTCCATTGATCTCTCTCTTTCTTTCCTCCGGCGACGGGCAGATCGATCAAGGTCCAAAAGTTTTGATTATATTGATGTTTACTATACCTTTTTGTTCATAAGAATTAAATCCCATCTTGCATCATTTTTTTTGTATTTATGCAGGTGTTTATTAGATTTTTTTCATTGGTTTTTTCAGGTATTTATTAGATCTTTTTCTGTATATGAATTATTTCTTTATTTCTGTATATGAACTATTTCTTGTTTCTATGTATTACTAGATTCTGCAGCTGTAGATGAATTAATGGAAAACTGAAACAGGGACCATTCAAGTTGCTACTGATTCTGTACTTGTATAAAATAATGAGATATTCTGGTTGCTTTCGGTTTTAAGAATTTTTGAACTTTATTATATTATTGTTTGATTATGTACTTCAATATTTTGCTTATATGTATTTTAAAACACAATCGCACACGTGTGTGTAGCAAAAGGAACTGAAGAGAGTACTTACTGCGCTTGAACTGTTTAAACGGATTCATAAGAGGAAATACAACACCTTTGTTGATAATGAAGCACAAGACACATGGGTAAGTAACTTAGTCTATAGTTGATTGATGCATTTACTTATTTTATCGCTATTTTTTTGCTACACTACTTAAGTTTGGTATTTTTGGTAGCTTCGATTCATTCGGTATTATTTGAGGTATTTGCATTTTGAAGTTCAATTTCAGTTTATCTTTGTTACTACTTTCTAGATCTAGGGGAGTTTGATTTTTGTATACTATCACTTTGTGTTAATTTTTGAGTGATTTTTGTGCCTCTCAATTTTCAGGTCTGTGAAGGTGCTGGAGGGATGTTTCAGGTCACAACGTTGATAAATGATGCAGAAAAATTGGAAAAGGAATTGATCCAAAATCCTCCTCCATCCCAAGAAGATGTGGATGTGGCCAGGAGTGCCGTCAAGGAAATGTGTTGAACTTTCTTCACGCATCGACTTCTGAGAAGGCAAAAACATGTGAGATGAGAAACATCGAAAAGGAGTGTAAGTCGCACATTTATGTTGGATCTTTTTCTCTGTTATCTTTTTTTAATGTTTGTAGGTCTAAATTTGAACTACTGTGACAACACCTCTTTTATTTAGCTAAAACTCAACATTATATCATCATGATTCAAGGCCTTTGAATCTTCTTTTTCTCCATCTAATTTTTTTAAATAAAGTTATTATGAATTCTATTAAAATTTCAATATACTTTTGGTGACTTTTAAGTTTTAATACATTAACCTGTGTGACCCCTTTCCCTCTTGCCTACCTTTTCTCAATTTTATTTATTTGATTTTTTGACCCTTTGTAACAGCTACCCTCTTCTACCTTGTTAATATATATAGGCTAAGTAGAGTCCTAAACTGATTATCGAACACTGATTAATAAGTAGATAATTAGAAAGCTATATTCAATTTACTCAAAACCTTATCGGTGCATTACCCTAAAAACCATCCAAAAGATGAAATGCGTTTCTCGTAGGCATGAGAAGTAAATAATCACCTTGTGATGACATGTGAAATATCCTTACGAGTTCAGAGTGCAGACAATGGTACATAACAATAGCGACTGTGCTCAAGAATGGAACAGATGTGTCATGTGTTTGTTGAAATGGGTTGAATGTGTGAAGACCTTCCCTTACGGGGCAGTCCTCAGAGTCTAGGTCCCACATTATGCAACACGATATCAATCATAACTAAGATAGAGTAATTTAAGTTGCGGAATTTCATATTACAAGTACAAACATTAGGATAAGTTTAATACAATTTTAGTTCAGATTACAATTTTCAAAATAAACTTATAAAGGGTACCAGACTAATCTAATACATGTCATCATACAATCAAATTACATCTACCCAGACCACCACAATTATCATCTGCCAATCAGTACCGAAGGGTTTGTTGAGTAGTGGTCTATAGAATACTTCAATCTTGATCTTGTAAGACCTAAGAACTAGGTCCTGCAGGTGACTTTCCTTTATCTTTTCCTGTAAAAAGGTCAAATAGCAACTGTAAGCAAAGCTTAGTGAGAATATAGATTTTCAGATTCACATGCATTAATCAAGCGGATCATGGGTCAAAGCGTGATATGTCTGGACTGCCGCTACAGCCACTCATGATTGAGACATAGAATTCATAGAATTGGATGATGTTCAGCCCACGCTAACGCTTTTAGTGGAAGCTATCCACTCATGCTGGGCTAGCTACCAGCGGTCTTCATGGGGGAACATCGGAATATCAATACCAAGTTCAATAGAACTGGTGACATAGCTAGGTCTAGAACAATAGACCGATAAAGCTAGTTATTCTAAGCTGAATCAATATGTCAAATGATGCGATCAATAAAGAAAGCATAGTGATCAAAGTCATGATAGCAATAACATATGAAATGAACTATAAGTACAATGTCATGTGAAATGATAAGTCAAATTAGCTATCATGATCCACAGGGCATCACCGAACCATGGTGTGCACAGGTCACAATCCAGCTGAGCATTCATGAATGTCAAATAAACTGTCATCAACAATATATCTCAATCGGAAGTCTAGCATGCAAAAACTGAATATCTATAACTCACAGTTTCTTGGTCGTTATCAAGCAGATTTATAATCCACCACCTGAGTTATCCCAGGATTTATCTTTAATCTTGATCTATATGATCTCTGGCTTTTCTTTTCAAATCAATGACCCACTTTCAATATCTTTCAGTCTTTTGTTCAGAGTTATCTGAACCTGTCCAGAATAATTATTGTATCATATCATTAGCTTTTAGCTTATAAATCATTATTTCATCTGATCTGATTACTGATAACTCATCTATCCTTGTTAGTTCCTTTTCTTTGTTTCTTTGAATTCCCAAAGGTTATATATATATATATATATATATATATATATATATATATATATATATATATATATATATATATATATATATATATATATATATATAATCATGTTGATTTATAAATCTTTAATTACTATAATCATTTAATTCATGGTTCTTGTATTTATAAAATAGTATTTAATTGTGATGTTAAAATATAAAATAAAAAGACTAGGATCCGGATCCTTTAATTTCGGACCATCCGGATTGGTCATCCAGATTCGAACCAACCCGGCTCAGATACCCGGATTCGGACCGGATTGTTCAATCCGAATTTGCATCCGAAATACACATCATCCGAAATAGATACCCGAATTAGGATGCATCCGAATTTCAAGGAGATCCGTATAGCATTTCATCCGAATTGGGATATCCGAAATTGGTTATCCGAAATCATGGGTCCGAAAATGAGCATCACATCCGAATCATAGGGTCCGAGACAAAGGGATCCGAATTGGTGCTTCTTATCCGAATTCGGACTCAGCCGAATTCGGATCCCACATGTTCATAATTTCCCAGAATTGTTCTTGGTGTTCTAAGTCACATTCATACGGATTTTTCATGAAAATTTACAAAACTTATTTTCATTAACATGCAACTTAATATAATGTTATATTATCATTATTGGGTTGTTTTTATATCATTTTCATTATCAAAAACATCACAAATTCATCAAGATCTTCCAACTTATATATTTTTGGTCTAGAACACATTTTGTCAATAAAAATCCGATTTCTTCATTATTTGGATGATCCAAGTAACAAATTTTGTTTCTATAACTTTTATATACTTCATTTCATCATAATCAACTAAAATCTTACACATGCATTACAAATTCCATGTTTTAAATTTCTTGGTTTCGGTTTCACACAAAACCGAATTAAGCATACATATATTTCAAATTTAAAGGAATTATTACCTCAAATCTTTGTAGTTTGATGATGTTGGTTGATTGTTGTAACCTTCACTTGATTTAATTCTTCAATTAATTGAACAATTTATGAGAATTTGGTGAGAATTTTAGAGGAACCGTAGGTGAAGAAGAAAGAAGAGAGAGAGAGTAGAGAGAGAAAGTGTTTTTGCATCAATGATCTTAAATGATCATTATTTTTGTTAATATATGTAACTTAGTTATCTTTGTAGTTTAACCCACTATACTTTTGTATTTTACATCTCTTTTATTTTTACTCATTTTAATTATATCATAGATATAATTTAAAATCATATATGCTTAATTAAATTTTCATTCTTAATTAATATTTGCAACCTAAATAATATAACAAAATTACATTATTATATCCAAATCAAGCGTTACATGATCGATCAAAAGTTAGGTTGTTACAGAATGGGCTCCACCACGCACAAACTTCGTCCCCGAAGTTAGTTATGTTCGAACAGACTTGGATATGTTGCTTTCATAACATCTCTGGATTCCCAAGACTGATGCGAACCCTTGTGGTGTTTCCACTGGACGAGCACCATCTGTATCTCTTTATTACGAAGCTTTTTGGTCTTCGAGTCCATAATGCATTCCGGCTCTTCAACCACTCGAAGCTTCTCATCAATTTGCACATTAACGTGTGGTATCTGAACTTCTCTTTCATCAGCTAGACTCTTTCGTAGATGACTAACATGGAATACAGGATGTATTCCAGCTAAGTCAGTTGGCAGTTCAAGACGGTAAGATTGGTTCCCTACCTTTTCAACGATCTTGAACGGGCCGATGAATCTCGGAGCTAGCTTGTTCCTCTTTAGGAACCGGACCACATTCTTCATTGGAGATACTTTCAGCATCACCCAATCGTTAACTGCAAAACTGATTGATCTATGACGATTATCGTAATACGACTTCTGCCTGCTTTGAGCTTCAAGGATGTTCCTTCTGACAAGCTGAATCTTATCATGAGTCAACTGTAGAAGGGCAGGACCTGCTAAAGGTGATTCACCTGTTTCGCGCCAACAGGTGGGAGTTCTGCACTTTCGTCCATATAAAGCTTCAAAAGGAGCCATCTTAATCGTGGAATGATAACTGTTATTGTATGAGAATTCGACCAAGGGTAAATGGTCATCCCAGTTACCACCCAGATCAAGAACGCAGGCACGGAGCATATCTTCCAGAGTTAGGATAGTGCGTTCACTTTGGCCATCTGCATTAGGGTGATAAGCTGTACTCATTGAGATTCGAGTACCCAACCCGTCTTGCAGTGCTTTCCAAAATCTCGAAGTGAAACGACTATCACGATCAGAGACGATAGATTTTGGCACACCGTGACGTGAAATAACCTCGGTGATGTACATCTGTGCCAATCTATCAAGAGAGTATGTCTCTTTCATCGGTATGAAATGTGCTGACTTCGTTAATCGATCCACGACTACCCAGATGGAGTCGTGTTGTCTCTTGGTCTTTGGCAATTTCGTGACAAAGTCCATGGTTATATGCTCCCACTTCCACTCAGGAACTGGCAGTGGTTGCATATCCCCGAAGGGCTTCTGGTGTTCTGCCTTAACCATTTGACATACTATGCAGCTTTCAACGAATTGACCGATGTCTTTCTTCATTCCTGGCCACCAATAATCAGCTTTCAGATCGAAATACATCTTCGAGCTGCCAGGATGAATGGATAACTTGGACTGATGGGTTTCAGATAGAAGAGTGTTGCGGATTGAACCATATTTAGGAATCCAGATTCGGTTTCCCTTGAGACATTGAAGTCCCAAATGATTCATAGACAGAAATTGAAGTTGCCCTTTGAGATTTTCATAACAGATGTTCTCTTCTTTCAATGCTTCAGCTTGAGCAGTTTTAATATCTTCAATGAGATCAGAAGAGAATACAATTGGAGTCAGGGCATAGCAACACTTTTCCGGATAGACTTTTCTACTCAATGCATCCGCGACCACATTGGCTTTGCCGGGATGATATAGGATCTCGCAATCATAGTCCTTGATAAGTTCCAAGGACCGACGCTGTTTCATGTTCAGATCCTTTTGAGTAAATAGATGTTTGAGACTTTTATGATCGGTATAAAGCTGACACCGAGTCCCATAAAGATAATGCCGCCAAATTTTTAATGCAAAGGTAATGGCAGCCAACTCAAGATCATGAGTTGGTGCACTTTTCTCGTAATCCTTCAATTGCCTTGAAGCGTAGGCAATGACTTTTCCCCTTTTCATGAGGACACAACCTAAACCAGTACCAGATGCATCGCTATAAACAACGAAGTCATCATTGCCTTCTGGTAAGGCTAGGATTGGCGCTTGAATGAGTTTCTTCTTCAGAGTTTCAAATGCCTCTTGCTGTTTATCAGCCCATACGAAATGTGTATTCTTTCGTGTTAGCATCGTAAGTGGCACAACAATCTTCGAAAAGTCCTTAATGAATCGTCGGTAGTAACCAGCCAATCCAAGGAAACTTCTGATTTCGGAGGCATTGCGAGGCGTTTGCCATTTTTGAACGGCCTCGACTTTGGATGGATCAACAGAGATGCCTTCGCTAGATACAACATGGCCAAGGAATTGAATCTATAAAGAAATCAGAACAGAATTCAAGTTTTGAAACAACAAACGCTTTAAGAAATAACTCGAGACAACGTAAGATTTTACCTGTTTGAGCCAAAACTCGCATTTTGAGAATTTTGCATAGAGTCTTTCATTTCTCAATAACTCTAGCAATTGACGTAGATGAACAATATGATCAGCCTCCGTTTTGGAGTAAATCAGAATATCGTCTATGAATACGATAACTGACTTATCCAGCATTGGTCTGCACACTCGATTCATGAGGTCCATGAACGCCGCTGGTGCATTCGTTAATCCGAAAGGCATTTCGAGAAATTCGTAATGACCATATCTTGTTCGGAAGGCTGTCTTTGGAATATCCTCCTCTTTAACTTTTAGCTGATGATACCCAGAACGAAGATCGATTTTTGAGAAATAGCTGGCTCCTTGTAGCTGATCAAATAGATCATCAATTCTGGGTAGAGGATATTTATTTTTAATTGTGACTTTGTTCAACTCACGATAGTCAATGCACATTCGGAGAGTTCCGTCTTTCTTCTTTACGAACAAGACAGGTGCACCCCACGGAGATGAACTCGGTCGGATAAATCCCTTCTCTAACAGATCTTGCAATTGCTTTGACATTTCCTGCATTTCTGCAGGCGCAAGTCTGTAGGGAGCTTTAGCGATGGGAGCCGCACCAGGAACTAAGTCAATCCCGAATTCAACTTGTCGTTCCGGTGGCACTCCAGAAATGTCATCTGGGAATACGTCTGGGAACTCACAGACGATCGGAATATCATACACTGATTTCTTGTTGGCTTCCGGGGTGGATTCAGACGAGACATAACAAAGATAAGATTCGTGACCCTTAGAAAGATATTTACGCGCTTTCTCAACCGATATAAAACAATGAGCACCTTTACGCTTGTCGCCTTTAATCTCTAACACTCGACCGTCTGAAGTCTTGATTCGGATGATTCGGCGGTTGCAGACAATAGTAGCCTCGTTGTTCGTTAACCAATCCATGCCGATGATAACGTCGAACTCTTTTAGCGGTATCGGGATAAGATCGAGGTTAAATACAACGTGATTAACGAGTATTGTGCAATTTCGATAAACGGAATCAGCCACAACGTAATTGTTACTGGCTGTCTCTATGTCAAGTATAACAGGAAGCTTTGAAGGAAACATAGATAATCTTTGCGCAAAAGTAGTCGAGATGTATGAACGGCTTGCACCGGAGTCGAATAACACACGTGCAGGTATTGAGTTTAATAAAAACGTACCGGTAACCACATCCGGGGTTTCTTTCGCTTTCTCCGCCGTTATTTGGAAGGCGCGGGTCCTAACAGTTGGAGTTGCAGCTGAGCTTTTCATTGTAGAACCTCCAGCTGATGACTGTGATTGACCTCGTTGTCCACTGTGGCACTGATACATGAAGTGACCACGCTTTCCGCATTTAGCACAACCAAGACCTCGTTGGGGGCACTCTTCTCTACTATGGCCGATTCTGCTACACACATAACACGTGACATCGTCTGGATTACACAATCCCATATGTGATTTTCTGCATCTCTTGCAGAACCGTGGTTCATTTGTAAGCGAATAAGCTTGGACTTTCTGTGGCGAACTGTATTGCTGAGATTGTTGGGGTTGCTGGACTGAGACTTGTTGGGCTTAAAGAATCTGCCGAATCTTTGCTTCTTTGGGGGAGATGGACAAGTCGGGTTCATTGATGGAGCATAGAGTTTATCATCGTACTCTAAATATCCTCTCTCAATCTGCCTTGCCGCTTCAACCATTTCGAGATACGAATTGTACTTTATTGCGCTCATTGGGTGTCGATATTTCGGGTTAAGTCCTCCACGAAATCGGTTCATCTTCCTTTCTTCCGTAGCTACCTGATATGAAGAATATCCACAGAGCCGTGAAAATTCGTGCTCGTACTCGTCTACAGTCTTGGTTCCTTGGGTTAACTGCAACAGTTGAACCTCCATCTTGTCTTGTTGATCCGCAGGACAATACTTCGCGTTGAACATTTCAAGAAACTGTTCCCATTCAAGAGTCTGGATGACCTCCTCGCCATAAATACTTCTCTGGGTTTTCCACCAGGCACGGGCAGCACCCACGAATAGAGCAGATGCATAACTCACTTTCTTGGACTCCAAGCAATCGGAGATTCTGAAAATTTCTTCAGTGTGACTTATCCAATCCATCGCCTGGATTGGGTTGACTGTACCCTCGAAGTTAAGGGCACCGCTAGCTTTAAAATCCTTGAACTTACAGCCTTTCGGCTGCTCAATTTTGGCATTCGGAGTAGAGTTATCAGAATCAGATTCATCGTTCTGGATTTGTTTATCTTTTCTTTTGTTCTTTTTGTCAGCGCGTCTTTTTGCTTCGGCCTCATCTCTAGCCTGAAGCTGTTCTTGCATATACTTATTTTGTTGTTCAGAATGTTGGGCTAGTAGTTGTTGCATCATTTCATACATTTGTTGTGGGTTCATGTTGCTTGGTATGTCACCTGATCCTGATCCTGACATCTTCTACTGAAAATTAAAAATCAATTAACTATCAGTTTATAGACTTAGATCTATGTACCCTTTTTCCCATCCTAACAGTCTGTACATCCTATCTCAGTTCAAACCACCTAGATGATTGATACATATGTATTGCTTCAGTTTGAGACCAAGTATACTCACGTAATACTTGATTCACTCAAACTATGGGCTCTGATACCATCCTATGAAGACCTCCCCTTACGGGGCAGTCCTCAAAGTCTAGGTCCCACATCATGCAACACGATATCAATCATAACTAAGATAGAGTAATTTAAGTTGCGGAATTTCAGATTACAAGTACAAACATTAGGATAAGTTTAATACAATTTTAGTTCAGATTACAATTTTTAAAATAAACTAATAAAGGGTACCAGACTAATCTAATACATGTCATCATACAATCAAATTACATCTACCCAGACCACCACAATTATCATCTGCCAATCAGTACCGAAGGGTTTGTTGAGTAGTGGTCTATAGAATACTTCAATCTTGATCTTGTAAGACCTAAGAACTAGGTCCTGCAGGTGACTTTCCTTTATCTTTTCCTGTAAAAAGGTCAAATAGCAACTGTAAGCAAAGCTTAGTGAGAATATAGATTTTCAGATTCACATGCATTAATCAAGCGGATCATGGGTTAAAGCGTGATATGTCTGGACTGCCGCTACAGCCACTCATGATTGAGACATAGAATTCATAGAATTGGATGATGTTCAGCCCACGCTCACGCTTTTAGTGGAAGCTATCCACTTATGCTGGGCTAGCTACCAGCGGTCTTCATGGGGGAACATCGGAGTGTCTATACCAAGTTCAATAGAACTGGTGAAATAGCATGGTCTAGAACAATAGACCGACAAGGCTAATCATGCTAAGCTGAATCAATATGTCGAAGATGCGAGTAATAATGAAAGCATAAGTCATCAAGTTCATGATAGCAATAAGCTCATATCAATATCTGAACGAAATTATAAATACAATGTCATGCGAAGTGATAAGTCAAATAGCCATCATGATCCACAGGGCATCACCGAACCATGGTGTGCACAGGTCACAATCCAGCTGAGCATTCATGAATGTCAAATAATCTATCATCAACAATATATCTCAATCGGAAGTCTAGCATGCAAAAACTGAATATCTATAACTCACAGGTTCTTGGTCTTTATCAAGCAGATTTATATCTACCACCTGAGTTATCCCAGGATTTATCTTTAATCTTGATCTATCTGATCTCTGGCTTTTCTTTTCAACTCAATGACTCACTTTCAGTATCTATAAATTTGTGTTCAGGATTTAACTGAACCTGTTCAGAATTTATCATATCGTATCATTAGCTTTAAGCTTTCAAATCATTATCTGATCTGATCTGATTACTGATAACTCATCAATATTTGTTAGTTCCATTTCTTTGTTTCTTTGAATTCTCAAAAGATATATATATATATATATATATATATATATATATATATATATATATATATATATATATATATATATATATATATATATATATATATATATATATATATGCTTTATAAATCTTTAATCATTAAATCATAATTTCATGGTTCTGGTATTTATAAAATAGTATTTAATTGTGATGTTAAAATATCAAAATAAAGGCACGAATTCGGATCCATTAAATTCGGACCATCCGGATCAAGCACCCGGATTCGGACATATCCGAAATGGGTCAACCGGATTCGGACCGGGCTGAACCGAATTGGCAATATCCGAATTACACCATCCGAACTCGGGTCATTCGAGTTCGGACCACCTTTCGCCCGAAATGCTTCATCCGAAAATGGTACCATCCGGAATTATGGGATCCGAAATTGGGGCATCACATCCGAATCATAGGGTCCGAGGCAAAGGATCCGAATTGGTGCTTCTTATCCGAATTCGGACTCAGCCGAATTCGGATCCCACATGTTCATATTTTCCCAGATTTGTTCTTCATGTTCTTAACTTTTATGCATACGGGTTTTTACATAAAATTCACTAAATTCATTTATATTAACATGCAATGTCTTATATTGATATATTATCATTATTGGGTTGTTTTTATATACTTTTCTCTATCAAAAACACATTATTCCGTCCAATATCATCCAAATTCAACACTTTTTCTCAAGAACACCTTTTTGTACAAAAACTCAGATTTTGAACTCATTTGGACGAATTAATCATTGATTTTTGTTTCTACTACTTCTAATAAGTTAAATATATGATTTCTAATCATTATTACCAACATGCATCATAAATCTATGTTTTAAGATCTTTACTTTTCGGTTTTTCCCAAAAACCGAACCAAACATATAAATTTCGAAATTTAAGTAGTTATTACCTTGAATTCTTTGTTGTTTCTTGTTGTTGGATGCTTGTTGTAACTCCTCTTGTATTGATTCTTCAATTAAGGAACAATTTATGAGAATTTTGATGAAATTTTTGGAGAAGCCGTGAGATGAGAGAGAGAGTAGAGAGAGAAAGTGTTTTTGCATCAATGATCTTAAATGATCATTATATTAGTTAATATATGTAACTTAGTTATATTTGTAGTTTAACCCACTATACTTTTGTATTTTACATCTCTTTTGTTTTTACTCATTTTAATTATATCATAGATATAATTTAAAATCATATATGCTTAATTAAATTTTCATTCTTAATTAATATTTGCAACCTAAATAATATAACAAAATTACATTATTATATCAAAATCAAGCGTTACATGATCGATCAAAAGTTAGGTTGTTACAAAAAGACTTACCCGAAAAGCAAACCACTTTAGTTTGTGTGAGTAAGGGTTCTCAGGTCAATTAGTTGAGGAGTGTTAGTTACCACGAGGTACTAACAGGGTCGAGCATTAATAAATTGTAACTGAGAGGGGTTATCGAAAGGATATGGGGGTTCATCATGAGCTAACAATGCTATGCTTTTTGACTATCATTGTATTTTAGATGAGAGCCGGAGGGAGTACAGTTGAAAAATGACGAGAGCTGGGGGGTGAGGAAGGATTAAAAGAAAAGATAATTCAACCGATATCGTGTCAGTCTGCTGGGCTTCCTACATCTGCTACCAAATTCTATGTAACATCCCTAATTTTAAAGCACATGTAATTTACAATTTAAGACTTAATTGATGTATTAATGGAATTATTATTTCGGTTAAGCCAATTTCCATTCACAAATTTATATATGAAAATCATTTAGAAGAAATCCTCATCGTAGTTTTTAGAGAAAACATAACAATAAGGATCCGACATAGACATATAAAATGGTTTAAATGAGAAACTTATAACTTAAAGGGTGTGAAATGCAAATAAGGCAAAATAGCAATAAATAAATCATTTAAGTGAACAAATCATTCATTTATGCAACCTCACTTTCTCTCTCTACCTACCGTCTCTCTTTCTAAACCTACGGGTTCTTCATCAAGATCATTAAAAAGCTTCGAAATTAAAGCTGACAGTTGGAATCAAGTTGCAAATAAGGGACTATAATCACTACAACAACTTATTTGAGGTAAATATACTTAAAACTTAAGAAATTATGGGTTTTTGTGTTCGGTTTTGTGAAGAACCGAATCTCAGAATTAAGTTGTTGATGTTAATGGATGATGTTTATATGGTGGATTCGTTTAAATCGAGTGTTATGGAAACAATATACAAGATTTTAGCTTCGGATTCGAACTATAAGTAGGATTTTCAGAAATTACTATGTGTTTTTAGTGTGTGTGTGTTCGACGAGCATGAACAAACACTCAAAAAGGGACTGCTTTTGGTATATTTGTGTCATGTTTTATGTTAAAAAGTGTTAAAAAGGTAGTTTTAAGCTTATATCATTAGTTTTCAGTCACAAAACATGCATAAATTACCAAAACTGAAATCTGGAAAATATAAGATATGTGTAAGTATGAAATTCGGATCTGATGAACACAATTCGGATCATCCGAATTTCGGATCTGGTCAAATCTTGGATCCATCCGATTTCGGTTCAAATTCGAGTTTCAAACCATATGCTATCTCGGATAACGAACTTGAAGAATCACAAGTCAAAGACACGAATTTCGGATCAAGGTATTATCCGAATTTCGGATGGTAACTCAAGATAATAATGCTAAGTATAGGGTTTAGGGCCACCCGAATTTAGGGTGCATCCGAATTCGGTTGGAACCCGAATTTCGGTTCATTATTAATTGGATTTCAAAAATTAAGTTTCAACCAGATACTAACACTGATTCACTATCACACTGACTTAACAGGATCTTTGTGGTGTTGACTAACACACATTGACTCAGAGCCAAATTGCATTGTGAAGAACCACTGTGAGTATTAGATTAAGATTCGAGCATTTATTGTCTTTGCATTAATTTTTCAATGGCATGTTCATGTTGTTCAATTTACATCAATTGGCATTCACATAAGATTCATTGTCATGATGCACACTCGTACTTGACACGTGACAAACATGTAGCCAACGTGCATCTTATAATTCATGCTTGCTCTGCATGATGATTACTTCACAATCTGATGTGACCCGGACTAGGGCTGACAGCAGGCCATTGGCGGGGATTGATCATCCCATACACTTTCCTGGTCAGGTTCGGCACATCCCCATCAACATTTTTGAACTGCCAAACCCCATGCTTGCACGACATGGTTTTCACTTGTTATGGGGCTTGCACAGCCCGTTTTCACATTAGTTTGTAAAGAATTATTTGTTGAATGATTAATCTGTTATCTCACTAAGCCATAGCTTACCCATTGACTTTCAATGTTTTCAGGCAAAGGAAAACGTGTAGTTGGGCCTTCCAATTAGGCTATCAATGTCAATTTTCCTTATGATTTTAGAAGCTCTTTGGTAAATGAAGACTATAGCTTTGGGCTGGGATTTTATGCTTTGAAAACAATCAAGGATATTGTAATAGTTAGTCTATGACTCTGTAGTCTAATACATTTTCTTTCTTTAGTGTGGAGCTACATAATACTGTTTTAAGTTATTTAGTTTAATTGCATGAATATTTTATGGTTGCTTCTTGATCCCGGAGTTATCAATTATAACACTAATCAAGGAGGATGTCTCAGGTTTGGAATCAGAGCATTAGTTTGAGGTTTCAAGTGTCTGCGAGGACTTGGACTCAAACTTAGGTTATGGTATTAGAATGAACTCCTAGGAAATGATCTGAACTAAGATAGGATTGACATGCACACGGGGACAAATAAAGGGTAACTGTAAACACTAGCACTCAGAAATAAATGTTGTAAATATTATTTGCTATATTTCAGAACATGTCAGGAGACAATATGTGAAGACCACCCCTTGCGGGGCAGTTCTCACGAGTCTAGGCCCCACATCATGCAATACGATATCAATCAAACTAGAGTAATTAATTGCGGAATATTAAATTACATGTACAAGCATATTAGGATTTAAGTTTAATACAGATTACTATTTTTA